>OY986435.1:51020070-51537570 GCA_963920525.1 Dichetophora obliterata
AATAAATAAAATAAATAAAATAAATAAAATAAATAAAATAAATAAAATAAATAAAATAAATAAAATAAATAAAATAAATAAAATAAATAAAATAAATAAAATAAATAAAATAAATAAAATAAATAAAATAAATAAAATAAATAAAATAAATAAAATAAATAAAATAAATAAAATAAATAAAATAAATAAAATAAATAAAATAAATAAAATAAATAAAATAAATAAAATAAATAAAATAAATAAAATAAATAAAATAAATAAAATAAATAAAATAAATAAAATAAATAAAATAAATAAAATAAATAAAATAAATAAAATAAATAAAATAAATAAAATAAATAAAATAAATAAAATAAATAAAATAAATAAAATAAATAAAATAAATAAAATAAATAAAATAAATAAAATAAATAAAATAAATAAAATAAATAAAATAAATAAAATAAATAAAATAAATAAAATAAATAAAATAAATAAAATAAATAAAATAAATAAAATAAATAAAATAAATAAAATAAATAAAATAAATAAAATAAATAAAATAAATAAAATAAATAAAATAAATAAAATAAATAAAATAAATAAAATAAATAAAATAAATAAAATAAATAAAATAAATAAAATAAATAAAATAAATAAAATAAATAAAATAAATAAAATAAATAAAATAAATAAAATAAATAAAATAAATAAAATAAATAAAATAAATAAAATAAATAAAATAAATAAAATAAATAAAATAAATAAAATAAATAAAATAAATAAAATAAATAAAATAAATAAAATAAATAAAATAAATAAAATAAATAAAATAAATAAAATAAATAAAATAAATAAAATAAATAAAATAAATAAAATAAATAAAATAAATAAAATAAATAAAATAAATAAAATAAATAAAATAAATAAAATAAATAAAATAAATAAAATAAATAAAATAAATAAAATAAATAAAATAAATAAAATAAATAAAATAAATAAAATAAATAAAATAAATAAAATAAATAAAATAAATAAAATAAATAAAATAAATAAAATAAATAAAATAAATAAAATAAATAAAATAAATAAAATAAATAAAATAAATAAAATAAATAAAATAAATAAAATAAATAAAATAAATAAAATAAATAAAATAAATAAAATAAATAAAATAAATAAAATAAATAAAATAAATAAAATAAATAAAATAAATAAAATAAATAAAATAAATAAAATAAATAAAATAAATAAAATAAATAAAATAAATAAAATAAATAAAATAAATAAAATAAATAAAATAAATAAAATAAATAAAATAAATAAAATAAATAAAATAAATAAAATAAATAAAATAAATAAAATAAATAAAATAAATAAAATAAATAAAATAAATAAAATAAATAAAATAAATAAAATAAATAAAATAAATAAAATAAATAAAATAAATAAAATAAATAAAATAAATAAAATAAATAAAATAAATAAAATAAATAAAATAAATAAAATAAATAAAATAAATAAAATAAATAAAATAAATAAAATAAATAAAATAAATAAAATAAATAAAATAAATAAAATAAATAAAATAAATAAAATAAATAAAATAAATAAAATAAATAAAATAAATAAAATAAATAAAATAAATAAAATAAATAAAATAAATAAAATAAATAAAATAAATAAAATAAATAAAATAAATAAAATAAATAAAATAAATAAAATAAATAAAATAAATAAAATAAATAAAATAAATAAAATAAATAAAATAAATAAAATAAATAAAATAAATAAAATAAATAAAATAAATAAAATAAATAAAATAAATAAAATAAATAAAATAAATAAAATAAATAAAATAAATAAAATAAATAAAATAAATAAAATAAATAAAATAAATAAAATAAATAAAATAAATAAAATAAATAAAATAAATAAAATAAATAAAATAAATAAAATAAATAAAATAAATAAAATAAATAAAATAAATAAAATAAATAAAATAAATAAAATAAATAAAATAAATAAAATAAATAAAATAAATAAAATAAATAAAATAAATAAAATAAATAAAATAAATAAAATAAATAAAATAAATAAAATAAATAAAATAAATAAAATAAATAAAATAAATAAAATAAATAAAATAAATAAAATAAATAAAATAAATAAAATAAATAAAATAAATAAAATAAATAAAATAAATAAAATAAATAAAATAAATAAAATAAATAAAATAAATAAAATAAATAAAATAAATAAAATAAATAAAATAAATAAAATAAATAAAATAAATAAAATAAATAAAATAAATAAAATAAATAAAATAAATAAAATAAATAAAATAAATAAAATAAATAAAATAAATAAAATAAATAAAATAAATAAAATAAAAAAATAAATAAATTCCCACCAAATCAGCAAAACGAAGCGCAATAAGCTTTGCTTCAAAAATTCATTTTCTTTCTAACCAATTTATTAAAAATTAATATTAAAATATACTCTCTATTGTATCAATTGCTTGACTTCGAGAACAGCTGAACTCGTTATACCCTAAAAAACCTAAAAACCCAGGTACTTTTATCAGCTGAACTTGAAACAAAATGTTAAAAAACCATTTCATCGAACCATTAACCATGTAGTTTTTATCTTATTTTTATGTTTCCAGCTTTTTAAATTAAACTACTGTACGCAGAATAGTGAAATCGGCTTATTACCTGTTTTTTATTGTAAATATTCCAAGAAAACCTTTGTTTATAAATTGATATTATTATTTTAATTTTGAAACTTATTTTTTACACTATCTTAAATGCTTTTGTAACATTTTTTCTTCGCTCAGTGGAGTTTTCAATAAATTTCAATCAATATTTTTTTGTATCCACTCTTGGAAGTAAGCGACGTTCGTATAAGCCATTGCTTTATTGGTTTCGCATCCATCTCTATGAATGTATGATAAAACGCCAACAACTTCATTATCAAAATACGCTGGACCTCCAGAGTCTCCCAGGCAGGAAGAAACATATGCTTTATATAAACAAAGTTCCTTAGGTGAAAGAGATTCAAAAGATGTTGGACAATGTTCGTTGTCATAAACTTTAACAGTTCTCCATTGTGCATATCTGTCTTCAGTACCGCTATCATCTATTGAACCCCATCCAGCGATTTGCACTTCTTTGCCAACATAGTTTGTCTTCTTCGGTAATAAGGCTACTCCTATGCCTCCCTCTTTGGAGGTTTCTATTTTCGGAATTTTAATCAAGGCAATATCGTCTTTTATGGTTTTGTAATCTGGGTGAACAATGACATTTTCTTCTGCAGAAGTAACAGTAACAGATTGTTCATGTGGAGAGTTACGATACTCGGATCCAAAAAAGACACGTACCTGAGTAGGTTTCATACCACTAAGTTACCAAAAAAAAAAAAAGTAATACCGATCAAAACACTTTATGTTAAAATTTTTGTACAGCAACTTACAAGACAGACACACAATGAGCTGCAGTTAGAACACGATCATTCCGAATTAAGGTACCACTGCAACTTTTAGTCCCAAAAAGTGTAAAATGTTGTTGAAGTCGAACAAGTGATGGAAACTGGCCACGACGAACATTAAACGCGTTGTAAGCGCGCCCTCTTGCCCCCACAGCTGGTTCTGTGTTGGCCAAAACCACAGCAAATACGAAGAAAATTAAGAATTTCATTACAACCACTGTTTAATTTTATTGCTTCTAATGGCATATGATGATCCGCTGGCTTTTTATAGCTAAATTTTTAACAAAATTAACTTCTGAAATTGGTTATATGTCGACTTAGACAAAAAATTCTAAAACGTAACTATAGAAGATTTTAAAAAAAAACTGTGTAAATATTTGGCAATATTTGACGCAGTTATAAATTATTTTGTGTATCATTGTAACAGGCACGTATCCACGGGGGGCAAAAAGAGGAAAATTTTCCCTCCCTCCAAGATCTCTTAAAAAAAGTAATTTTAATATACATATTTTTCTAAGATACACAAAAATTAAATAGGACCTTCTAGGTTTAATCTAGCCGTGCGCAATTGCTGTAATAATTTCTAGTTGTATTCTTAGCTTGCTGACATGATATGGCGCTGCCTTCGTTACGTTGAAAAATCATTCTCCTCTTTACTCTTTCTTTTTCGATCATTAAAAAGTATTGCTTTTTCGAACATTAAAAATTATTGCTTTTTCGTCCAACTGAATGAAAAAATATGAATTCTGTAAGAAGATTCTATAATAAATTGCTAAAATTAGGCTTACTAAGTATGTACAGAAGGCCGGAGTGATTTGATATGGAAAAAGTAGCCGTGTACTGAAGGAATCAGAAGGAATCGAAAGATATAATGCCATAAATTAATGTACCAAAATGTTCCTTGAATAGAGCTAAAAACAGGATATTTTTCCAACGATTTTTAAAAAATTTTTTTATTGAATTGAATAGAAAAGCATCAGTGTAAGTATGTATAATAAAAACTTTCATTTCGATTTGTTCCACTTATCCAACTGCGGAGAGATTTAAAACAACATATTTTTGAAAATTAATTTTATCGCAATAACAATGAGAATAGTCAAAAAATAAAACGTTAGAAATCATCTATACAAAATTTGGTCTCGACATGTCAACATCTTCTAATTCAAAATATCCTTTAACATCATGTCGTTTAATATGATTAAATATTGTATCCAATTTCAATAGATTTATGGTCGCTAATTCTGACTATCAATCGATTATGTACAGGGTTGTCCATATTCGAAGCGCATATTTTATTTTTAAATAAATCAAAGAAACCACAATTTTTTGTCTGTTCGTCATGAATATCATTTAATTGGGTTCAAGTAGATTTGCTTACATTATTTCTTGAATATGATATCTCGTAAATGGTCGCCATTGGCCTCTACGACATATTGTGCCCGTTTTGCAGCATTTTCCATGGTTTTCTTCAACATTTCGTTGGGAATGGCAGTTATTTTTTGACGGATGTTGGTTTTCAGCTCTTCTAGGGTCTTTGGCTTGTTGACGTAAACCTTTGATTTCAAATAACCCCACAAAAAGAAGTCTGGAGGCGTTAAATCTGGTGATCTTGGCGGCCAATCGAAATCACCATTTTTTGACATCAAACGGCCAGGGAACAATTGCTTCAAAAAATCGATTGTAGTGCAGCTTGTGTGTGGTGGCGCGCCGTCTTGTTGAAACCAGTAGTGCCTGATACGCTTTCGACGAACGATTGGCATGAAAAAATTGTTTATCATATCGCGATAACGCTCCTGATTGACAGTAACTCTGTGGCCATTATCATCTTCGAAAAAGAACGGTCCAATGAGCATTTTAGCACAAACGCCGCACCAAACAGTGACTTTTGCATCGTGAAGAGGTACCTCTTGAATCTCTTGTGGATTTTCAGTGGCATAAATACGGCAATTTTGTTTGTTTACCGTTCCGCTTCATCGCTCATTTTTTGAAAACACGTTGAGTTTTCACTATTGACTTGTTTTGTTGAATGTAAATTTCAACAATTTTAGAGCGTTCGCGTGGCGTGTACTGTTCCATTGTAAACATTTGCTTGGAATGACGCTTCAAACGCGGTATGTCATTAGTCGATTTGGCATCACTGCGGAAAGTTACAGTGTTGCCAGATGGGCGCTTCGAATATGGACAACCCTGTATATCTTTGTTCAATGTTGAGATACATAATATTGAATGAAAAAAAAGTCGAGTCTTTAGGCATATTTGAAAAATTGTTAAAAAAAGTTGGATTACATTAAAATCCACATATTTCAAAATGAAATTTTATAAATTTACTATTTTAATTTGTTTCATTAAGATTTTTCTATTCTTTTCAAAATATTTGATCTCCCTTTTTAATGAATATTTTTGCAGTTTTCAATAAATTCGTATTTGATTTTCAGGTAAACTTCAAGAATATCCTATTATCAGGGGATTTGGCTCATACTTAAAAAGATATTACGATTCTGAATAATTATGAATAAGTATCTGGCAATTTAGCTAATAAACTTTGCAATATAATTATTCTGTATAATTGATGTCATCTTTGAGGACATTTTAAAGCAGGCAGATGTGATCAGAAAAAGACGACATTTAGTGTTGCCCCATTTCATCTTTGTACTCACCGAACCAGTCCTTAAGATTTTCCATAAAATAATTTTTTTAAAAATCTCCTGTTTTTAAAGAAAAAACTTGGGAAGACAGATGTAATGAGATCGAAACTAAAACTGTAGTTTACATATATGTTACAATATAATTTGAATGAGCCCTTTGCCAAATCGATACTAAGCACTTTTAAAAATCGCTTTGACTCAATTTACAGCAACCATATACATATCTTACATCAATCTAATGCCATCTGCTTAGGGCTAATGAACAGAGAGAAAATAAAAAGCGCACAGAGAGTAACGCAAAAAATGTTGACATACCTATTTTGTTTTCACGTATTTGCAACTGATCAGAAAAAAATTCTGCTTTTTCTATCTGAGGAAAAGTATCATTCTCTTTCTGCCAGTTTGGCGCTGCTTCATATTCAATACGACATAGCTTTTAATTCAACGTATGTGGTCGAAAAATTTTCAAAAATAGGAAACTATTGAATAACACACCGTAAAATTTGTAGTATGATAAAAAACAAAGCCTTAATTTTTAGTTTTGAATCAATTAAAAGTTTGAATTTAAGTAAAAATACTAATAAATGTTATTTTACTTCAAATAAAGAACACAAAAAAGTATTTAAAAAAAAAAATTCAAAATAAATTTCCAGAAATTTTGCACCCCCCGAAATTTCTCTCTGGATCCGCCACCGACTCTAACAATAACATCT
Organism: Dichetophora obliterata; assembly: GCA_963920525.1. Lineage (NCBI taxonomy): Eukaryota > Metazoa > Arthropoda > Insecta > Diptera > Sciomyzidae > Dichetophora > Dichetophora obliterata. The sequence continues at coordinate 51,026,897 of OY986435.1, forward strand.
TAAACCCCTAAAGAAATGTTGGAGAAGTTGTTTCTTTTTATTTTTTTGATATCTTTTTATAAATCTTTCTTTTTAACTTTTTTTAGATATCAAATCTTTCGATTTTAGATATAAAATTGCACCGGAATCGTTTTCATATCATGATCTCCAATGTGTTCAGTTCTGGTAACGATATCGTCTTTATTTACAGCGTAAGAAAAGAATTAGTGTTAAAAATTCTTATTCACGCAAATAATAAATGAACAACCTAAGAGGGTTGAAATGAACAACAACCAGCTGTTGCGCATCATGGAAGGGGAAGGCTACAGGGTTGTTGCTTATGCAGACGATATTGCAATAATTTTTAACGGAAAGTTTCCCCAGACTCTCTGTCAACTCATGGAGAGAGCACTCTTAATTCTCTCGAGATGGGCATCTACGTGTGGTTTAAGTGTAAACCCCGAGAAAACAGATCTCATTCTTTTCACTAGGAAATATAAAACCCCCAACTTAGAACCTCCGCGTCTGAACGGCACGAGGTTGCTCTTTAGCGATAGCACGAAATACCTAGGAGTTATCCTGGATAAGAAGCTTATCTGGAATATTAACATTACGGAACGTGTTAAAAAGGCAAACATAGCACTATTTGCCTGTAAAAAAGCTATAGGTAAAAAGTGGGGTTTTTCCCCCAAAATAGTACGCTGGATTTATACAGCAATTGTCCGCCCCATACTAATGTATGGCTCACTGGTATGGTGGAGGGCCCTTGATAAGGCAACCGCACTTCAGAAGTTTGCAAAGGTGCAAAGAAGCGCAGGTCTTTGTATTACGGGGGCACTGTCCTCAACACCAACTAGCGCCCTCAATGTCATGCTTCACCTTCCTCCTCTCGATATCTTTGCCAGGGAATCTGCCAACACAGCAGCCCTGAGACTTAGAGAATCTGGTAATTGGATAGGTAACAACTGCGGCCACACAATTATTCTGAACTCGTCTGCACCCGACAAAACAGACTACTGTGTGCCGTGCTTAAATCTTGAAAAGAACTATGCAGTTTTCATCCCTTCACGGCTAGACTGGGCAAACAAAATCCCCCTTAAAACCTCCGCCATAAAAATCTTCACAGATGGATCCAAACTTCGAGAACAAGTAGGGGGAGGTATCTACTCCCAGGATCTCGAAATCGAAGCGTCCTTTAGACTTCCTAACTATTGTAGTGTCTACCAAGCGGAAATGATGGCTATTCACGAAACCACTAGGATTCTAGGTCAAAAAGACCTTGAAGGAAAAAGTATTTCCATCTTTTCAGATAGCCAAGCTGCACTGAAAGCACTGAACTCAAATATTGACAACTCTAAAACTCTCACTGAGTGCCGCAAATCTCTTAACGAGATGGCAAGGCTACTCAGGATTCACCTCATATGGGTACCTGGACACAGGGATATCGAGGGCAACAATTTGGCCGACGAATTGGCAAGGAAGGGTACGACCTCTAACACCCTCTTAAATGAGGACTTTATTGGTATACCAATTTCCTCCTATAAACTCCAGTGCAAGAACAGATCCCTACGTCTTGCACAAGAACGCTGGGAACGCCTTGATACATGTAGGATAACTAAGCTAACATGGCCTACCTACGATTTAAAACGCACCAACTCACTGCTTGAGTTAAGCAGGGTAAACCTGTCAAAAATAGTACGAATCCTAACGGGTCACTGCCTGATCGGAGCGCATGCCCTTCGGTTGGGAGTTGCATCGAACGATTTCTGCAGAAGCTGCAGATGTGAGGAGGAGGTAGAAAACGTTCAGCACCTCCTCTGCGAATGTCCGGCTCTAGCTAAAAGGAGAATGGCAACTCTGGGCCTTCCCTTTTTAAACGGACTTGCCGAAGTCTCATGCCTGGAAATCAAGCATATACTCAATTTCATTATCCGCTCGAACTGGTTTGAGGAGGGAAATCTCTATTAGGTTTTTAAAGAGATCATGTGGTATCACAACGGGCCTGCACTGGCCTAAGTGTACGAGTCGTCTATCGGCTCAGCCACCGTTACCTAACCTAACCTAAGAGGGTTTTTTTCGGAAAAAAAAATTTCTTGAGTTATGGTGTTATTGATGAAAATTAAACTATATAAGAACAAAAGGAGCGCCAGTCTCCGATCGTCTTGAAATTTTTGATTTACCTTAGTTTTTAAATCAACCTTACATTCTAAGAGGATGTTCCGTAAGAAAAGTCGCAAGTAAGAAAATTGGCCTTAATAAGGACAGACTATTCATAAAGGAATAGTGCAAAATTGCAAATTATTGCTTTCGATTAACTCAACAGAAATTTAACAGCAAAATTATCAAAAATATATGTTTTGGTTGCCTTGGTAATGCTAAAGTTACATACAGATGGTATCAATTTTTACAGACTATTATTAATCGCTCATTTCGTGCAAGACCGTCACAACTCTAAATTTTAATTCTTTTCGAAACATTAAAGAGAATGTAAGCAATATAAATTTTTAATAGGATGGTTAATAATGCAGTTAAAAATTTATAATTTTGATTTGAGATTTTGTATCGATAGTATTCAGAAATATCATTTCTTCATGATCAACTCTAAAATTTTTAATTTTCAGTTACAGTCTTGCATGAAACGAGCGATAAGTCTTTTTCAAAATGTCTTTATCACCTCAACATTTTTAGAATGTTGAGTAACCTAGCCAAAATTTCACTTTTTACACTTCATAATATTACTTTTGGCACTATGAATGGAGAGCTCTGTACCGTAAAGTTTTTGGTGTCGATTTAAATCTGCAAAAGTACCAATTTTTTGTTTTGTCTATATGCTAAAATCCATTTCCTGGAAATTACTTAAAATTGTTGCTAACAAATAAAAAATTTCCAAACAAATGGTTAAAATTATAGACACAGCTGTTTTGCTTTCGACAACTAAAGACGTCATAGCAACCTATTTATTTTTATTGGACTAAAAGTATTGATAACACAATGAATAAATTGGCAGTTTTTAAAAGTTATTTGCTGAAACCTTGAACGTTGCTGCCGCGCCCCTTGTCTAACGTCCATAAGATATTATCAGTGAAACTGTATGAGTAAATTGAGGTCATATACTGAATTCCGAAGCTGTACTACCTATTACTCCAAAACTATTCTATACATCAAATTTGGGTTTTATCTGAGGTGAAACTCCCTCTTGATCAACACTCATCACATGTTATCAGTGAAACTGCATGTGTAAATTGAGGTTGAATGCTGAATTCCGGGGCTGTTCGGCCTATTACTCCACAGGTATTCGATACCGCAAATTTGCATTGTAGCCGTAGCCAGGATTTACCCATGGAGAGTTTTGATGAACATTTTTTTTTATTCAAATATAGGAAAGTACCATTTCCCCCTTCATTAAATTAACCTTGTTTTTTTTATAACGATTCCCAAAATATTTGGCTGTAACGATAGCTGCCAGTGAGCTAAGACGTTTTGGAAAAACCTCCAAATATCATGTTTTTCGTAAATATATGAGCTGGTAGAAAAAGACCGGAAACGGCTCTTTAAATCTGCATCAAAAAATTTTAAAGTTTTGCAATAGCATTAAAGATAATGCTGTTTTTCGTGTATTTATTCGTAATTTATTTTCACTAAAATTAAAATAATTTCATTATTTCTAATGCGATTCTCACTTTCAAGATATCGTTGGAAAGGTTTGGAGTGCTTGCATTCACGTCCAGAGTTTCTAAAATTTATACATATTAAAGCTAAAATATTCATTATAAAAAACACCTTTTAAAAATTTTTTTTAAAAAATTTCAAAAAATTTAGTTAATTGAATTTTAAAAGTTTTTGTAGGGAAATAAAAGAAAAAATTTACAAATTAAGTTTTCCTTTTTTGCAAATTCTTCCAACACGTTACAGACCAACACGTCTGTTACTGTGCGATCACTGTTTATGCTAAGAGATGCACATTCGTTCAAACAGATCTCGCCCATTGAATTACGTAGGTATGTTTTAAGAAATTTTAGGAATGATAACGATATCTCAAATTAACAAAATTTTAGAAACAGAAAAACTTTTAATAAATAAACTTCATAACTCTTAAAACCTAAAAATTGACAAAATTACTTTAACGATTGACTTGAAACTTTTCCTCGGGTCAGAATTCTGAAAAATATAAGTTAACTTTTTATAACTCATGAGTAACTTCAAACATACCTCAAAAATGAGTCTAAACATTCCTCAGGTTTAGACTCATATCTTTAATTCGAAAGATAATTGTTTGTTTTGACTTTAAAAGACTCACAATGAAAGGGGCAGAAAAATCTGCATATATCTACATCTATATCTATATCTATATCTATATATATAAAAGTGGTGTAAAAAATGTATAGTAATACATCAATTGAGAACGGCTGGGCCGATTTGGCTCAAATTTTTTTTCAGTTGTTTGAAATTGAAAATTTTGGGAAAACCCTCCGGAAAAGTCGGTAAATTGGAAAAATCGAAAATTGTTTTTTTGTATGGGAATTTGTGCGCAATTGTTCCAAATCGAAAATGTCGGATAATTGTGAATTTCATTGCAATAAAATATATATTTAAACGGCAGATCCCAGTTTGTTAAATTCCAGGGAGTTCTATCGAAAAAATTGCAGTCTCCTCGGGAGTTCCGCAAGGTAGTCATCTTGGTTCTCTTCTTTTCAACATATTCATATCCGATCTGTCAGAAGTTCTTAACGATATCCCACATCTTATGTATGCAGATGATTTAAAAATGTACTATGCAATTCAATCAGATGCAGATGTAAATTTTTTGCAATCAAAATTGTTGTCTCTTGAGCAATGGTGTTTTCAAAATAAACTACATCTTGATGTCAATAAATGCAATGTAATTAGCTTTTCTCGTAAAAACAACGTAACATTACATACCTACCACCTCAATAGTACCGAACTAAAAAGGGTCAACCATATAGTGGATCCTGGAGTTGTCTTAGATTGCAAGATGCGCTTTAATCTGCACTATGATAAAATTGTGTCCAGGGCCAGCAAACAGTTCGGTTTTATAAAAAGACGTGCAAATGAATTCAAGAACATATGGGTCACTACATCCTTGTACCGAGCATTAGTGCGCCCAATACTTGAATATGCATGCATAATTTGGAATCCATCTTTAGATTCCCATAGAGAAAGAATTGAGTCTATTCAAAAGCAGTTCTTACTATATGCGCTTAGAGATATGTACAACCCCCATGATTATTGTAGCCTTCCATCATATGAACATAGACTCAGCCTTTTAAATTTGATGCCACTATCAACAAGAAGATCGTTATTGGGCTCATGCTTCACATTTGATGTAATTAATGGTGCTATTCACAGCGAATATATTTCTAATATGATTTCCTTTAACGATCCAATTAGGCGCACTAGGCATGCTCGATTGTTAACTGAATATCAGCACCAAACTACATATGCAAATAATGAACCCATCAATCGTTGTTGCAGAAAATTTAATAATATCTCTATATACTTATATGTCCAAATCCTCTTTCAAGCAAACCCTATATAAATCACTCAGTAATCAGTATTAACCCAGGCCTCAGATAAAATATATACATGTATGGATATATATGTATAAGCATTTATTGATTTGTTTAATAAATCAAAATTCTTTAACATCCCTCTCCAAATCTCCCATTTACATCCTTTTGTCCTTATAGTCTTTAAAAATAATATATATACATCGTATCTTAAGTGTGTATATAGTCTCTCTTATTTTCCTCCTCTTCTCTTATTTTTGACATGTTTTTTGAAATCATGTCAATCCGGTGGGCGGAGTATGCCCACTAAGAGCACCAAATAAAAAATAAAATAAAAACAAGGAAAGGGGAGAAGAAAAACAAAAAACTTAGTAATCTTAGTATAAGCAAACAAAACCTGTTAGAATAAGTTAGAATAAGTAAATTGCATTGCCTTGTTTGGCCAATAAATAAATAAATAAATACATAAAAGACGTTTTGCGTGAATTTTGCGTGGAGAAGTTAAGTGTTTGGCATTGCCGATCCGAATGCAAACGACAAGGGGACGAAATTTTAACTTGAAAGTTACGTGAGTTGTAACGAGGCAATTTGGCGGCTGTTTTCATTTCCAATTCATGAACTTCATCCGACTGTCGTACATTTGGCAGTTCACTTGGAGAACGGCCAGCGTGTCTACTTTACTGACGCAAGTGCAGCGCAAAGAGCAGAACGGCCACCAGCGACAACATTGACAAATTTCTTTTCGACATGCGCAAGCGATCCGTTCGCAAGAACTTTACTCTTTTCGGAAATGCCACGCTTTTATACATGGAACGCTGCATCGAAGAAGTTTCAACGTCGGAAGAAAGGTGATGCTGTTGCTGGCTTCGCTGATGTCTATTCGACTGAAGCCCTCCGATGAATATACACAGTTCATCCATGCCAAGACGAATGCTTCTATCTTCGCTTGTTTTTGGTGAATATTAGAGGCCCTATATCCTTCGATTCCCTGCGTACCGTGGATGGTGTGCTGTGCGCCACTTTTCGGGAGGCTTGCCAACGTTTGAATTTGCTCGAAAACGAAACACATTGGGAGTCAACGCTCGCCGATGTAACTGTTTCTGTACCAGCGAATCAAATTCGTACATTGTTTGCAATCATCATAGCCACATGTCATCCGTCGAACCCGACCGCATTGTGAGACAAATACAAGGACGAAATGGCTGATGATATTTTGCACAGAGTTCGCACGACAACTTCGAATTTCGATCTTGAAATTAACGACGAGATGCGCAACGAAGCGTTAATTTTGGTCGAAGACATGTGCGTGCTCATGTGCGACAGTCTGCTGTCGACATTGGGAATGCTAGCGCCAAATCGATCGATGCACGATGCATTCAATAGCGAATTGCAACGGGAGCAAGACTATTTCAATTTCAATTTTCAATTTCAATTTATTAGGCAGAATACGTTAGCATATAAGAATACAGTTTCTTTTACATGCTGCACAAAGAGTAACTTAACTATTAAATTATTAAGAAGAATAACAACATTGTATTGTTGACTTATTAACATAATAAAAATTTATAATTATTTTTTTTAAGAACAAAGGTTAAAATAATATAAAACAGCTTTTAAGTAATTATAGAAATTTAAATTAAAAGTTTACTTGAATAGAAAAATAAATTTATAGTCAAATTATATAATTGCAACTTTTTTAAGAATAGAGGTTAAAATAATATACAACAGCTTATAAGTAATTGAAGAAATTAAAATTAAAATGTTAATTGAATTGAAGAATAAATTTATGGTAAAAATTTAACAATTGCAACTTTGAGATATATCTATTAAAAACAAAAAAAAAAAACAAATAAAAAATCAATTAGAATATGAAGATCTAGCAATAAATGAATACACCAGAATTTAAACAATATGTATGTAAGAAAAAAGAAAAGTGGTAGGAATAGAGAAAAGAATAGATTTAAGAAAAATATTCAAAGATTAAATGCTTAAAACCTCTTTGGTTGGAAATGACCTTAATGTTATTTGGCAAAGAATTCCACAGTCTTATTGCACTGACGAAAAACAGTCTGCTAGAGTTTATATAATAGTGGCTCGGAATCAAGAGGTTTAGACTTCTATTTGAACGGCAGAACTGAAGTTTCTCATATAAGTAGCGTAGACAACGTGAATATATTACTTTATGCAAATATATACAATTTCTTGCTTCAAGATAACGTAGAAGGCATCGTCCAAGTAGCTTAGTGCGAAAGAACGATACGTGGTCGAATTTCTTCCAACCATAAACATAACGTGCAGCGTTATTCAAAGCGACTAGCAACTTGCGGGATGAACGCGAATCTAGACTACTATAAACAACTTCCGAATAAAGGGCATTATTTATTTGAAACCCTAGATTGGATGTCTTACTAACAACTTTTAATTCAACGTCATTGAGGAGAATAGGGGGAAAATGAAGCTTCGTAAAAGGTGTTTTAGAGATCGGTAGAACATAACATTTAAGGGGGTTTAGTTTAAGTTTATTTGCTTTAGCCCAATCTGCAATTATATCTAAATCTTCATTTATTCTAACGCACAGATCTTCAATGAGCCCAATAGGTCTTGACAAATATAATTGCAGGTCATCAGCGTACGCATGCATTGTTATATTATTGCATTTATCGAAAATGTCATTGATAAACATAGAAAACAGAAGTGGTCCTACAACCGAGCCTTGAGGAATTCCACTAGTAGTATTCATAAATGTAGAAAAAACATTGCCCACTTTTACTTTCTGTGTTCTTCCGCCTAAGTAAGAATTTAAAAGACGAACTGAAGTATCAGAGAAACCAAAATTAAACTTAAGTTTTTTGCACAAAATGTCATGGTTCACTGAATCGAAAGCTTTGGAAAAGTCAAGTAAGCAGATTAAAGTCAAATTACCCAAATCAAAGGGTATTCTAACATCGTCCAAGACTTTAACGATGGCAGAGGAGCAGCTATGACCACGGCGGAACCCAGACTGGAGATCGGACATTAAACCGAGCGTGTTTATATGGTTTGATATCTGTTCAGCCATTAGAGATTCGCAGACCTTTGAAATGGAAGACAACACACTTATAGGTCGAAAGTCGGAAGGAACACACGCATTGGATTTTTTTGCAATTGGTATAATAGTTGCAACCTTCCAGATAGCAGGATAACAAGACGTTGTGAAGATGTGATTGATTATGTGCGCAAGCGGACTGAGCACATAGGGCATTATAACTTTAATAAACTTCAGGGAGATTCCATCTTCACCAGAAGCATTTGACTTAATTTTTTTTATGCAGCGAGCGACATCTAGTTCACATACTGCGTTAAAATCAAACATAGTAGGAAAGTCGTTGACAAAATTATTATGATTAAAGGTTTCAAAAGATTCATCAGATATTGAGCTTGAAGTGAAAAAATTGTTAAGTATATTGGGATCAATTGGGCAAGATTTTATTTTTTTATTACAAATTCCGATACTTTTTAAATTGTTCCACAACTTTTTAGATGGTAACGTGGGACTAAGTTTGGACAAATAGAATTGTTTTTTAGACAACTTAATGGCTGATGTAGCTTCGTTTCTTGATACTTTAAATGACTCCCAGTTCATTATGGTTGGATTACGTTTCCACCTGGTAAAGGCTTTGTTGCGCTTTTTTAGAGCCATTTTGACAGAGGAGGTTAACCACGGGCAAGACGTGTTGGTGACTCGGCGCGTACAAAGTGGAACATGAGCTTCAAAAATATCAGATATCTTTTCAATGAAGAAATGTAATTTTTCATCAACTGAGCTCAGAAACCAACAGTCAGTCCAATTAATAAGAGACAAGCTATCAAACAGGGAACCATAATCAATACTCTGAAAATTGCGAAAAGAGAAAGTGGTATCGGAAACAGGTGAAGATAGATTAATATCCAGTGTGCAAAATATAAGATCATAATCCGAAACAAATGACAATTGATCAAAAAGCAATACTGACGTCAAATCAGAAACAACAACAATATCCAATAAGCTTGGAGAAGCATTGTTCGCAAACCTAGTCGGAGAAATCGAATTAACTACACTGAGACCCACCTGAGCAAGATTGTCCATTAGATTTAAACAGAAATTGTCATTTGAAAGAATATTTACATTAAAATCGCCGCACAAAATGAGGTGTTGAAAGTCTATCGCAAAGGAAGATATGTCTTTTAGTAGAGGTTCTAAGCTACAGTTACGATTAGGGTTGTACACGCACGAAAGAAAAATTTTAGTACTATTATTACAAATGACAACATTCAGATATTCAATGTCCGATCCACTAGATTTATTGAGCACTTTAACATTCAAAAAGTTTTTGCAATATATTGCAACGCCACCTCCTTTTTTATTTAACCTGTCATGCCGAAACAAATTAAAGTTATTTATATTTAAGAATGAATTGTCAACATATTCATGGAACCAAGTTTCTGACACACAAATTACATCCACGGAAGAATTTTCAAATACATATTTAACATAGTCCATCTTAAATTCATTCAGACTTCTGGAGTTAAAATGAACGATTTTCAGTCCAGAGCGTTGTTTGCACAAGACTTCGATCAAAGGTGGCAACCCTAACCTCCATCTTAAATTTTAAAACTGTGACAATATATTCGAAATCAAATCCGTTGTCAGAATTTCAAAATTACAAGAATTCGCAAAAATAAAAAAATCTAGGTGGCAACTCTATCCGCCATCTTAAATTTTAAAGTTTGACAGCATCTTCGAAATCATTTACCCTAAAACTTCACATCACGGAGTCCACAGAATCCTTAAAAGTCCTATTGCGCTTAAGCTCTCTCTCTAAAGAAGCTCATTGAATTTTTTGGATACTTGCTTTAATTCAATAATTTGGATACTTGCGAGCTTACAAGCTTTAGCCGATCGTTTTAAGCTTTTCAACTTTCTGCCCGACAAAGTAAGCCGAAACAAGCCAAGCCAACGAGCAAGCATGAATATGGCTTGTATCTGTTTGGTATTTTTGGAAGCTGGCTAAAGCTTGCTTTTTCAAGATTGGATACATACTTGAATTCAAGTACTTGAAAAAGCTTGAACTTCAAGTAGGCTAGCGCAGTTCTCTGGTGCATAAGTCCCGCAGAGCACCCAATTCTCTCGCAGTCAAATGGAATTATCCACGGAAGAGAAACATTTTGAGTGAGTAAATGGCTTTGGACATAAATCTTGAGCGCGATGTTGTACTGCACGTCCGGAAATTGCCACTATTTGCCACCGAGGAATGCGACTACGAGCTGCAGCAATTCTTTATAATCCGCACGAATTTGAGTGTGCTGTAGTTGTGTTCGGCAGAAATTTGCGATGACCTGACTCTCATTGTCATCTATTTTCGAGCGCACAATATGATCTTGAAAGTCACATTGAAATTAACAGTGATCGTTGGTGTTCCACCGATTTGCAAAGCGATTGCACATTAGAACTTCGGGTGCGCTACTTTTGTGCCGAAGGCTCTTCTGTTGGTTGATTTTGATTTGACATTTCAAAAATACTAAATATTAAAACTAAATATCAATAACTATTTTGCACAAAGAATTAAGTTTCATATAAATATTAAATCAAACGCTCAAAATCATGGCATAATTACCAAGGTAGCATTGACAAATGCTTTTTTTCTCTTCAAAAGGAAACCATAGCCTGTCAAAAACAGCTGGAAAACAGTGGAAAAACCAGCAATTCAAAAATTCAATGGTCGCATTCAGCGGAGCCAACAGTTGACAAAAGTTGTGCTGTTAAATCAATTAACACAGAAAAAACGCTGCAAATTTGAGTGTGAAACCTTTGCAATTAAATTATTTACATAATTAAATAATTAAATTCAGTAACTTACAACTTGGTTAGCTCTTTTTAGCTACTTTTGTTAGCAATTTTAGCAATTCTTCTGGCAGCACTGTTCACATCAGTTGACTCCGCTGAATGCGGCCATTAAGAATTGTGAGAGCTCTCTTTGTGAGTATATTTTTTGACAGGAGATGGTTTCCCAACCAACTGTCAATGCTACCTGGGTAAATATGTCATGGCTCGAAATTTAAAACAGTTAAAAACTAGCATGCTACAATAAAAAAAAGCAAGGTTGATGAAAGATTAAAAGTGTTATATCTCTCTCATTTTTCAACCGATTTTAATCAATGATAACTTTTTGAAAAGGTATTTCAATTAAAAGAACAATTTTTTGCTAAGTAAAATATTTTGCTTATTTTAATAAATTTTAACAAAACCACATATTTTTCTATGTAATACGTATTGAGATTTTTTGAAACCCCATTGGGTCCACCAAACATAATCCGATCGTCAACAAATTTCATATCAGAAACTTCTAAGCCAAATGGAAACTTTTTATGCCCGGGACAGATCGATCGCAAACATTTTTTTTTCAAATAACGGGTCTAATGCACACGTAACGCACAAATCACAACAATATTTACACACCTCCTATGAAAACATTTATTTTTAAAATTGAAAATGTTCTAAGTATAGAAAGAGAAGTATCTTAAAAATAAATCAAGGATTTGTATGGTTAAAAGCTTGTTGAAATTTGCATTAGAAACGTCATATATTGCATTCTATATGGGTTTGCAGTATAAGTGAACTTTTTATCGAACCAGCTTTTTCTTATGATCGCATTAAAAAAATAAATGTCAAAAAGGGGTTGGTTGAAAAACGCCAAGAATTAAATCGATGTAATGTTTATGACATCGGGTGAGTGTATTCATAATACACAGCATCCTAACAAGGACAAAACCTTGTGTATATATTTTTTTTTTAAACAAAATAAGATAGTATCGAGAGCTTATATTCAATATGACCTATCTACAGAAATAACTTTTTTCAGGATAGCAAAAAAACCGATTAAATCTTTCAGTGTATAAATATTCACCAACCAAAGTACCAGAATATTGTATTAAAAGAATGACAAGCTTTCATAAGCAAAAAAAAAAAATTGTGAAATCTCGTACTTTTCGTTTAAGTGTAGATAGGTTGTTTTGTATTTCAAATATATTTTTTTGAAATCAGTAGGTAAGTCTTTCTATTCAATAGAAAAAAAAAGTTCTTCGTGAATCCATTGACGGTTTTATTTAGATTTTAAGAAAAGTTTGTTAATAACTCTCTTGTATTAACAAAAACAAGAGAAAAATATCAAAGTAGCTGTAAGGAATGATATTGGTCTATTAATTTAATTGCTTACATTTTTTCAATATTATCATAAAAAATATTGATATTCTGTTAAAATATCAGAGTTCATTTCATGTAAATGGTTGCACTTTTTTGCTTGATTTCTCTTCCTTCTGCGGATAAGGCCCATTGCCGAGTTATCGTCCGAGCCCGAGTAAATATATGTAGCCAGCCTACGCGTATAAGTAACCGCTAAACCTAGTTTTTAAAAGCAAATACATACGTATAAATTTTCGGGTTTATAAGTAATAAAATATGTGTACTCTGTTTAACAGACATTTTTATAGTATTCCGAAAAGAGTACTTTGCTTTGGTAGTTTTTTTGTTCAATTTGGTAGATTTTTTAGATAAGATTGGTAGCTAAAATTTTTTGTCATTGGCATTCCTGCATATAACCAGAATGTAGCAGTAATATACTTAAAGTTGGGACTTTTGTTGCACTGTGTTATTGAAACGAATCGGTTAAGCTGCCGTATTCAAAGGAATTTACTCTGTATTTAAAGGGTAACTCATGACATTTTCGTTGTTTTTGGTCAACTTTACGCTTCTTTTTATCTCCGTGTTATCTCACCTATCGTTCTGAAGTGCATTAAACCAAGCTCCTTCGATTGTACCAATTAATTTTTGCTGCTCGAGAGGAGATGAAAGTCGTAAGGATCAAATTTGCAGAATATTTGCAATCGTTGGGAGCGGGTGAATGTGTTTTTGGCTTTTTTGTAACTGGGCATGTGTGAACTGCTGTTACTTAACTCGACAGCTCGGTTGAACGCGTTAAAAGTCAGTCATCCATTTGTAAGTGGTACTAAACGTTGGTTAACCTGGTTAAGATTTTTCGTCGATTTTAGTCATCATTGAACTTTTGAATACGCACTGCAGTCATACACATACATATGTTGATATGAACACCAGAGAAATATAAATATATGTAAGTGTTTGCCATTCTTCTGCATTCATCTACAGAGTACTCAAAATTTTATGAACATAATTCTGATGGTGTGTATGTAAGTGAGTGTGTGTGTGTTTTTTATGTCACGTCATGTTAAATGAATTTTACAGAAAACTACACAAAGTTCGATTTCTCATTTGTTTTCCTACCCGAATGCTGTTTCTGCTGACTGGCTGATTGCCTGGCTGACACACAAATATTCATTACGGAGTGGCTAATAAAATAAATGCAGCCCATTTAAGCTGGTACAGGCGGAAGAAGAAGAGCGCCAAGAAGAAGAATAAGCGGCAGAAGAGCCATTATATGTCATGACAAATTGTTCATTCATGCACAAATATTAAAAAATACGGTAACGCTGGCAACAACCATTCGAGTGCCAATGTCGCTCAAACAGAACGAGATGATCGAGTTAATATAATGAGTGCGCCTTCGTGCACCTTAGGCAGCAGGTACCTTAGACGCTCTAAACTACAGAACGAACAGGGAATGTGGATAGCCGAGAAGCAGTCCAAGACCGAGAGTTTGCTGCTGCTTTTGCTCTGGCTAATCTGCATATTATACGGCTTTGCTTCCATGCACACAAAAAGCACGCACGCATGTTGGGGCTACGCAAGAGGTGTTGTTATAAGTGGGGGCGGGAGAGTGAGACGTGATGTTGAACAAATGTTCACTGGGGACCAAAGCAACTTTAAGTAACATTAACACACACACACACACGCACATACTCATTCACGCACTTTTACTACATTCATGAATATAAATGACTTTTTGGCCTAAAATTATTGTAAGCTAGATCCTGAGGTTGAAGTGACTGGTGAGGGTCAATCAGGATGATGGGTTTGTCAACTCGTTCACTCGTCGAAAATGTCACAAAATAATAACAAACCCCAAAATGGTCACATGTGATGAGTTGAAAACGAGTGCGTGTACGCTTCAAAATTATCCGCAATAAACATCAAATGAACAACTCAATTATGAAGATGAGTTGTTTTTGTTGTTGTTGTTATTGTTATTGTTTTTGTTGTTGGACTTGTTATCCCAGACAATTAGGCATAACCAGCGCTGGTTGTGCTCAACTCTGTCGTCGTTGTTGTAGTTGCGTTTGGTGTAATCATCACAGCTGTCATCATTGTTTTAATTGTTGCTGCTTCGTTGTTGGTTTGACAAACATTTAAGGTGAAACTCGTGTCACTGCAGCGGCAGTTAATATGTTAATCAACTGAGCAGCATTTGTCCCACACACAGTAAATAAATTTTTCAACACATTTTCCCCTTCATCAAAAAATACTGAATGTGTGGCAACAGTGTTTATTTGTTTGTTTGTTTGCTTGTTTGTTTTTGGCTTATGACAAAGTGAATGCGTGGGAAGCTGCTAAAGAGTGACAAGCTCGGCAGGTTTACAAATATTATTATGGCATTTATCTTAAATTCATTACAATTTGGATACTCCATTAAATGATAAAGGATAATAAACATTTCTTCGAAATATTATATTTAACTGCGTGGCGTATGCGCAACATTAATTGACAATTTTTTATAATTTTTTTATAAAAGCAGTCTGTATTGTTAAAAAATTAAAAACTATAGTTTTAATGTTTTAAAAAACTCAAAGAAAACCTTAAAGGACTTGAATGCTACCACGCGAAATGTTTTGGCATTTTTTATCCAAGTATTGTACTTACACTTGCGCTAAAAAAAATCGCCAACTTAAGATTTTGTTAACAAATATTCCTTTTCTTGAATAATAATTACAACTAGTTAAAACCCGGCGCGTTGCTGCCATGCTCCCTTGTCCAAAGTCCATAAAATGAAATAAACAAAACTGCATGTGTAAAGTGAGGGCGAATTCCAACGCTGTCCGACCTATAACTTCAAAGCTATACGATAGCAACAATTTGGGTTGTATGGGAAGTGCAACGCCCCCTTAATATAAGCCATAATATGTTATCAGTGGAACTGCATGTGTAAATTGAGGTCGAATACTGAATTCGGAAGCTGTGCGAAATATAACTCCAAAGCTATTCGAAAGCACAAATTTCGGTTGTATAGGAGGTGCAACACCCCTTTGTCCAACGCTCATAAAATGTTTCCAATGAAACTGCATGTGTAAATTTAGGTCGAATACTGAATTCCGATGCTGTGCGACCTATATCTCCAAAGCTATTCGATATCGCAAATTTAGTTTTATGGAGGTTCCACTCCCCCTTGTCTAAAGCTCATTAAATGAAATTAATAATACTGCATGTATAAATTTAGGTCGAATACTGAATTCCAACGCTGTACGACCTGTAACTCAACAGCAATTCAATAGCACAAGATTTGGGTTGTATGGGAGGTGCCACTCCTCCTAGTTCCACACCCATAAAATGTTATCAATGAAACTGAATGTGTAAATTTAGGTGGAATACTGTATTTTGACGCTGTACGACCTATAACTCCAAAGCTTTTCGATATAGCAAATTTGGGTTAACCCTTTTTGTACCGCTGTTGCGTTTTCGCAACACCAACTTTGATGAATATTACAAAAATAACTAAAAATCTGAGAGCTATAGATGATACACCAAACTACTATTTGGAGCTTTCTTCTTAAGCCATTTTTATTGTTTAATGAAATTAAACTAACAAGAGTTGCAAAGTTCCTTATTTTAAATACGTCAAAAAAAGGAATCCTACAAAAATGGTCCCAAAATAATTAATTGAACAAATTTTTTTTTGTTATAAATTAATTTTGTTTTGGAAAACATTGCAAAACACGTTTTTAAAACTCTTTTTCGAAAAATCAGTAAAACGTCATCATTATCATTCAAGACGCTATGTTGAAAATAGCTGTTGTGAAAACGCAACACTGACTAATTGCATGAAAATCAGTTGTACCAAAGATCCATGCAATGTTTTTTTTTTTTTTTTTTTTGATTCGCCCAGAGGTATGAAATCTTCCAAAGATACGTATACCCGTCCTAAACGCATGCACGATTTACATTCTAAAATCTGCCCGAATCAGCCGGGACAGACAGAATGCACCTACGTACTAAAACATACCCCCTATTGGCAATTAGGATTTTCACTAAGCACATTAATTGGCTTTTCAGCGGAATTTAAAAATTGAATATATATATAAAACGCGTATTTAAGTATACTTGATTCTATATAAATAAGCAACATCGAATTAAATAATAGTAATTATCAATTTTAGGTACCCGAAAAACAATCAAAAACACTAAACTCATTTTAACTGGTTTGCGGCCATTGTCCAACCCAAGGACCTACGTGGAAATGAGATAAATCTCATATCCGCCAAATCAAAATCCCAATTAGTTGGATATGCATTTGGGCCAACGCTGGCATAAACTTGTGTGAAAAAGAGATATACTCTGGCACACCAATCCAGATGATAGTGTGAGTTCAGTCTTATTTCAAATCAGGAAACCACGTGAGCACGTAAATCCCAATTCGATTAAAAATTAAATTATTGAATAATTAAAAAGTAAGTTTTAAAAACGATTCATATTTGATAGTACTTACTTTATAAAACATAATATCAAGACAAAAAAGAGAAACAGAACAATCTCAATTACCAATATTGCATTGTTATAAAACTGCGTTAGGTATAATAGGATGAAGTTAAATTGATTTAATTATTTAAATGTAATATTATTTTCCGTTTTAAGACGATGAATGCATCGTAAAGGTTCATGAAGAGCGTAATTAGAACTGCACTGACTCAACTTGAAAAACAGAAAATGTCTAGTTCCTCTCCTTGGGATGTTATAATTTAGAGCTGAGATGAGATATTCCGAATTAATCTCACCACGAAGTAATTTATACAGAAACATGACATTAAGCATCATTCTTCTTCTTCTTAGGGAAGGTAGTAAAATAATTTTAAGGCGTATTTCATACGATGGAAGCATAATATTGGGGTTCCAACGACTATGACGTAAAGCAAAAAGTAAAAACTGTTTTTGAACGGATTCTATGGCGTCGATGTAGACATTATATTGTGAGTTCCATACAACTGATGCATATTCAAGAATTGACCTTACGAGAGAGGTATATAATAATTTAGTAGTAAAGGGATCACTGAATTCTTTAGCCCATCTTTTAATGAAACCAAGGACTCCTCTTGCCTTATTTGTGGAGATTGAAGCGAAGTTTTGAATCCATAATAACACCAAGATCGAGAAAACTGGAAACTATTTCTAAGTTAGTGTTATTTATAGTGTAATTTATGTTACTAGCAGATCTTCGCGAGAATGTCATTTGCTTACATTTTTTAAGTTGAAATTTAATATATTTAAGCTACACCAGTCCATGATTCAATTATTATAAGGTTATTCGTATTTTTTGACGTATGCTTATTTTTTATAAACAAACATATTTTGACAATCTGCTAACAGTGTTTTGTGCTGTTGGAAAAAAAAGGTATGTTTCAGTGTTTCGTTGTGTAGTTTTCTAGTGTAGTAGTTTTTCAATGATTTCTTGCCAAGTTAATAAGAAAAAGAAACTATGTAGGTGTTGCGTCGTAAGTGCATGCTATGTTGTAGGTATATTCTAGGAATTAAGAAAACTCCTTTGCAAATTTAAAATAAAAAGTTATTTTTGCCATTGCTCAAAACCTAATTAGTTAATTTTATTTATTGAAAGTGTAATTTAGAGGAAAGTTAGTTAAGGCAAAAAACAAATTACAAAGAAATACTAGTGGTATTCAATGAACCCCGTGTTGTCGATGTAAACATCGTATGTTCGGTAAGTTTACAGCAACGTAATTTGCAATAATAAAATTGTAAGGGATTAAACATACGCAGCTTGCGGCACAAAAACGTGGTGTATACATAATGTGACCAACATTTTCAAAGCAAGAAGAAGTACACGCACAGACTTTAAAAAGAAATATAAAAGAAGTACATAGAATAAATATAGAATTACAAAATAGAAGTACATCCAAAAAATATAACGAATATATTAAAAGATGCATGAATAAATCCATTAAACAAACAGTTTAATTTATAAGAGATTTAAAATTAGATTCAGCTTACAATTCATTGCTTATTAAAGTAGTAGTCGTGCCAGTTTGACAAATTAAAAAATAAATTTTTTTAATTTTTCGCAATAGAATATAAAATTTAAATCTTAAAATTATACTCTAAAAGTCTTAGACCTAAATTGAAAATATTTTTAAAGTTATAGCCAAAAAAAGAGAAAGTGTCTTAACGTAAAACTTTAAACAGGTTTTTTTCGAAACTACGTTTTCGAAACTTTGGGGAAGCACTAACTAAAAACTATTCGACCGATTTGGCAAAAAAATTCGCCTGTTATTAAAGGCATACATAGATAGTTCTGGAACTTGAAAACAATCAATTTTTAAAAAAAGATAAATTTACGAATTTTTTTTCACAAGTTCGTCATTTTTTATTTGTTTTTTTTTTAAATATACATATTATAGGGTAGTGCACTACAATTAAGCCTGCTGAACGATATTCTCTTTGATTTTTATATTTCAGATGAACACGTAAGGCTGGGTGCTTCCCCCAAAAAACACCACTTCTTTCGAGTACTCTTCTTTGATATAGATTACTATAAGCAAATTAATGTACAATCAAGTCACAGAAAATTCTTTTGCACATTTTACGACATCAATAATAACATGTTAAAATTTCAAAACGATCGCATTTTATTTTCTTATTTAAAAAATTTATGAAAAAAGTCAACATTTCGGTCGTCACACTGTGCTACTACCTTAAAATAAATAAAGTTACTTGAATCGAGTACAGAAACAAACCTTAAATAATTTTTTGCAGTAGTAAGAGAAGTGTATTTTGAATAGATTTATGAAAAAATTGTCAAAATTATGCCAAAAAGAAGTACAACAAGTAAAAATAAGTACTTTTTTATTATGTTATGTTTATTATATTATGTATACAGTACGTAAAATGCGTATTATGCGACCGTGGTTTATTTTTGTTTTAACGAATTTTTGTTTCTTTTTTCTTTCTGAACAATTTAAAAAAGTATAAATGCACTTACCATGGATCTAAAATTTTTGTAAAGTTATGCAATTAACTCGGCTAATTAACTTATTTAGAACGCGCCACTAAAAGCTCTTTTTTAGATTTCATAGTTAGGTTTAAAGTGTATATTAAAATAAACGAAGAAAATTATATTTATTTTTGTATTTATATTACTTATATATTTATAAACATAGTTTTCATTGAAGTTAGTAAATAAAAATAATTTAAAAAGTTATTAATGCACTAAGAAATCGGAGCAATAAAAGTACTAGCACAAAATTAATAGTAGTCAGTATAGTACCAATTGATATTTGGGCTGATATTTGGGCAACCGTGTGCATTTTTACCTCGAATGAGATTGCTCTCAAGATTTTTTTCTACTCTCATTTTCAAATAAGCATACCAAATTGAGAAAACGTCAAAAATACGAATAACCTTATAATAATTGAATCATGCACCAGTCCACAAGTCTATTTAGATCAGATTGTAAAAGATGTCGTTCTTCGGGTAATTTGTAACAAAGAAAAAGTTTCACGTCGTCAGCGTACATTAAGACGTTACAGTGTTTTATTACCGAAGGAAGATCATTGATGAATAGTAAAAACAAAACCGGTCCAAAATGACTGCCCTGAGGAATGCCAGAAGTGACCGAAATACTTTTGGAAAGAGAATTCTTATATAAAACCTTTTGAGTACGTCTAGATAAATACGAATTTATCCAATTTAATAGTGTGACAGGAAACCCAATGAGGTGGAGTTTTGACGTAGAATTACGTCTTACAGCGCGGTTTGTATGGGGGTCAGTTTCACGAATTTTTTCAAAGCGATATTTGACACTTTGGGGTATACCTACAGCCTTTAATATTCATCGTACAAAGAAAAAAAAAATGTCGAAATATCAGTTTTAGTGGGAATAAAACAAATATCTAATAAAATAGCAAACTCTAAGAAGATGAAAAATTCATAAATTCGTATGAGAAATGCACAAGCTGCTTAGCTGCGTAGCTGCAAAAACTGCTTATGCTGTTTTTAAGGTTGTTGTTGTTGTTGTGTTTGCTTGCTTGGTTCGTAATCACGTCGTTCGTTGTTGTGCTGCTTTTGTTGTTGTTGTTGTTGTTTTTTAATAATATGTATGTAAAAGATACATATATGAATACACATCACTTTAGGTCAGGTTAGAACAATTTATTGCTCTAACGAATTTTTTTCAAAGAAACAACAGCATCAACATTTTCAATATGAAAAGAAAGAAAAAAACATCACTTGCTGATTAATTAGTTAGCTGATTGATTAACTAGTTAGAGCAATTAATTGTTCTAACCTGACCTAAAGCTCAATAAACGATTTTAAACTATCAAACAACTAGAATTTGTATTTAAAATCAAGAATGATTTAAACTATTAAACAATTAGAATTTGTATTTAAATCATAGAAAATCAACACAATAAATAACAAGGTCATATAGAAAACTTTAAGTTGTATATTAATTTTATTTGTTGTTAAACAATTGTAACCTTTTCTTGAAATGGTTTTTATAAAGTTGCAACAATAAACTAAACAATGAACGGCAACTCAACTGTACTACCTTGATTTCAATGCAGGATTCAATGCATATTTTCGAGTTTTTTGGCGAACAGGTGAAAAAAAGAGGGAAAAAAGACAAGAACAAACGAGTAACATTCATGGCTTGTTGGGTTGTAATGCAATAGAGAATACAGATGCATGTAGTTAGAGAGCCAGAGAGTATGCGGCTACAAAAAAATTTACTACTACTAGCCAAAGTTGCCAGTTAAAATTTAAAACAATTTCGACAAAAAGTTACTTTTTTCACAATAACATAAATTAAACACAACAAAAATTAGCATTGTAAAGATAAACAAAAAAGTTTCTTCCGCAATAAAAAAATATCAAAAAAAAATCTCACGATCATTAAAAATTACCACAAATATACCACGCGTTAAAAAATACCCCCACAAATTCCATGTGCATTTAAAATTGCCACAAAAATCTCATTCGCATTAAAAAATACCACAAGTCCCATATGCACAAACAATTTAAAAAAAATTTTGAAATACCAAAGAGAAACTTTGCTTATTAAAAAATAAAAAAAATGTAAGAAGAATATTACCAAACTTCCACGTAAACTTAAATAATATCCCGCTGAATTTCCACGCCAATTAAAAAATACCACGCTGAATTAAAAAATTTAATAGGAATTCCCAGAGACAAAAATTCCTAAGGGCAATTAAAAAGTACCACGAAATTTTTCCAACATAACTGGCAACGTTGCTACTAGCTGCTGATATTGTTGTTTTGATTCTGCATGTGCTTCAAAGGGCCGTTTTTCACTCGGCAATTCTATGAGCAATAATTGCTTTCACCGCAAGTAGTTTGTTGACTACTAGGGTTTAATGGGGACTTTCGTAAGCTCCCTCATGCGGGCGAATAATCCACAAACTGCTTGCGGCAAAGGCAATTATTGCCGAGTGAAAAGCGAGACAAAGAGGTCTTGCAAGAGAATTATTGCTCTCGGAGCAATAATTGCTTTCGCCGCAAGCTCGAGAATTTTCTTGAGTGAGGAGTGAAAAGCGGGACATAGTAAGCAAAGTTCTGTTTATTTCCTGTGGACGATTCGGTTCATCCCCTCTAACGCTGCTCAACCGCTGTGATCTTGCTCTTTTCTGTGCGTCGTTGTTTTAGATTTGTTGGTTTAATTATTGTTGGTTCAGTTAGCTGAAATTTTTTTAGATGTTCTTAATTTTTACTTGACATGAACAGCTGTATTTTACAACTAGCTCGCTTTTCTCTGCTTTCTACTTCATTCCTCTCCGAGTTGACCCTACCTGGTTATTCTGCCATGAGTTAGAGTACGAATAAAACAAATGTTTATTTCCAGCATGTACATATGTATACTACTACGCAAATTTGCGCATGCGTTACTAAGCATGCGTTGTGCTTTAAAAACTACATTTATTTTTTAAATACCATAATATATTCGAACTATTTTTATTATGCATTATATTCTTTCCATATTTAAAATTTATTTTGTTAACTAAAATTTCAATTTTAAATTACTTTTAAAATATACATGCATATATGTATATGCTCTTTACTACAGGAAAAATAAATAATTCAAATTTATCCATATTTATTTCCATTAATTAAACATAACTTTGAATTACATTTAGTTTTAACCAACAAAACAAATAAAAAAGAACAACACATTCATCACCACAAATATCAAACGAAAACTTTTTATAAAACAAAACAAATTTTTACATGAATTTAATGAGCTTTTTAGATCAGGTAAGTTTAAAGAAGGACAACAACAACAAATTTGTTTTTGAATAATTTTTATTTAGAAGATGAAATACTTTAAAAAAGTTTTGAAGAATATACATGAAAAAAAACAGAATTTTTCTCTATTACTGTATAAAAAGGAATTATACGTCTATACTTACGATACTATCGAAACTGTGTCTTTTTTCAAAAGAAGATTATGATTAACACTGTCGAAAGCTTTACTAAAGTCCGTATAAATAACATCAGTCTGCAGTCCCAAAGTAAAACCATTTATAACACGCGTAGTAAACTCTAAGAGGTTTGTTGTAGTGGACTTACCCTTCAGAAAACCATGTTGAAAGACAGAAATGGTGGAAGACACGGAATGGGTTAATTGATCAGTTATGATTTTCTCAAATAACTTAGGGATTGCACTTAATTTTGCAATTCCTCGATAGTTAGAAACATCTATCTTGGAGCCAGATTTATGAAGGGGTATAATATGTATAAGAATCCTTCCATATAATAGGAAAATAACCACTATGCAAGGAAATATTAAAAATGTTTGCTAGAGGAGTACACAGGTTTGTAGCACATTGCTTTAAAATACAGCTTGGAATTTTATCAGGGCCGTTCGTTAAAGAAGATTTTACTTGTCGAAGATAGCACATGACAATATTTGGGTCTATTACAGGAGTTTCAAAAGAGTTAACTGGCGAGAGAAAAGGATACACCGTGCTAGTATTAAATGGTATATCGGAGTAAGTTGATTTAAAGAAGTTTGCAAACATGTTAGAAATCACATTGTCACAAGATGATTCTTTCTGATTGAATTTCATAAGGGGTGGAAAACTGGAGGCTTTACGTTTTGAGTCAGCAAAACTATAGAAAACTTTTGGATCATCTTTAAATTGAGATTTTATGTTAATTATATAAGCAGAATAGCATTGTTTATTTAATAGTTGATATCTATAACGACAAGAAGAATAGAAAGCAAAGTCTAAACTAGAACCAGATATTTTATATATCTTTTAAATATATAAATATTTATTTTTTGGTTTTTATTCAAATAATTTTCAGTTGTTTTGAAGAATACATAAGACAAGGTTGATTCTATAATAAAAAAGTAAAATTATTTCAATATATCTGAGACATTTTATAATATCAACTTATGTGTAAAAATGATGTTTCGAGAAATATTGCTTCAAATTTTTGAATCGCCGTACACGTTATATGAAAGGGTGTTTCGTTTTTGTGTCATAACTGCGGTCATTCTAAAAACTCCTGATTGTGTGTGTTTTTAGTGCTATATGTGCTTAACACATCTACATCAATAACTCAGATCTGTCTTAAGTCGACTTAAGATGTTATTATAAAACGCCAAAGATATGTGTTTTGTAAATACGCGATCATTAAAAACAATTTAATCTCACAAAGACATTTAAGACTTTCACGTCAATATGACCCGAGTGATGATCAGGCAAACAAAATTATTTTTAATGAAAAAACTCGCATGGTTTATATTCCGCCACCTTATAACTGGTGACGTTACTGTTGTAGAGTTAATTGACGAGCATGAGCTTTTAGAAGACATTGCACCTAATTTGGAAATTAGTGGTTAAATCTAAGTGCAATTTCCTTCCAATGTTCATGATTTTGCTGTACCTGCTAATGCCACTGAAAATTTAACCGAATAAAAGTTTTCACAGCGAAAGTACGCTTTAAAACTGAGCTTTGCTGATCCAAATTGGAAAGGAACTAAGCACCTCAAACTAAACTTTGAGGAGTCAGATGAAAAAAATGTCATAGAACTGCGAAAACAAATTGTGCAATCAATTAGTAAGTCTGAATACTAAAATACTGAAGATTTTTATTTATTTCAAATAATGTATATTTAGGTGGAAAATCACCATTGTACATATTTCTAAAATATTTTTGTAAGAAAATTATAGATATGTTTGTTTAATATACAAATATTTACGTTCATTAAAATAACATTTCAATACATGTTTCAAAAGAGCATATGAATCGCTTTAAAGGCATTGTTATTTTATCTGGTCCATCATACTGTTCCACATATCCAACATTTCTTGTCTAGACAACCTATTTGTAAAGCAATCCATTTCTCGAACAATGTTTCAAACAAAGTTAAAACCATTTAAAGGGTTAACACGTAATGGACAACAACGAAATTTAAATGGGAGTATAAGCAATTTGGTATATTCACAATTTATTGATCCATAGATAAAGAACTGATTCTCTACTTTAGAAGGCACAACTACACAAGATCTTCATTCCTGGTAAGCCAATAAGCTTTTGTTTCAAATACTGGTGTCTTTGTTCTGACTCTTGCTATCTGTTTGGAGCTATTTTGCAATTGTTTGAATCAGTTACAATTCCAGAAAATCATGCCATATACGTATAACATTTTTTTGTCGTACAACAGGAACAGTAAGATCAAACCGGCTTAAAAGTGCAAACGTTATTCTTGCAACTGGCCCCTCTTTCAAAATTATTACTACGATGATTGCATTAAAGCAGTTAACGGGTTATTTGTTGTGCGCTGGCGTATCAATGAATACAACAAACATGGGTGGTGTAAATCTACATGATAATACTGTATTTTTAACTACCGTGCTGCGGTTCTTGATAAGAAGTAGTATTGGCCTTTGTTGACGAGTTGTTTTCAAAAATCAAATTGCTGCACAATTACTTTTATATTCAGATCAAGGCAATGAAGAAAAGCAGTAAGGGGATTCGAAATTGTAAGATATTAAATCTTCAACGTGCAAATGGCCAAGAACATGTGATTTGGAAAACTCCATACGATAAAAGGAAAAGATGAGCTTAATGCCACTCTCATCAGTGCAAAAAATGTAATAATGAACTGCAATCCAAGCAGTGCCATTCATAAATTTGAACTTTTATATGTGAACTTTATAATGTGAACACTTGAATGTTGGTTTATCATTCTTGACAGTATGCTCACAAACATTTTTGTGAACACGTCCGTCACGGGCTCTCTCTTGCACGTTGCCTGATAATGAGTACCATGTTTACCGCACGAAGTTCGCAAACGAATGAAGTGTAATAAAAGCAGCATGAATGATAATCTGGTCATGCAGCAGAATGAGAGAGAAATTTGGCAAACTTGACTGACATGCATGAGCGATAATGTGTACCCCACTTAAGACTTTAAAGTTTAAACAGTGGGTTGGTCACTGCTGAATCACTCAAGACTACTGAAGAGCAAATGTATCGATTTCCGAAACAGGCTGTCTAGTCTGCTGTGTGATTGACTCTATACAGAATTGTTGTTCTTGCCTTCTGCAAGCTTACTTGATCTAAAGCTCACAATTAAATTCATGTAAAAAGAAATTCTATTTAGATTATAAATTAGTGGAACATAATATTCCTATGTGCTTCGTTGTTGTTGTTGTTCACTGAATTCAGTTTGCTTCTAGCAAACTGCTTCTTATTGCTTTTGTTCTGGATACAAAACTAATGTATGTATCAGAGATCTGCAATGAGTAGTAATGAAATTAGTATACTTAAGTCATAAGCCATGACTATTGGTGCGTGTACTCATACCAACCATTCCCACTAAAACTAAGAAATACTCATAGTACCCAGTAGTCCAAGTCTGAAAGAAATCTTTAATAAATCATGCACGATTTTTCTTCCTTTTTGGCGAAACTTGCTGATTTGTTTATAAATTTCATTAACGAAAATCTCATACAAAAGTTTAAATTCGTGCACTGTTTTAAGGCTTTCTGTTTTCGATGAACGAAAACCAGACAGATTTGTTAAAGAACTATCGACAAATGTAACTCACGCAGTAAGTTTCTTTAAAAAATCATCATGACATATTCGTGCACTATGCCTTGGACTGCAGGGTACTAATACACGCATGTGTGTCGGCAAATAAGCACTCTATTGGTTGTTTGTTTATAATCTGATGTGACTCACTTGTTCCCCAGTGGGCATTTTAGCGAGTGCTCCGCAAAAGAAGGCATGCTAGCACTGCTATTATTGGCGTCAATACACCTTCCATGACCACTGCATTGATGAGTACTAAGGCCTACCTTTAGAAGGTTCTGATTCTTTCCATATTATTAAATAAAAAATAAACTTAAAAAAATAAATTCCAAAAAAATTTTATATACACAGAACGGTTTGTGAACAAATGTAGATTTAAAAAATAAAACAACAAAAAAAATTTTTTTTGTCCGAGTTGGGTCTCGAACCCGGGCTCCCGAAAACTAACACATTACATATTATATTATACTAGCTGAAACCCGGCGCGTTGCTGCCACTCTCCCTATTCAAACGCCCATAAAATATTATCAGTTAAACAGCATGTCTAAATTGAGGTCAAATACTGAATTCTGAGACTGTGCGACCTATATCCACAAAGCTATTCGATATAACAAATTTGGGTTGTATAGGAAGTGCCACTCTCTCTTCATCACCGCTAATAGAATGTAATCAATTAAACTGGATGTCTACATGGAGGTCGAATACCGAATTCCAAAACTGTGCGACATATAACTCCAAAACTATTCGATAGCACAAATTTTGATTGTATGGGAGGTGCCACTCTCCTTTTCCCTACCCCCATAAAATTTTAGCAATGAAACTGCATGAGTACATTGAGGTCGAATACTGAATTTTGAGGCTGAGTTACCTATAACTCCAAATCTATTCGATATCGCAAATTTGGGTTAAATTGGAGGTGTCACGCCCCCCGACAAACTCCAAAAAAATTTTATCAGTAAATCTGCAAGCGTAAATTTTGGTCGAATACTGAGTTCCGACGCTGTGCGACCTTGAACTACAAAGCTATTCGATATCACAAATTTTCGTTGTATGGGAGGTGCCACTCCCCCTTGATCAACGCTCATAAAATGTAATCAATGAAACTGCATGTGTACATTGAGGTCCAATACTGAATTCCAAAGCTGTGAGACCTATAACCCCAATGCTATTTGATATCTCTAATTTGGGTTAAATAGGAGGTTTCACGCCCCCTTGTCGTACGCCCATAAAATGTAATTAATGAAACTGCATGTATAAATTGGGGCCGAATACTGAATTCTGACGCTGATATTCAATATCGCAAATTTACGTTAAATGGGAGGTGCCACGCCCCTCTTACCAATGAACATAGATTGAATCAATGAAACTGCATGTGTATATTGAGGTCGAATACTGAATTTCGGCGTTGTACGACTTATAACTCTAAAACTATTTGATAGCACAAAGTTGGGTTGTATGGGAAGTGCCACTCCCCTTTGCCCTACGACGACAAAATGTAAGTATTGAAAATGCATGTATAAATTTAGGTCGAATACCGAATTCTTACGCTGTCAACCTATAACTTCAAAGCAATACGATATCGCAAATTTGGGTTGTAAGGGAGATGTCACGCCTCCCTGTCCAACGCCCATAAAATAAAACCATTGAAACTGCATGTGTAAATTGAGGTCAAAAACTGAATTCCAAAGATGAATTCCTATAACTTCAAAGCTATTCGATATCACAAATTTGGGTTGTATTGGAGGTGCCCCTCCCCCTTGTCCACTCCCATAAAATTTCAGCAGAGAAACGGTACGTCTAAATTGTGGTCGAATACCGAATTTCTAAGCTGTGCGACCCATAACTCTATCTAAAGCTATTCGATAACAACAATTTTTTATTTATATGTGGGAGGTAAAAGGGGGTGTGGCATTGCCCCTTAAACCATCTCGTACTCAAAGCAAAGCGTACTTACAAAATTTGAGCTCAATCGGACCAATGGTTTGGAAGTATTTTGATATTTTCTTTAAAGTAGGCGTAGATGAATTGTGACCACGCCCATTTTTTTCAAAGTTAATTATAGTTATCATACGAACTTATTTACCAAATTTTAATTTCATACGACCAAAACCGTCTTAAATACAGCATTTTTATTGATTTGTGGGCGACAAAAGGGGGTGTGGTACAAAACCTGCAAAGATGTTCATAGTAATTTTCTTATGCAATTTCTTATGTGCACCCTCCACACAGACCCCAATCACCCCTGAAAATTTCATTGAAATCGGGCAAGCCGTCTAGGAGGAGTATGCGAACAGGAAGTTTTGCCACTTAATTTTATATATATAGATATCAAAACAGTGGGCGCAAAAGTGGGCGTGGTCAATTTTTCTTTCAGTAAACACTTAAATTGGATTACTACGAACATTTGAAAAAAAAATTATCCAAATCGGTCCAGCCGTTTTCCGATTTTAGATAAATTGAAAAAAGTGGGCGCAAAAGTGGGCGTGGTCAATTTTTCTTTCCGACAAAACTTAAATTGGATTACTATGAACATTAAAAAAAAATTATCCAAATCGGTCCAGCCGTTTTCCGATTTTAGATAAATAAAAAAAAGTGGGCGCAAAGTGGGCGTGGTCAATTTTTCTTTCCGTAAAAACCTAAGTTGAACTATTACGAACATTTTAAAAAAAAAATTATCCAAATCGGTTCAGCCGTTCTCAACTGATGCAATTACCAACGAACGACATTTGATTTTTATTTATATAGATTCAATTAAATTTCGTTCATTTGTCGTATGACCATTTTTTCCCTTTGTTATTGGTTGCGTGCTATTTTGATTGCTATTTCCAACAAAAATAGCGCGTATGTACACAATTTGAACTGCATAAAATTCATACATTTACTTTTCATATCAATTAAAATCAAATTTGTAAAAAAAAATTTCCAATAGGTCCAAAACCCTTCACTCAAACACATATAACTCGACCAAATCAAAACATTTTCAAACAATTTTTTTTTTAAACCATCTAGAGAGCGTATCCTACAAAATGGTATCGGCAGATTTTTTTTTTACTCAGCCGAACTCTCAAACACTCGTCACAAACAGATTTGACAACATTTTTTTATACATATATATAGATGAAAATATTTTTGTATGAAGATATTATATGAAAATATTTTTGTATGAAGAAAATTTATAAAATAATTTAAAAAAAATATTAAATGCACAGAACAGTTTGTAAAAAAATGTATATTCCGAGTTGGGTCTCGAACCCGGGCTCCCGAGAGCTTACTTTCATTTGTATTGATGCAAAACAAGCTATTGATTCTTGACAACCACGATAGACGAGTAGGTAAGATGTCAGACCGACACATGAGAGGACCATGGTTCAAATCTGAAATTGTTAGTCGTTTTTATTTCAAGTTGATATTTATATTGCTTTTCATTCTAACGTGACGTCTCGAAAGAGCGCTTCTGACAGGTCTCTTTTGAGCAAGGAAAGCGGAAGTCCTGAAAAATTTTTCCCATTTCGTACAAGCAATAAAACGGTGTGTGGAAGGCCTTTTAAAACCTAAAACAGGCCTGCTAGAAAGCCTTCGGGCTCCTGCAATTGCTCACTGGGTATAAATGGTTTATGAATGTATTTGCTTACACAGTTGCTTACACAGGTGTGTACAGTTTAACACAATTATTGAGTGCTCTGCTTGAGGCTTACGCTACATTAATATTTGACATCGGTTTTGTTCATAACAGCTGGTGTAATAGTTGTGAAAAATAAACTGTCAAGAATTATTGGCCGGAAAAAGCTCTTCAAATCTGCATCAAACAATTTAAAATTTTTACAATCGGATTTATTATTTTAAATTTGGGATTTTTTCCTCTTTTCTTGGGGACATAGTCCTAAGAATTGGATTTAGGACTATGACTTGTTTCAAAAAGGTCAAAAGGAAAAAAAGAAGAGGACATAATCCCAAAATAGCTTTGAGTCTTAATTTGTTTATTGTAATGGTGACATAACCAAATATGGAGTAATACAGAAGAACAACTAAGCTAAATATGATGTATAACAACACATTCCGTACAAGGACAAATCATTTGATCGTAAAAAACACCATACAAATATTTATTAGCCCTTGCATGGGCGTAGCAAGGAGAGAAGGGGCGTGTTCCCCTTAACTTAACAAAAATAATTTTTGTTAAAGTTAGAAATCAAAAACAGTTTTTCTTATAATTAAAATAGTATTGAAGTTTTTTATATTTTTAAAGCTAAATTTTTTTTTTATTACTAACTTGGGGCTGACACATTTATTATCAAGTAAAAAACATTTATGAAAAGCTTTAATGGAAATTGATTGGTTACTCTGACATATACGTATAGCGCAATCTGAGCTGCACAATTCGTTAGTCGATTTTTCACCAACACTAACGTTCTTTGTCATAACTACCTTCCAGGAAAAATCGGAAGGCTTCCATCTAAAAGTGATAAAGAAACATTCCCCACCGTATCTTTTGAAAGCTTAAGGGTAGTTTGGTATTTATATTGTTTCCCCACCGCATCTTTTGGAAGCTTAAGGGTAGTTTTGTAAATATATTGTTTCCAAACCGCTTCTTTAAGAATGCATGTGGAAACTTTTATTTATTGTCAAGCAATGACAATAGAAAATATTAATATCATTGTTTTCTAGCCGCTTATTGTAGAATTCGATAGTCTAGTGGTAGCGCGCTCGACTGTGGCTCAGGGGTCCCGGGTTCGAATCCTGGCCGAATCCATTTTCATAACAATGGAGAGGAATGTTTCCACATGACTTTTTAACACAGCGGGGAGGAATGTTTCCCTCTAATGACATGCTATGTTAAAAAAGCAATGGAGTGTGCAACAAAGGGGAATGCTTCCTACATTCCATGGAATGTTTCCTGGTACCACATTTCCTGGTGGGTAACGAAACCAAATCAGCTGTTCAAAATTAAATTCTGATTGGATTTGTTTGTGCATTTCTTACTTAATTTTTTTTTTATAGATGGAAATATAAGAAAGTTTTTTGGTGGTAAGTTTATATAAAGTTCCCTCCAGGAAAAATCAGAAGGCTTCCATCTAAAAGTGATAAAGAAACATTCCCCACCGTATCTATTGAAAGCTTAAGGGTAGTTTTGTATTTATATTGTTTCCCCACCGCATCTTTTGGAAGCTTAAGGGAAGTTTTGTATTTATATTGTTTCCAAACCGCTTCTTTAAGAATGCATGTGGAAACTTTTATTTATTGTCAAGCAATGACAATAGAAAATATTAATATCATTGTTTTCTAGCCGCTTATTGTAGAATTCGACAGTCTAGTGGTAACGCGCTCGACTGTCGCTCAGGGGTCCCGGGTTCGAATCTTGGCCGAATCCATTTTCATAACAAGGGAGAGGAATGTTTCCACATGACTTTTTAACACAGCGGGGAGGAATGTTTCCCTCTAATGACATGCTATGTTAAAAAAGCAATAGAGTGTGCAACAAAAGGGGATGCTTCCTTCATTCCATGGAATGTTTCCTGGTAACATCCGGGAATGCTCACATTTCCTGGTGGGTTACTGCAAATTATAACGTCTGTGTTTATTTTCGAATCAATTTGCTTTACAGTCAAAAAAAGAATATTGAGTGGCAATGAGAGAATTGAAGAGAAAGGTGAGTTGTTTGCACCCACTTGCGAGCCTTTAATTGCAAAGGAAGCTAACTACGTCTGCTTTTTCTGACACATGCAATAGTGACAGTTTCTTTGAACACGACTTGGGCAAGTGGGCTGGCCAGTGTGGCCTTATGTGTACGTCTCGGAAACTGCAAATGCTTAAATACCCTTGGGACACCCTTGGAAAGGAGGACACGTTCAGAACCAAACTGAAATTTTGTCACAATTTTCTACAAATCTATGTGCAGTGGTTAATATACTCAAAAAAATTAAAAGGTGCACTTTGCTTGTACTGTTGCCTCTTTCCACTTAAAAAGTTCAATCCGTTTTAGGATCACTCGTTAAATGCTTTACGTTACGCGTTAAAGCCTTTTACAAAATATAAAAATATGCATGAGCATTGTAGAAGCCAGAGCTGTAAAATCGGCATTCATATTCAGAATTTTAAGTAAAGGCTGATTCAATAAGAGCTTCCTACTTTGTTTTCTAAATGATATACATAAAATCACTGTATTGATGCAAATCTTTATTTGAAATGATAGTTCGGTTCATACAACTCAATGTTTAAAAAT
This sequence comes from Dichetophora obliterata, assembly GCA_963920525.1. NCBI lineage: Eukaryota > Metazoa > Arthropoda > Insecta > Diptera > Sciomyzidae > Dichetophora > Dichetophora obliterata. The sequence goes on from OY986435.1 coordinate 51,059,898, forward strand.
TATTTTGTTCCAATGTTGCCCACTACTAGCTCTTCAACGGCCCATTCTGTGGGTCCAATTTTCGACAACTCCTTCGAGCATATCGGCCGGCATTTCCTAAATAACACGAGTTATGTTGGTTTCCAAAACGTCAATAGTTTCGGGACTGTCGACATAAACAAGTGATTTAACATATCACTAAAGAAAGTAATCCAATGGCGTCAAATCACATGATTTTGGTGGCCAATTACAGGGCCATTTCTTGAGATGATGTACCATCGAAGGTTTCCCTCAATAAAACGATTGTTCTCCAGCTGTATGGCATGTTTCGCCAGCCTGTTGATACCAGAGGTCGGCAACACCAATATCCTGAATTTTCAGCAGCGAAAAATCATGGATCATTGCTCTGTAGCGAGCACCATTGACGGTAACACGGGCTACATCCGTATTTTTGAAGAAATACGATCCGATGATGCCTTATGCCCATAACCCACACCAAACAGTACATTTATCGGGATACATTGGAAGCTCTTGCATTGCTTCTGGTTGTTCATCGGCCCAAATACGGAAATTTTTCTTGTAAACGTAGCCATTCAACCAGAAATGAGCTTCGTCGTTAAACACAATTTTTCGATAAAATAATGGATCAATTTTATGTTGTTTTAAGGCCCATAAACCGAAATTAAAACGTACACAAAGATCAGCCGGCTTCAATTCTTGTACGAGCTGTATTTATATTCTGAAAGAATTTCAGAATTTTCAATTATTTTTTTTATTCATTATTAATTTTTTGTTTGTTGTTCATTTTTTATTCATTATTCCTTTTTTATTCATTATTACATTTTTATTAATTATTCATTTTGTATTCATTTGTTATTCATTATTCTTTTTTAATTCATTATTAAGTGTTTAGTCATTGCTCATTTTTTATTCATTATTAATTTTTTATTCGTTATTAATTTTTAATTCATTATTCATTTGTTATTCATTATTCATTTTAGTCATAAGCTATAAATAAAAAAGAATAACAAATAAATAATGAATGACTTAACTGAACAAACTGTCGAACACCAATGCGTATTGAAATAAATAAAGAAGCAACTAGAATAGATGGCAACCTTGGTAGAGTAGATGGCAGTGATCTATAAATAGCCTACTGCTTTAAAATGCCATATGATTAGTAGCCATAGAATTCAAATGAATGAATTCCTTAATGTGTGAATTCATATACAAATTTAAGCAGTGAGTTGATCACAGTTTAATCTCTCAAAGACTACTGAAGAGGAAAATGTAGCAATTTCCGAAACAGACTGTCTAGTCAGCTAAGTGATTGACTCTATACAGAGTTGTTGTTGTTGTTGCCTTTTTAAAAACTTACTTGATCTTAAACTCGCAAATAAAAAAATAAAAAATTAATACTGAATAAAAAATAAATAGATAATGAATCACAAATGAATTATATATGAATAATGAATAAAATATGAATAATGGATAACAAATGAATAATGAATAAAAAATGAATAATGAATAAATAAAGTATAATAGAAAATCCTAAAGTTTTTTGAGAATTGCATTCTTTGTGAATATCATTCAAATGAACAAAAAAATTATTCATTATTCTGAATAATAAAATTAATGATTAATCATTTCTTTAAAAAGAGAATGTGAATTAAAAATTTTTTACAAATGATTTTGCATTCATTCTTTTCACTGATTCACTTTTTTGTGAATAAATTCAAATTGAATGCATTCTTTTACAGCTCTGGAAAAAGCAAAGTCAGTGGCACATGGGATCAGCAGAAGCAGCTCACGCATTCATTACTGACCTGCTTGTTGATGTAATGATGCTGTCTCGTCACAAGAAAGTACTAAAACAAAATCGAAAGGTTTTGTCTTCGATTATTTCGGTTAAAGTCTTTTGTGAATCTCACGACATCTAGTTCGTGCAAAAGATCAATTCTCCAATCACCCAGTGTAGTAAATACTGCTTCACGCTAAAATTCATCTCAGCACACAAATCATCCAGCAACATTACGTTCCGAATATTGAAAGGTGTCGCTGTTCATATCATATCTCGCTGTTCATACCATTAAAATCATCCTTACAACTGCGTTTTTATTCCTTTAAAGCGTACACAGAAATTTGATGCAAGAGATAAAAGAGAAGCTGAACGATGATTTTTTCGCCGCCGATGAATATTTCGATTACCGCTTTTGTTAAATCGCGTTTAATTCAATATCTTTTCCAATTTATTTTTTTTTTTTCAATAAAACCAATTTTTAAAAAAAAATGGTTTAATTTATCAGCTACATGAAACAATAATTGGCCGGCCACTGAGTAAAATCCTGGCGACGCCCATGAACCTTTGTACGGAATGTTATCACCATTCCGTTGTTATCACCATTTTCTCAAGGAATGAATTTAATTTCATATTAATTTCTTTCTTTGAGAGTTACTTCATTTTCATATTAGGAGTTATTTCGTTCTTGACTTGGAGTTGTATCATTTTGGTTATACAAAAACCCCTATAGTTTGGGAGTTATTGCATTTTTACATTAAGAGTTATTTCATTTTTCAATAAGGAGTTTCGTGTAGTCAAACGGTCATACTGTTCATTATGTTTTTATACAAGTATTTATTAAAGCTATTTGAGTTTATGACCTTTCAAAAGCGGACATAATCCCAAGCAGCTAGAACCCTATTTTGGTGTTATGATCTCTTTGAAACTGGTCATAGTCCCAATTTCAATTTTTGGGGTTATGTCCGCGAAATATGGAGACACACTCCCAAATTCTCAATTTTGGATTATTACTCTTAGTTCCGTCACCTTGTGCATTTGTCAGATAGGATACCAAAATACTTTGCTTATCATGCATTGGCAATGTCATATTCTGTTATTAAATTTATAAATTTCTCAGAGCTTAAACTTTGCCTGAAATACAAGATTTCCAAAAGTCATGTGTTTGTGAAATGTTGAGTTGCTAGAATTTAAACTTAAATAGAAAAAGGTACTAAGACGCGGTAAACTCAAAAGTAAGCTTTAAACATATCAATAGCTAAACAATAAAATTCATTCTACGTGTAGAAACTATCTGACAATGATTGCTAACAAACGCACAAACCCACAACACATGTATGTATCTTTGAGATCTTTCGAGATAAAACACAACCATGCATTGCAAATATAGGCGATTGAGACTTCGGTGTCGTTGCATTGTTATGTTTTGTGCTCAGCAAAGTTTTGAGTTCCTTCAAAGGCAGCCACGACTGACCCCAAAAGCCACGTATCCACAAAAGCCCAGAAAATTTTGGTTTGCATTGAAAACTTTGAGATAGTTTGTGCCAATGAAAGGATAACAACTAAAATTGTATTAGAGAAAATTGTTTACCAGAATAAGTTGCAGACAATAACTGACAAACAGAAGGTGAGATAAGAATTGCAAGGGCAGCCAAAGCATAGATACACTTAAGTGTTTAGCCCAAAAGTGAGTGCAAGATACAAGCTACAAGAAACAACTTAACAACAGCTCTGCAAATGCAAATAATGCTCAAGCTGAAATTAAATGAGCCTGATGCTCACTCAGCATGGACGATGCTAAAAGCCAATAGTGGTGGGAAGGGAGGGATTTAGGGTGGGGTGATGACGACCAGCGAAAACCACAGATACATGCGCTGCGAATGATTGGTGCACGTACATAGATGTTGATACCAATGTATCTGTTGACTACATTTGTATCTGTTGAACAATTTAAAACAACCGCAAGCATGCATTGCAGTAGTAGAAGTTGTTGTAGTTGTCATTGCTGCTTTTGATGATGATGAACAAAGTAGTTCCGTCTTGCTTTTATTTTGTTAAATTTTATTTCAGTTGTGAAAATGTTTTCACACATTTTGCCACACTAACTTTTCCAAAGCCACGAACTTTACCCGCTTTCATGGCATTCATAGTAAGAACGTGTAAGGTTTTCAATCCCAGGAGATTCGAAAGAAAGTTGTTCTTGCACATACACAAATAATTTGAACTATTTTGTTGTTCTTACAACAATTTTTGCGTTGCATTATAAACATAATTGAACAAGATGAAGATCTAGTACTGATTCGATTGGGAAGGTCGTTATTATTAATTATAAACAGAAATGTGATAAGCTGGATATCTGCGCCGGTAATGAAAGCTATGTGTGTGGTTAGCACACTATTGAATGCTCGGAACTCGTCAGATTCTTCAATGGAATGTATTTGTGTATGTATATATAAACTGACAGACACTTCGCATTTTTTTTTTGTTTATATGAAGATTTTGGCTTAATTTGCTTGTACTAGTACTAGAAGGGGGTTAGAATGAATGCTTTTCCATACGGTTTTTTTTTTGTTTCGGTTCAAGAAATCACTATTTTTTGGATTCACCCCTCTATCCGACTCACCCTGTATAGCAGACAAAATTAAATATTAACTTGCACAACCATTTTTTAACCAAACTAAATACCAGAACAACAAAATCCACGTGTTAAAAAAAATATATCTCAAAGTTAAGTAATCGTTACCGCCACTGAGTTTGTGGTCATCACAGCTTTCGTCTATCACTCAAGTGCACATGTGTTCCACAGTACATCTGTGAGTGTCAGCGCGTGTTTCAGTCACCGAACGTATGTTTGTCATTATTATTTTCAAAACAACCCCCATGCAATAATACTTAATTACAAAAACAAATAACTAAACAAGCACAACAAATAAAGCAGAGCTCAACAGCTAGGGTTGTCACTCGAAGGGTAATACATTTTGGGTTGGGTGTGAAAATCGTTTGAAATTCAAATTATTCAATGAAGACTAGATTGATGTGGAAAGGATGAATAAATTGATATGTTGTTGGCCAGATGAAGTTATGAAGAATGCAGACAAAGTGAGTTAATGTTGCAGCTTTTACTTTTATGCTTGCTAGAAGCTTTTAACTATTTGTTAATTTCTTACTATTTTTTTTTTGTTGCTGGCGTTATTTGAAGTGGACCATGCTATAGAACACCTAACATAACCCATCAAAGATTAAGACTCTTTTAAGTCTCTTTTTTAAGACTCTTATTTATGAGACTTTATCGTCATTATGCGCTCAAAAAAGAATCTATTTTGAGTTTTTTTCCCTCGAGGGAACCCCGATGTTACTCCTTTTGGTGATTCTATTATGATGCAAAAAATAGATTCTTTTATGACTCTAATTATTTATTATTTTAAGACTCATATTAAAGAGCATTTTAATAAAATAAAAAGAAATTGGCCAGAAAGAAAAGCCCGAAAAAGAACTTTGACCGATTAATTGTGTTGTACGTGTTATTAAATGTTTGAACACAAATGATCGAGAACTGGACCTACGAGTTTTATGCCGACTCAGAGCGGCTTATGTTCTTAAGAAGCTTTACATGGCGGTTTTTTACTCTCTGAAGTTTGCCATTGTCTGCAGAGAGGTGACGTCCGTACAGAAAAATTAATTCAATTGAAATAAATTCTGTCTGAGCTGGACATTGAACCTGGGCTATCGCGGTTCCTTAGCTTAGGGGTCACACACTTTAACCACTAGGCTAAAGCCGCCACTATTTTATGACCCTTTAAAACCCTCATTAAACCCTCACATTAAATATTCTTTGAAGACTCATAATAGAGACCATTTTATTTTCTATACTATTATATAATAGGAGAATAGGCTTGGTAACCGCTGAACCGATTTTGATAATTCTTTTTTTATTCGATTCCTATGATAATATAGATTGTTATAGCTTACCAAATTTTTCGAAAAATGTATTCTTTAATTATTGCAAAATCACGCATTTTATTTGATGCCTACATTCAATCAGCAGCACAATATAACAGCATACAAAGCTTTTCTCTCTTTGTCGAGAGAGCTTCTCTTAATATAACAGGACAGCCATGTTGTGTAGTTAAGCTGAATTCACGGATAACCTTCAGCATGTTTTTGTGGGATTTAAAATAATGTTAATAAGGTTGAGAGCGTGCAGAAATTTTTCTCTCTGTGCGAAAACTTCATATGAAAAAAACTTTCAAAACATTCTGAAGGTGATCAGTGAATCCAGCTGTACTTTCAGGGAGATTCTTGCTTTCATACAGTGTTAATTAATTTTCTTTGTTAATGTTTTGAGGGGAGTTGCCAGAATTTAGTTATAAGCATTTATTATATTTTGCAGCCTTGCCAGCCAGCTTTTCCCCACTTGAGATTGTGTTAGTCTATCTATACGAATATATAAAAGCGTTGTGACATTGCACGGACGTTTGACAATCACGCAAGAACCACTGAACCGATTAACACGATATAGTTATCAAACGATTTGTTATTCCAACTTTATCGTAATATGGTATGTTAGATTTGCCATGTCTACTTTCCATGCCCACTTTTTGCAAAAAATGCTATATTTCAGACGATATTGGTCGTATGAGACTAAAATTTGGTAATCTACGTTGTATGGTTACTTTCGCTAACTTTACTAAAAATGGGCATGACCCACTTTAGTTAAGTCCACTTTTCGGGGGATAAGCTTGGAGTAAAGCAAAGCGTACTAGGTTTCAGCTCAATTGAGCTGAAATTCTGACATTCTATTGTTTCGAGTATGAGATGGTTTAAGTGAAAAATTTTTGCCACATCGCCCATTACCGCCCAGAATTAATCAAAAATGTTATACTTCGAACGGTTTTCGTTGTTTTAGACTAAAATTTGATAACTTAGTTCATACGGCTACTTTCGGCAGCTGTACTAAAAATGGCGAATATTTTTTTTTTTTCGAACAGCATGAAAATTCGTATATAGCAGTAAGATGGTCTGCGGCAGGACAACGTCTACCGGGCAATACTATACATCAATTAGAATGCTGTATATATCAGAAAATTCTGATCGTCATGCATTGATGTTTCAATCGGAAACGTCTAGCATGTGTTTTGTTCAAAGGTCAATTTACACTTTAACAAATTCACAAAACGATCACAAAAAATTCATTGAATTGGGTCAGGAAAAATTCTACTATAACTATAACGTTAACTATGAATATATAGATAAGGAAATATATTAAAATATAGATTTATGTATATAACTTTAGAATAGTTTGAAATATTTGAAATATTTTTCACAGAATTATTTTTTAAGGTATATTCGAATATGTTTTTCACATGAATTAGTTTTTAAGCTGTAACACATTGCAAAAAATATAACAACATTTTAAGCAAATTAGTTTTCATCAAAAAATCATGGGGGCAGGGGGTAGGTGGCCCATGATTTTTATTGATTGAAACTGTTTGTGTCAAAATAGAACAATTTTTGCAGGTAAATTATGTTATATGAAAGAATTAGGAAAATGAAAATTAAAAAAAAATTTAAATTAAAAAAAATATGTTCAACAAAAGCAACTCTTGGCCTATTGTTTAGTACAAGTTGGATATTTTAGATGTTTTTTTAAACAATATAAAACATTGCATTGGTGAGGAAACGGTAAACCTTTTCTCATTTTCCCAATTTACTTAATTGAACTTTCAAACAAAGAAAATTGGATGAAAATCGATTTGTAAATTGCGGAAATGTTTGCTTGCTAAGCCAAAAATTAAATTTCAAACGTTTTTTTCTCATTCTGAGACTTATGAGTTATACTGAGAAAATCTATAGTTTTATAATAACAGGTTTTTTTAAAACATACCTAATATCCGTACAAAACATTTCCGAAAAGAAAAGAAAATTACCGTTAATTTTATTAATCAACGACTTGATTCCATGCAAAAATGCATTGTTATGCATTGAGAAAGTCTATAGTTTTTGAGATATCGCCAAAAGTTTGATGTCATTATATCGGGTTTTTTTTTAAATTTAAGAAGAATTGTTGTTTGGCCGAAGCCCAATAACAACAATTAATAACTGAAGAAGGCCGATTAACTACAACAATCTAAGAAGAATATATTTATTTTCAGAATATATGTAAAAAATTACATTTTTGATTATAAATTTTAAAAATTTTTTACCCAATTTTTTTTATAACGCTGTTATGCAGGACTTTTTCAAAAGTAAAAAAAAAAAAGAAAGCCAGGTAAATTTATGTCATCATAACAATTACCGTAAAAATAAGTTATTCAAATTAAATAAAGTAATATCTTAATATATATACCATTTTTTCATAATTAAACAAACCGAACACAATAATTTTTATATTTTGAATTTGCTTTAATACAACTAAATACTTTCATTTTAAGATTTAAAATTTTTACATGATATTTAATATTTTTATCGCAGGCGAAGCAGCGGGTATTTGCTAGTGACTCATATAAATGGATCATTTAAGATTCATATTAAAGACTATTTCAAGACTCATAACAAAGACTATTTTATGATCTTATAATCCTTCATAGAAATATTATAAACTCTTTTATAACTTAACACTAGATTAACGGAATGAGCCAATTTGACTCATTTAAAATTTTATTGCTATATAAAACTTTATATAGCATTCGCACATTTATTTAACCCAACCGCAAATCAGTTTAACCCAAACGCAAATCAATTTTACCGAAACGCAAATTAAATTAACCTGAACGCAAATTAATTTAAACCAAACGCAAATAAGTTTAACCTAAGTGCAAATTAACCCAAACGCAAATCAAATTAAACCAAATAAAAATTAAACGTAAAATTTACCTTTTCAGTTATGTATATCATATATAATGTAATATTCTCCATATAAGAAATTATTATTAAATGTTAAGTTAAGATTTGTAAAGAGCCAGCTTTTGGAGTCAATAAAATCAAATCTGTAATGTAGTTGGTACAATTGGTGGCTGTAATGCGTCATACACTACTTTCAATGATGCTTTGCAGATTTTGATCCTGGTTAACTTCGACTAACATTTGTCGAGCATGAGCTTTAACCTTTGATAAGCATTTTTCTATAGGGTTCAGCATTGGGGAGTAAGGAGGTAGATATTTAAGTTGAAGGTCGGTACTTGCTATCGTAGCACGAACTTGTTCCATTTTGTGGATCCTTGCATTGTCCAAAATCAAAAACCCTTCTTGGAGCTTTTCAATATGTTCTTGCAAAAATGAACAAAATTTGTCAGAGTTGCATGTTGAATTTGAAATTATCTTATAATGAATAATGCCATTACTATTGATTGCTGCGTTTAAAGTGGTTTTTCTGCCCCTCACTGAGGGCACAACCACTCTTGCTCTGCTACCTGCCTTGGAACGAGCTTGGATTCTTCTTAAATGTAAATTGAAACCACATTCGTCAATAAATAAAAGTTAATCTCTTCTAGCCCATTGCGAAATTTAACGTTCAATTTTTATTTGAATTAATTTGATTTGCCGTAATTTAATTTGCACTTAGGTTAATTTAATTTGCGTTCAGGTTAATTTGCGTTTGGGTTAAATTGATTTGTGTTTCGGTTAAATTGATTTCCGTTTGGGTTAAATAAATGTGCGAATGCTATTCATAAAACTAAAATATTATTTTGTAAATACATATGTTGGTTTATAGTAACGTAATGAAATACAGGTAAATATAGGTTACTCCTCTCCGACGACCCCCTCAGTTCGCATATTGGAATGTGGTATACCTATTTTTATAAGCTTTTATTTAACTTGCTTCGTTCGTATGTATGTATGTATTTATGTATGTCCTCAAAACTTGCAAGCCATTTTTCTACAACTTGTTGGTATTCGATTAAGCTGAAATTTAGCATACATATATAAGTCCGGTGGCAATGCAATATTATAATAAAATTTTTTGCTACACCCCCTTTTACCGCCCACAAATCAATAAAAATGCTATATCTCTAAAACTACTGTGCCGATTCAGCTGAAATTTTGGCAGTAAATTTTCTTCGAGTAGAGGATAATTAAGGAACATTTTTTGCCACTCCCCTTTTTACCGCCCACAAATCCATAAAAATGCTATATCTCTAAAACTACGGGGCTGATTCAGCTGAAATTTAAACAGTAAAATTTCATCAAATAAAGCATGGTGTTTATGGAAAACATTTGGCCACACCCACTTTTATCGCCCACAAATCAATAAAAATGCTATTTCTCCAAAACTACGCGGCTGATTCAACTAAAACTTTGGCAGTTAATTTCCATCAAGTAGAGGATGGTTCGGGAAAAAATAGTGCCACACCCCCTTTTACCGCCTACAAATAAATAAAAATCCTATATCTTCATAACTACGGGGCTTATTATAAGCTGATTATAACTTGCTTCGTTCGTATTTATGTAGGTTTGTATGTATGTATGTATGTCCGTCAAAATTTGCAAACCATTTTTCGCAATTTTGAAAACTTGTTGGTATCCGATTAAGCTGAAAGTTAACATGCATATGCAAGTCCGGTAGCAATGCAATATTTTAATAAAATTGTATGCCACACCCTCTTTAACCGCCCACAAATCAATAAAAATGCTATATCTTTATAAGTTTTGAAAATAAGAGATAATAATAATAATTATAATAATAAATCTTGAGACTAAAAAGTATAAAATATATGAAAATAAAAAAAATTTTAAAACACAAGCTTTTATTTAAAAAAGGCGTAAACTAAAAAGGAAAAAATTAATTTAAATGACATTTGTCATATAAGTATATGGTAGGTATATTCTAGATGCAGAAGAACCCCTCTCTTGGTTACTCATCATCATAGTATAAGCGTACGTAAATTGGTAAGTTCTAAGGACTTATAGAAATTTACCCCCGTATTCATAAACCTGTTTTAGCGATAGTTATACAATGAAAAACATTTTGTTATGCATAAATGTATATTATCATCAACGTTCTTAGAGTATTTTAACGATCGTTAAAATCATTCTGAACATCGTTCCTACTCGTTCCTCGTCGTTGTTTTGTTCAAAAGGGTTGATTCTTGCTCTATACATTTTTCGGCGCTTTGGAAAACGATTTTCTTCTTCCACTAAAGTGCAGATAATCAAAATATTGAACATGTCCATTGCTTTTATATTTTTGTTTACTTTTCACTTCACTTTTTTTGTTTTTTTAATGCCTAACATAACTTGTCAAAATCAGCTATGGGTGTTGTTACGGTGGTCGTCATATGATCCCTGGTCATGACACTTTTTACTCTCTTTTTTCGTTTGATGAGCTGTGTGACGAAAATATACTATGCTGGTGGTCATATGATGCCTAAGCACCAGTACACTTTTTGCTATTTTTAGTATTTTTACAACCGACGTGTTGCTATTAAGCAGGTTTCATTACTGCTTTCATACATTTTTTACTAAAAGTGTACTATTTTCGTGCATAAACACACATATTGTGAATAAGTTCACAACGCAACACTGGTTTGATCCCATGATTTCATATTTTTGTCAAATCATTTGGTGACCGTGGTGGTGAAAATTTACTCTCTTGCTCTCGCTCTCAAATTGTTAATATACATTGAAACAACAACAATGCATGACTATGATGAGCCTATGACCGCCACCGTAACAGGGCACTTTCTGGCGACAAAAAGTCTGTTTTTCGTCAAGTTCTTTCGTTAAGCTGTCAGCTGATGAAGTGTTGCTTACTGTTTTTAAAAATTCCCATATTGCTTAAAATGCTCTTAAAATACGTTTATGCATAAACAGCATTTAAAGGGATAGTTTGTGTTCTAACTAAAACAGTTTTTAACGAGTGCATAACAAATGTAATGAATACGGTCGTTAGAATTTTTTAAATACATTTATATCTAAAAGCTTGAGGCACCGATGTCCGCAATCCGTTATACAATTTTGCTATAAACTATTAGTGGCATTGAGTCTTTTAGTAAGCTTACCTGTATATAAACTGCGATCCATTATACAGGCTTGCTGCACAATATCAGTGCCTTAAGCTTTTAAAAATAAATGTATTTGAAAAATTATAAATTTATATAAGTCCTTAGAACTTACCAATTTACGTACGCTTATACTATGATGATGAGTAACCAAGAGAGGGGTTCTTCTGCATCTAGAATATACCTACTATATACATACATATATGACAAATGTCATTTAAATTTATTTTTTCTTTTTAGTTCACGTCTTTTTTAAATAAAAGCTTATTTATTATTTTATTTTTTATTTATTACGGCTGTGATTGACTCATAAAATTGACTCATAAAATGATTTAACATTTAATTGCTTTAAGAACATGAAACTTATGGCTAACATAAAGAAAGTTATTCTCAGAAATCCAAAGAAAGTTGATGATTGAACATTCATGATCAATCTTATCGAGGACACTTCCGTTCCCATGTCGAAAATTCATGCTGTTGACGTGCGAAAGAATTCTCAAGTTCAAGTATTATGCAAGAGAAATAGATGTAAGAGCTTTTGTGCTAAATGCAATAAAAATGTTTGAGGAGAAACATTTAAATATTTAAAAAACAGAGTTTATATGTAAAAAATGTTTTCAATGAAGTTTTGAATAATAAATCCTTTATTTCAATTTAGTTTGAACCGTTTTGTTTTTGCAAAAAGCTTAAATTTTTTTTGAGTCAAATTGGCTCACTTCAGTAAAAATATGTATATAATAAACACCCGTAAATCTAGTGTAAAACATTGACACTTTACACTTTAAAAACGAAGGCTCAAATGATTGCTTAAAACCTTATATATCACTAATTGCTTTCATATATTGGTGTGTCCACTGCTCTTTACTAGAGCTTTCAATCCCGAAGGGTTTTGGCAAATCCCGGGATTTTCGGGAGATTCAGTGTATTACAACCGACGCACACTGGGGCGGCTTGTATGGAAAGGTTGGCCAAAACTCCAAATCTTAATGTATCTTCACCAAAATTGGTATTTGGGTAATTTGGGAACCTATGAGCATTATAAACTTATTCAAATGAAAATATAACAAAGGGGGTGGCACTTTACATATAATCTATAATAATATTTTAAAATATTTTAAAAACTATTCAGAGTAAAACGACGAAAATTAGTATTTGTCTTTAAATTAATTGTATCAAGTACTAAAACAAGTTTGGTTAAGATTTGATAATACGAAGCGCAACCTCCCATACAACCGATATCCACACATGAACGTAATTCAACAGCTTTAATTATTAGGAATTAAACAAAGAAAATGAGTATTTGTCGTTAAATTTATTATTCCAACAACCAAAGTAAATTTGATGGAATTTAAATTAACATATATTTCAATATTTTTATTCATAAAGACATTCATATTTGAACCCAATGAGTAAATTTCATTCATCAGAAGTATCAGAGTAAGCTTCCGTGCTCAGCAACTCAACTTCTAGCATATCTATAACTTCTGGATAAAATTACTTTTTGTTTGTTGAAATCGGCAATGATCGAGTATTTGTTACCAATGGATCTGATGAAATGAGCAACTGATTCAAAATATCCTGAATATTATCCATTCTGCTTGTTTTCCTGCTATATCTTTCCCTTAAATTTTTAAAATCTTTATTTCGTGCCTCCTGGGCCTCTTCACTAAGTTGCGTTATCGGCAACAATGCGTGTCGGATTAACTCGCTTCCATGTATGAGAATTTTGTGCAGAGTGGGTGTCATAGGATACCACGGGTATAGTTGTACATAAAGTCTTGCTGTTTCATTGCAAAATGCTTCGAATTTACTTTCATTTATCTTTTGGCCAGAAGATATTGTTTGTAGAATTATATATTGTTTTTTTAAAAGTTCGTCTTCAACACCAGTTATAACAGCACTTACCTTATGGTTTGGAAAAAACTTTCAAGCGACATTTCCTTAATTTGAGATCCTAAATCCAGGCTTGGGTCTATCAACAATTAGCGAAATTCTACTTAAAAACTCATTTTGAATTCTTTTTTGTATTATTATCTCAATCTATTTGTTTTGTTTGTTTATGCTCCATGTTTTCACTGGTAATTTGTATGAAATGTGCAATACACATTCAAAAAATCTAATCCACGAATGCATTACCGATATACCAAATGATAAATACTCTTTTTTCGTAGGTCGTAATAACATTTCCTCAATATTATTAAAATCCATACTCGAAGCATCACATAATTAGCATTTAAGGGTTGATTTAGTCTCGGATAAGGCGTTGCATATTTTTCTATCAACCATGTGGTCTATGGATGACTTGATAATCCTTGCCATTTAAAGAAACTTCAGTTGGAATTAATTTTGAAATTTGAAGATCCATGTATTCTTTTTCTTGCTTCACAAGTTCATCGGTTTCTTTCTTATATTGTAGTTTTATTGACCTACAAAATCGTTGATAAAAGGCGTGGGCTCTGCCATAAAATGTGTTTTGGTTATTTTCTTCACTTGCTAATTGAAGTTGAACTAAACATGATAAAAACATATATTTATCATCCGCCTCTTCAGACACAAACCTTTGCTTGTACTGTGTATGACTAGAACTGCCATCAAATACCCACTTTGAATACAAAACAAATTTCAATGAAAAATTACTATTGTAGATGTCATCCTGCGATTTTAACAAGAGCGACGCTGTGTGATCCAGCAAAGATTGAAGAGGAACTACTGCTTCTGTTTCCGTAACACTAGCTCCATTGGGATAGCAATTTTTTTTTTCTTTCTGAACTTTTTTGTATCATGGGAAAACATCTTTGGAGTAATTTCTTATTTTATTGTATTGTACACGCGTAAACTGAGCATCCTTCATCAATGAGAGAGCATCGAGAGCACTTAGTTTATAGACTTTTGCAAAAGACCTATTAACTATACACTTTTTGCAAAGTCCCTAGATACTGAAGCTTGCTTAATAATACTAGCTTCGGCTAACTTCCCTGATGACCTCATTTTCATTTGAGCTGCACAACTTAATTCTTTCTCAGAATGTAAAGACCGTAACTAAAAATATAAATTTAAAAAAAAAAAATTTCTATGATAAATTAAATTCTACTTCAGATGTTTTTCTGCGCTTTGATCGTTCACTTACGTTTTTCCTTACGTTTTATTTGAATTTCAAAAAAATTCTCAAGCTATTCTTTTTCATTTTCAAGAAAACGTTCCAAATGTCTCGCGTTAGCTACCCACTTTTTGAAGTTTGTCATAACACTTTTTATTTGATTTAATGACAAATCGCTACAAGAACTAGCAATAATTAGATGATTTTCTAAATCCTTAAGTTTTTCAACGAAATTTTTATTTTTGATGTCGAAAACAAAGCTGCCCTTTTTTATAGCAAGAGTGATTAGGTTGCCATGATAGCCTAAAAAAATACAAACAGTATAAAAACAATACCAAAAGTAATTCAATACAATTTTTTACCACACAAATTCTTAGTTCGAGCACAGAACAAAATAGCACAAATTCGGTGAATAAAAATAAAAAAAAAAACGATTCGAACCCATGTTCCAAAATTACTAACTCACAATTTCAAGTACATAGAAAACTAACTGCACCACAATCGCCTCAATTCGTTAACAATAGAATTCTAACAAACACTTAACATCTTCATGTATTTATTTCAAGTAAAAACTTTTTTAATTTTCCAAAACAAGAGTTATACATACTTAAAAAGTGTACGACAATAATAGATGTTGACGTATTAATATAATGATACCTTTTTTTTCTATATTCACGTTTATTTCAGCACACTTAACCAAAAAACCCAAATAGTTATGTAAAAATAAAAACAATGCTACGTAATTATTCAATAATCAGCCCAATTCTGAATGATTTTTCCCGGGGAATTGGAAAAGGGAGTTTTAATTTTTAAGATAAAGTTCAAAAACATTCTGAAAATTTTTAAGGCCAATTTGTTCATCAACCGCCAGTACTCATGAGTGTAAACAAAAAATATGTGATATCTTTATCCGCTATCTTAAAATTAAAACTCCCTTTTCCAATTCCCCGGGAAAAATCATTCAGAATTGGGCTGAATATGTTTTTCAACATATGTTTGTTGTAAGTGTTCACTGGTTTCACTTCAACAATAGGGTTTTTCACATTTCAAACCGCTCATCAAATCGATCATCAACTGATTTGACAAATGATTTGACAAACAGAATTTGTATGGATTTTATGGCGATTTGACGAGTGTGAACACTCATCAAATCGTTGGTCAAATCGTTTGATGAAAATCAAAATTTTTTGATTTTTCTGCTGATTTGACGAATGATTTGACGAGTGTGAACACTCGTCAAATTGTGTAGTACGATTTTATCAGTTCAAAAAAGTTTTCAACCTGAGCACATCGCGGCAAAAGAGGGAGCGGAAGAAAATAATAGCAAAATAATTATAAATAACTGTTGCAAACAATTTATAATAATTTATAAAATAATTTTTTCTTCTTCCAATACGATTTTAATAACAAGTGGTATTAAAATTTTTCCGTCATCGCGATGTGCTTACTTCGGTGCTCAAGATAAAATTAAATTTGACGAAAAATTTGATGAGTCTGAACACTTCTGTGGTCAAACGATTTGACAAATGATTTAAATGATGTGAACAGCCCTAATAACAACAATAATAGAAAATGAAGACAAAAGGGAATGCAAAAAATAAAAATATAAAATAACCAATAAATTCAATATGTATAGTGTTGCAAAGTGAAACGAATTCACAAAAACCTAAAATAAAAAGTTTTTAAAAGATAAATAACTTCAAATTAATATATTATAATCATATATTAAAAATTGTGTTGTTTTAATATAATATAATGCATGCCAAAATGTGGGTTTTTGTAGTTTAAAATGCAAATGTCATCACAACGAATTCTTCTTCTTTAAATTTCTATATAGATTTAAATAAATAGTATTTCATGGCGAAATTTTTTGAGCTGCATAAAAATAGACTTAAAATATCAGAAAAGGGGTAAGTTGCCACCACTGTATCTTCTAAATGGGTCATCAGAAAAGCAAATTTCTGAACTGTCATAGAAATATCCTCTTTATTACAACTGCATCAACATTTTTTTCAATATTCAATTTTTTAAAAAATCAATTTTGGCTAAGGGGTCGTCCATAAACTACGTTACCAATTTAGGGGTGGGGAGGGGTTTTGAAATGCACTACGATAAGTAACGGTAGGGGGGGGAGGTGTTTAGATATTGTAACGTTACCAAAATTTAAAAAAATCGACGAAAAACCTCTAATTAATAACACAATCATTTCAAAAATTTTTAACCTTACATGTTTATGTTTGATCGTCTAAATTGATGGTTAACTTTTGTTTCAACGATTTCTTCCACCACCTTTTCCCTCGACACAGGAACCTTTTGGTATTCCTTCACCATCTCAGCACACGTCTGAAAAATTTGGGTCTTTGCTTTTGCACAAGGCTTTGACGTTAAGGCCTGAATGTTCTTGATCAAAGGAGATACCGTATGACATGTACTGTCCTTCTCAGAAAGAAGAAATCGGTTCAAGGTCGTGTCCTACCTGCGGCTTGTATTTCGTTTTTAAAACTTCTATGAATTGCCATAAGTTTGTATTATATCGTTTACAATAAATCGGAATAAAAAATACTATTTAAATAAATCAATTTTCAGAAAGCATTAACACAAAAACACAGAACTTGGTGCAGCTCGGGTGCAGCCTTTAAGGGCACTCTGTCAAAGACCAGGTGAATTTCTTTGCGTTAGAAATGAGGATTCACCTGAATGGGTCGACATAGAATCCGATGAAAAATTCTATTTTGAAGAATCCTCAACAAAGCTACCAGCTTCTTCTATCCCAGTGATTGAGAGCATCGAATCTTGGATCGCAGATGGAATAGCTTTTACAGATGATATTAATTATTGATTTTTTTCCAATTGTTCCTTTAATGTATCTAGTCATACTAGTCACTAGTACTAGTGAAAATTGTCAGAGCTAGTCAAAATATATAATCATTCGAATGAATTAATTTCATATGTCACGTTACTTTATGGAGGGGGGGGGGGAGGGGTTTTGAAAAGCACTACGAAAAGTAACGCAGGGGGAGGAGGGGGTAAAAAAACCGGAAAATCAGTAACGTAGTTTATGGACGACCCCTAAGCCTCTCATACAAGCGGCCCCTGTGTGCGACGTTATTGAAAATATTGGTATCAATATTCTGCTTAAAAATGCTGCGAAAGTTAGCTTATTTAGTGCTTATTTTCCACGTGGTACTTTATCGCCTGAACTTCGTTTAAAATAAAAAAATTATCTAAGAAAGCTTTTTTCCACCTCTCAACCCATTGTAACATTGTTGGAGCAACTAGGTGCGAGTGAGCTCTAAATGTGTTCTATAGCTGTATTATATGCAGCCCAAGCTTTACCGCAGCTTTGTTTGCTGCTAGTTGCTTTTAATTTTATAGAAAATGCTCGATATATGATTATTTTATCATTTTAAGCTCTAATATCTTATACAGCTCTGTGAAGGATTTTATAAAATCTGCAAAAGAGGAGAACTCGAAAACTTACCACTTTCTCTGTAAAGGCTATTTTAAAGTAATCAACATAACTACAGAGCTGTTTTGAAACCCGTAGATTCAGTACAATGTTTGCTTTAAAATATATTTTTGTATCGCATTTTTAAAGCAAATAGATGTGAAATTCTGTATATTAATGCAATAAATTTGTTGGATTTACAAAAAATCCGATGAAGAGCTGCTTTGTAAAAAATGGCAATTTTATTAAACATAGAAAATCTTGGGAGTTGAGCAAAGCTAAATTAATAATTTACAATATCATTTTAGACAAAATTGTTTTAAAAGTCTTTAAAGATTTGCGTTGAGTTCGCAAATCTTAGGAGGGATTCTAGAGACACCCTGGCTACATCTTTAAGCGACGGGAATGTCGATGAGCCTAGGTATTTTAGTCTCGATCTAAGTAGGGCGGGGCATGTGCATAGTAGGTGCTCCAGGGTCTCCACTGTGCCCGGTTCCTTGCACTTCCTGCAGTTGTCATCCGTGGTAATGCCAAGCTTCCTCGCGTGGGCTGCCGTCATGCAGTGACCAGTGAGCATGCCCACTAGTGTCCTGCAATCTTTGCGCGGTGCCACATTTCTTAATTTTAATTATTTTTAAACCCGTTGTAGTTTTTTGAAGTACTACATTCACTTTTCCGATAAATTCAAAAGCGCACCGAACTTCGCAGCAAGTAACGAATACACGAACATATTTTTAGTCTGATATAACGATCACTTTATTATTTCTTTAATTTATTTGTCAATCATCACAAACACTTATCAAATTTTATACATCCCAGCGGGGTGTATTTTATACAAAATAGACCTGAAACAATACATTTTCTCATGCCTGAGCGGTAATGGTAAGGCCTGAGTATTCAGCACACCACTTGATTTCCTTCTTTCATTAAGAGGTAAAGAGGAGGCTGTCGTGTAGCGTACACTCAGGCCTGAATATCCCCAAGAATATTCCTTCGAATATTCAGGCCTCAGGGAACGCTAAAAAATCAGGCCTTCTATCAGGTATTGAATACTATAGAGTAAGTATTAAAATAAAAAAGCAGGTAATATATATAAAAGAACCTAACATAACTTAATAACATAATTTAATATAATATATGTATATACAATATTTTTTCCATTTATACATTTTTCATTAAAATATTGGGTGTATTTCTTTATTCATTCCGGATAAAGAAGAGAACGAATAGAATAGATTGTTGTTTATCCAGAACAGAATGAATAAAGAAACAGTTTGGAAAAGAAAGAACATTTTTTTTTGTTAAAATCAGAAACATATTTTTCGTATTTAATTAAACACAACAAAAACACCAGATAAAATTTAAAAAATAAAAATGCAACAAAGCAATCTAAAATATTGAACTAAAAAATTTTCATTTAGCGACATTTTACTTCACACAATCGAATATAACCTCACACACAAGGAATATTCTTTTTATTCTACCTTAGCTGATAGTATAAAAAGAACGCGTTTGAAATATTCCGTAAGAATAAAGAAATACAAAAAGAATATTCCGGACAATCAAAACTGAATAAAGAAACAAAAACAGTCATTCCGAACGTCTGGACTGAATAAAGAAATACAGCCATTGTAAATTATTTGTTCAACGTTCTCCCTTTTTTCATTTCTCAGAATGAAAAATTAGGCGTCGACTACTTCGCATTGTTAGATTTTTATTTAAATTTCCCAAAGTTATTTTTTGGCATTACCACTTCGCTTCTAATCTCAACCGTCGCTCAGGTGAGAATACAAAGCCAATTCAGTCTCGGGCTAACTGAAAGCACTCATACACGTTTGGCAGCATTACACCTTCGCTTCTAGGCTCAGGGGCATCTTCCGGTCTGAGATTTAAACAAAACAAAATTTTCACAGATTGGACAATTTCAGGGTAATTTTCAGAAAGCTTGAATGGAAATGTTTATTCTCAAATCAGTAATGATATCATTCCTGAATTTTCAAAGCAAAATAGATCTTACCTCAGAGCAGATTTCATCAGGTATTGCAATTGCTGACCACTGGGATATTGAGTTTAGTTTTAACACATGCATGCTTAAACGAAGAAGAAAAAAGAGCTTTTCAAGAGCTCTTATTTGGGTTTGGAAGGGACTCTTTTAAAAGCTGACAGCTATTTCTACTCTTCATATAAAGCAAAAATACCTATACTTTTAAACTCAAGAAAGAAGCAGTGTTGCCAGGTTAGGGGATTTCCCCCTAGATTTAGAGGATTTTTAACTGTGTTGATGGATTTTATGGGAGGCAATGAATCTTTAGGGTTTTTTTATGGAGGTTTAATGTTTTTTAGGGGTTTTTTAGGGGTATTTGAAAAATTGACCTTTGGAATTAAAGTTTTCTTACTTTTCCTTAAAATTATGTAAAAATTTAAGAAAAGAATATACTTGACTTCTTGGGTATTTATAAACAATTGGGTATTTATAAACAGCAACAATTTATAAAAACAGCTGATTGGCAGCACTTAAATTTAATTACTCATCATTTTCCACTTTACTTCAAACTTGCTGCGCGCTTTACTTGCAATTGATTGATTCCGTATAAAAACTTAAAAAAAAGCAAGTCGGCCTTTGTAGTCTAGTAAAGAGTGCGCTAGATTATCAACTCAGAGGTCCCCGGTTCGAATCCGGGTGCAGGCATGGTTCTTTTTGCTTTCTTTGTTCTTTGCTACATTTAAGAATTATTGAAACAAAAAATCCTCAACTAAATTGTGGATATTGTTGAATTAAAGGACAGGAGCGGCTGAGGAATGGAAATACTTGCCGAGGTTAAGGCATAAAACTAGCCTCTGTTATAAGCAATTGAAATTGTCTTTTAAGTTTGTTCCGCCTAACCGATAATTCACGTATGGTTCCAATCAATTCTTTCTCTAACAATCTATCCCTTTCCTTTCAGGTCAAAGACCAAATGTTGTTTGTATAAGGCGCATGCCTTGGTTCTTTGATCTTTTTTTTAAAAAAAGTATGGGAAAAAAAGATATGCCCAAAAATATATCAAAAAGTATTAGACGGAGCCTCCTTTCAAAAGAAAGACTTAATTTTAATGTCAATTTCACATTGGACAATTGAGAACTATGAATCAACTTTCTGCCCTTGTTAAAGACGTCCAACAGCTAAGCCCTTTAAATACATAGGCTTGCATTGCAGTTGCATTGCAGTTGCACTACTTTTTAGTTGCTCCGTATGAAATTTTTATAAGTTTTTCGAAAAAAAAATTTAGGGGAATTTTAGGGGGATTTGAAATCCAATCTAGGGGTAAATGGTGAAAGGCATTCTCTGCAAGAGCTTTAGTGGCGCGACTAAAGATATAGTTGGCACTATAAGCTTTGCAAGAATTAATATATTGCTAAAATTGTTACTTGGGAATATTTTATTTTTTGTCGTGATTTTAACAGTAGGCACTGGTGTTATATTTTAGCTGAAATGACCTCCTTATACCCTGTAACATTATCATATTCCTCTGGCCCAACCTACTTTCTGCAAGTTCCAAAGCAAATCCTTGGTCAGAGGCCAATTCTTAATGGCTTTTAGTTTTGTGATTTTTTTTAGTGATTTCGTTATGTTTTTTGCATTAATTGCTTATGACAAAGCGAACGCGTTAATTTTCTTACTCTGTTGTCGTACGTTTATTCTTATCTGATACCAACACATATCAGATTTTATCATATTCTGCTTAACAATGCCATCACCAACAAATTTTTACAAATACCACGTTCTTCTTCTCTCTCGAGCTCGAGCAGAAGCGCTTTCAAGTAATTTAAAATTACTTAAAACTAGTACGGAAACAGATCTATTATTTCCAACTTCTGATGAAACGGATTCTTTCTAAAAGAGCAAACACTCAGCCCAATCATGAAACATTTTCTCCCGGGAGTTGTAAAAGGGAGTTTCCGTTTTTAATATAAAGTTTAAAAACTTTTTGGATTAAATCTGCAGTCAACCTTAGAGATGCAGGGTTTGACTTGGACAACAACATCTTTCTTCATGAGAGCCTCAATGCTGAAAGCCGCAAACTTTTACAAGCTGCGATTGCCTTTAAACGTCAAAAGAGCATATTTAATGCGTTCTCGTTTCGTGGCACTGTGTTTATCCGGACTAAAAAAAATGCTGAAAACATTCGCATCGATAGTGTGGAAGACCTACACAACACAATTCTCACTGCTGGCTCGGATACCATTGCAGTTGATATTTAAATATTTACCTTCTGCTTTATTACTTATATGTATGTTTTATGCTGTATTTATTATATTTTCTATTTCATATTATAATTTTCTCTGTTTTTATCTCTATCTAATTACTTGTCTTCTAATTTTTTTCTGTCTATATTCTTATTTGCCTATAATGATCTCTCTCTTTGGTCATTCTCATGTCAAGCTCTAGTGGTTCACCACCTGGTGACGCTGAGGAAAATCTAAAAACTTTAATTCAGATATTATGTAAGCAACGCTGTGGCCTTAATGTAGTTCACTTCAATGCTCGTAGCTTAAACATGGCCAAACTGGATTACATTAAATATATTTTTGAAAGCTCTTTAGTTGATATCATTTGCGTTTCGGAAACCTGGCTATGCAGTGATATTAGTGATTTTATTTGTGACATTAATGGTTATAAAATTTTTAGAAACGACCGTTCTGCAAAAAAGGGTGGAGGTGTTGCAATCTATTGCAAAAATTACCTAAATGTTCATGTTATTAGTCGTTCTTGCGGATCTGGAATTGAATATTTAAATTTATGTATATCGGACAATAACAAAAAAATACTTGTTTCTTGCGTGTATAATCCGAATAAATGTCATTCTGTTGAGCCGTTGTTTTCTGAATTGTCTCATTATATTGTTGATTATGACTTTGTTTTGCTAAGTGGTGATTTCAATATCAACCTTCTGTCTAATGACTTACCAAGACAACAACTGTGTGTGAAAATATCTTCCTTAGGATTAGCAGTTGTCAATGATACCATACCAACGCGGTTTTCTAACAACACCTCTCCTAGTCTTCTAGACTATTTTATTGTCTCTGATCCATCCGTAATTTCGCTATTTAATCAATTATATTTTATATCTGATCACGATTTAATTTACTGTTCTTTAAATGTCAATCTATCTCATTTAGTTATACCTAATACTTTCTCGTATCGCGATTTTAAGCACATTAACTGTCCATCTCTTTTTCGTGATGTATCTCTGCTATCATTTAATGATTGTTGGCTTCACACAAACATTAATGATAAGCTTAATTCACTATTGGAGCCAATAAAATATTTGTTTGATAAACATGTCCCTTTACGTTCTTGTAGTGTTAAAAATATGTCTTGTCCTTGGTTTACGCAACATGTTCTGAGTGCATTAAAAAAAAGATACAAATTTAGAAATATATGGCGAAGAAATCCGTGCTCTTATAACTGGGAAGTCTATAGACTAGCGAGAAATGAGGCTGTTCTTTTAACGAGACAGGCTAAAACTCGGTATTTCTCGGCCAAACTTGACCTATCTCTTCCAACAAAAACGCTTTGGAACAACATAAAAAACTTGGAGTGTGTAATAAAGATAACACTGACTGCACTTTAGATCCTGAAGTTCTTAATAACTTTTTTGTAGATAATGATGCTTCTTCTAATTCTAATATTTCACCCCTATTCGGTCACTCCTTGCAACAAACTTTTAGCTTCTCTCCGGTAGTTGAACTTGATGTAGGTAATAGCATATCGAAGATTAAATCTAATGCTATTTCTGAAGATGGCATTCCCATCAAGTTTATAAAATTATTGTTGCCACACATTATTGGTCCTCTAACGCATATAATTAATTTTTGTTTTATGTCGTCTGTGTTCCCTGACTTATGGAAAGTTGCCATTGTTCTTCCTGTAGCAAAAAAGCAAAAGCCAATAAATGTCAACGATTTTAGGCCCATAAGTATATTATCGCCATTAGCTAAAGTCTGTGAGAAACTCATGGCTCAACAAATAACTAATCATTTAGTTGATAAAAATCTGCTATCCCCTTTTCAATCAGGTTTTAGGTATGGACACGGGTGCTCGTCCGCTGTTGTTAAGGTCATTGACGATATACGACCGGAATATGATGCTGGCAATTTGACTCTACTTTGTTTGCTTGACTTTTCAAAAGCTTTCGATAAAGTAAGCCATCAACATTTGTGTAGTAAGCTTAAGTATCTATTTGGTTTCTGTGATAGTGCTGTAAATCTTATGTCTAGTTATTTGTGTAATAGGTCTCAAAAAGTTCAAGTTGGTCAATTGTCCTCAGGGTATAAATCTGTCTTAAGTGGCGTACCACAAGGGTCTATACTTGGCCCTCTCCTATTCTCTATATTTTTAAATGACATATTCTCTGTTTGCAGTCATGCCTCTATCCATGCATATGCTGATGATGTCCAAATTTATTTATCTAGAAGAACAGGACTGGTTGATGACTTGTGTTGCAGAATGAATGAGGACCTCAACAGCATTAATGAGTGGGCAAATAGCAATGGTCTTCTTCTAAACTCTTCCAAATCATATGTACTTCCTATCTGTAGAGGTAAAACTTGTGTTAATGATGTCCCTGATTTGTTGATTGGTCCTAACAAGCTAACTATTGTGTCGAAAATTGTAAATCTTGGTTTCTATATTAATTCTTCGCTTTCATGTGTTGATCATGTTAATAGTATTGTCAAAAAAGTTTATTATGTATTGCGTAATTTAAGAATGTCTGCAAGCGTGACTCCAGTTAGTATTAGGCGTAAGTTGGTTATACAACTTATTCTAACTGTGATAACCTACTCTGAGGTGGTATATAGTAAACTTGACTCTTCCTCCGAGTTAACACTTTAAATAGCATTTAATTACGCCACACGCTATGTGTATGGCCTTCGTAAATTTGATCACCTGTCTAGTTTCCGGAATGCAATACTTGGATGTGACTTGACTGCTTATCTCAACGCCAGAAACTGTATGTACCTTCATAAGTTAATTCATGAGAAAACACCTAGATATCTATATGAAAAACTCCAGTTTTGTATGTCCAGAAGAAGCCATGTTTTAATAGTTCCGAGGCACAACTCGCTAATATCTTCTCAACTGTTCTTCATCAACGACATTAGGTTGTGGAATTCTCTACCACGAAGGCTTAGGGAAATCAGTGGGAGAGGTTCTTTTTTTTTGGCAATCTATTTTATCTTTTTTCTCTTCTCTTTAGTAGCTTTATACTCTTGTTCTAAGTACTTTCTCTATTGATTTCTGTGTTTCACTCAGTTTATACATTATATTCTTAACTTTTAACTTATTATAGTTTTTACGAGCATTAAGTCATTATTGTATTAAAATTAAGTTAGTTGTCTTTAAAATGAGTTGTTATTATTATAAGATTTAAGTAAGTTAATCATTTTAATGCTTTATGTTGTACTATAAAAGAGCATAGCTCTTAGTGTACTTATATTTTCAACTATACGAATAAATTGAATTGAATTAAATTGAATTTAGAAATTTTTAATGCAATTTTGTTTATCAACCGCCAATATTCATTAGAGTAAAATAAAAAATGAGATGTCTTTATCTGCTATCTTAAAACCGGAAACTCCCTTTTACAACTCCCGGTAGAAGATTTTTCACGATTGGGCTGATTGAGTTTTTAAACCTAAAATAAGAAAAAGGACCAAGTTAATTGCACTTTTTCATAATTACTAAGTTGTTTTGAAATTAACTGTAAACGAATGTTTATATTTTTTGAGAATATTTACACAAATATTTGTAATATTTTAATCCCGCGAAATCTAGGAAAACATTTGCTTAAAACAAAATCAATTATGTACATCATTTTCAAAAATATTTACAATATTCCAATGCATGCAGTAAAAATAATGCGAAAAAGCAAAATTGTGTACAAAGTTTTGTATATACATTTGCAATTGTAAATTTCTCATATGAACTCAGCCATAAAAATAATGCTTAACAAGAGGCTTTCATTTGGAATTTATGTTGAATCCAATTGATTTGCGCGCGTTGTTAATTTGATTTATGGTTTTTCAAATACAAATTTGATTAATTCAATGCAATAAAGTGCAATGTTTTGATAATGATTACAAATTTCCAACATGTTGGGCAAAACAGCAAAACTGTTATGCTAAAAAATTCCATTTAAACTTAGACCCAATGCAAAACATACTGAAATATTACTTACATACAACGAAAAATGCTCCAAAATAATTTTATAATTTGAGTTAAATACTGGCAAAACTTGAAATTGGAGGCGGCAGAGGCAATAAGCAGTTGCGCGCTGTAGATGTCTATCAGTTAGTTGGTGAGATGCTATAAATAACGCACTTAATAGAACATTTTGCAAAGGATTTAGTATAAAAATTCAAATAGTTTATTAATTTTTCTTAAAGATTTAACTTAAAACTACACCATCTAACTTGGCAGCTGCTCCCAGCTGTGTGCTACGCTGCTGCAAGTAGCTGCTCCTTCTCGGCCATGCACAACAGCGCCAATTTAATTTCAGCCTTCTTTTTGATGCTTTCTTGACGCAGCACATCGCATTCTTTGGTCAACACTTTGATTTTGAAGTCGGCAAATTTTATAGCTTCTTCCTGACTGAACTCGACAAAGTAACCTTTTCCCACATCAATGAGAATCTTTTCGTTCGACTGCACTTTGGCTTCCATAAAGACATTGCCACCAATGTTCATCTGAGTCTTATAGCCATCGGGCAGGTTTTCACGCATTGTTTGGACTGTATTCTTGAGTTGAACGAATTCCATGATTTCGCCGTTATACAGATTTATGTGCTGCTCCAAATGCTTAAGATCTTCCTTAAGGTAGTCATTGACGAAAATTTCCAAGTTTTCAAAATTAAGCTGCGACATTTAAGTGGAATATAACAAAGAATTCAGCACGAGAGATATTTCATGTGTTGTTACTTTGCTAGACGACAACTAGCGAGCGAAGCACAGCAAATGTCAAAAACAGCTGTTTAGCTTAGTTGGAGTTGTCGATATATGAAGGGTAGAGAGCGCTAAAAACGATTGAGAGACGTGTTGATTCAGCATGGTTTATGTACTTGCTATGATATAACTTTCTGTGCGTTATTGCAATGTAGTGGTTGAAAACCTTGCTAAGACAGCCTAAAAGTATGCATTTACTTTAGCAGATTCTCTTAATTCACGTTGGATATTATTGGCAACGCTGTTAGGCTCAGCTAAGAAGCAGTAAACTGTCGTTGAGAAATTTCATTTCCGGCGGAAGTAAAACCTATTAGTTTCGACAAGTTTTATAAATAGAGTTTTTTCCAAACTTTTTCTATCTCCAAGGTAAGCAGTTACTCGCTGCATTGGATGGTTGGATGTGACAGACTATAAAAATGTAAGATAAAAATAAAATAATTTAAAAAAATTAGACAGAATATCGTATGATAAGTTTTTTTTGGCATATTTTACTTTCAGCAACAATGAATATTTGTCACTTGTTTTTGTGAAATGTATGTTTTAAGGACTTCTAATTATAAATCTGAAAAAATAATGGCCACTGGTTAATGGCCACTTATCTGGTTTAGAAGTTGTAGGAGCCCAAAGTTGAAAAAATGGGCTCGAAAAACTTTCTATATCTTTGATATATGAGCCGTTTTCTTTGAAAGTGGTGTAAGTCCATTTTGACAAAAAATGAGTTAATGATAAAAATTAATACTATTTACAATGAACTTTTTATTTACAAACTTTTTTAAAAGAATCTGTTAAAATTTTCATTGTTTTTATCATTACAAGTTTTCGTAGTTAATGAAGTTACAAATATAATTACTTTGAAAATGGTGTAAGTCCAATTTCCTCAAAGACATACAACTATTTAGTTCAAAACTGTACCAAATAATTTCTTTAGTACATTTTTATACATGTGCAACATTGTAAATGACAGAAACATTTTAATAGTTTCCTGAAATATTGGTTTTCCCCCGTTTATTATAGAATATAAAGTCACTGTATGAAAAATAGTAATGTGTCGAATTTGTTCACATATCTTGAAGAGGGTGAGACGTAGTATTACTTTTAAAACTATTAAGTGTAAAGTTGGTAAGAAGTGTGCATTTCATATTACATAATTATAAAAATGGAAAATTGCAATTTAGAATCGGATAGTGATTCAGGTGAGTATTTACAGAACAAAAAAAAAAAAACTTCTATTGTAAAGGGTGTTTTTTTTTGTTAGAGGTATAGAACTTCAAATTGAAATAAAACACAAGAAAATCGTTTTAATGTCCATCAATTTGGCTTTATTGGAAGGATAATTTTATGCCATTAAATATGATTTCGGGCATGTGGCCGCCACGGCTGGCTCGAATAAAGCCAATTCTACAGGTTAAATTTTCAACCACTTTTTCGAGCATATGGGGCCGTATGTCGACAATAACGCCACGAATGTTGGCTTCCAAGTCCCCTAACGTTTCTGGTTTGTTGGCGTAGACGAGCGACTTCACATATCCCCAAAGAAAATAATCCAATGGTGTCAAATCACACGATCTTGGTGGCCAATTGACAGGTCCATTCAGCGAAATTATGCGCTCATCGAATGTTTCCTTCAATAAATCGATTGTGACGTGCGCTGTGTGGCATGTAGCGCCGTCTTGTTGGAACCACAACTCATCCACATTCATGCCATCCAATTCGGGAACAAAATAGTCGGTTATCATGGCTCTATACCGGTCTCCATTAACGGTAACTGACTCTCCAGCATTATTTCGGAAGAAGTATGGCCCAATGACTCCACCAGCTCATAGAGCACACCAAACAGTCAGTTTTGTGGATGTAATGGCGTCTCAAGGGTCTCATGTGGATTCTCTTCACTCCAAATGCGGCAATTTTGCTTGTTGACGTAGCCATTCAACCAAAAATGAGCCTCATCACTGAACAAAATTTTGCGATGAAAATCAGCATCGAGATCAATCTCATTTTCGGCCCATACACCAAAATCACGACGCATTGCATGGTCTCGCGGCTTTAATTCTTGCACAAGCTGGATCTTGTAAGGTCGCAAGCCAAGATCTTTGCGCAAAATCTTCCATAAAGTTGATGGACAAAGCTCCAATTGCTGTGCTCGGTGGCGAATCGATTCATTCGGGTCCTCTTCAACATTTTGCTCTACAACGGCAATTGTTTCTTCGGTGCGCACTGTTCGACGTCTCTGCGGATGCGTATTATCACATAGAGTAAACGTAGTGCGAAAACGACCCATGGTTAACCGAATTAATTGCTCTGATGGACGATTGTGTCGACCATAAAATGGACGGAGCTTGCGGTAAACTTCGCGAACTGAACCATTATTTTCGAAATAAATTTGCACGATTTGCAAGCGTTGTTCTTTTGTCAACCTGTTCATGATGAAATGGCAAACCAAACTGAACATAAATGACATTAGAGTTGCCAGATTTGACCACAAAATGCCAGTTTTATCTCTATTCGAAAAACAAACCTCTAAAAAAAAACCCTTTACATGCTATTCTACATTTTAATTAATTTTAATAGTGAATTATTCTTCCTTAATAGAAATCATCCCAACGAATATAAACAAAACAAGAATTCTAAAATCAGATACTGAAAGTAATTCTGATGAAAATAATTATTATTTAAATACATACAACCCATGTTAAGTTCAGATGACAATACTTCTTCAGATGACCACGCGTCGGATTCCACGAAAGAGAACAATAATATAAATACGCTAAATAAAAATTAAGCGCAACAGTGGGCAAAAATATTACACAAATGCGGATAAAATACGGTAAAATAGTTCCAGCCAAAAAATTTGAGAATATAGAGTGCGGTTGTTCAGAAAATTGTAGAACTCTTGTAAGTGAAACTGACCGCAAAAAAAAATTTCAATAAAAGCTGTCCAATGTTGTAATAAAAAAAAAAAGATGCCAAAGAAATTATAAAGGAGCACAAAGAAAATATGTACATAAATATAATTTATCTGTTCCAGCTGGAAAAATTTGGGTTTGCAAAAACTTTTTTGTAAATACTTTTAAAATATCAATAGGATATTTGAACGTCAAGCAAATGTACAATTTATATAGAGAAAAGTGTGAAGAAAGTAGTTTTTATCCTGTAAAAGAAATTTCATATAGAAGAGTTTTTAAGAAAGAATTCAAATTGCATTTTCACCAACCGCGAAAAGACACATGTCAGAAATGTGATTTTATAAATTTGAAAATAAAAACATCATGTTACAATGTTGAAATCACAAGCCTCACAGAAGAACACGATATACACTTAAAAAACGCTGAATTAGCAAGAAAAAATTTTGACATAAAAAAAACCAGAGAGATATTTTGCTTTTTCTTTTGACTAGCAGAAGAAGGTATTACCGTACCCAAAATTGTCTGTGTTCATTGCATATTATAAACGTAATATGTATGTTTTAAATACAGGATTCCATAATTTACATGATAATGAGGTTAATATGTACGCATGGCATGAAACTATTGCATCCACGGGTGCCAAAGAAATTGCTTATTGTTGCTTAAAGCATTTAAAAAATGTAACCACTCAACAACATGTAATGGCCTACAGCGATATGTGCACTGGACAAAATAGAAATTTGAAATTGATTTTAATGTGGCTTAAAGTTGTTCAGTGCCCCAAGAACGCCATAGAAATTATCGACCATAAATTTTTATATTCTGGGCACTCTTATCTACGAAATGATGCTGATTTTGGAACTAGCGAGAGTACTATAAGAAAAAAAGATTTATTGTATGTCCCTAACGACTATTATAAAGTCATAAAACAATGCCGAAAATATAAAAAGTTTATTTTATATGAAATGAAACAAACTGGTTTTGTTTCTACAAAACCCTTAGAAGATGCAATTCTAAGAATGCGAAAAAATATGAAGTAAATTGGTTGAAGATATGCTGGATAAGGGCTTTAAAAAGAAACCCATATACAATGTTCAAAAAAACTTCATTCAGTGAAAATGAGGATTTTAAATCACTAAATTTATTGCCCTCACGGGAAAGACCACAGAACTTTGGAAACATAGCACTAACACGTTTATATCATCATTCCAGACCCATCACATTCGAAAAATTTACAGATACATTACAGATTGATTTATTTCCATACATCCCTCCAATACATCACGACTATTTTCAAAAACTTGATCATAATGAGAAATGTTAAAATATATTCATAGTAAGAGTATAAATAGTTTTGGTTGAATAGTAAATGTTGAAATAAATCCTTTTTAGTTTGTTATTTTTTATCTTTTTTATAAAAATTATTTAATAAAAATTTCATAATAAGAAATTGGTTTGTTTCAATTGATATCCCGTAGTTGATATTTTGTAAATGTAAGATTTTTACTTTTTGCTGACTTTGATAGTGGTGTAAGTCCTTTTGAAGTCATTAAAAGTATACATTTTTGTTAATAACATTTAAAAAATTATTACATTATAAATTAAAATCAATTTAACATTTAAAAAATACAAAACTAGAACAATAACATGTAGTCATATTTTTAAAATTATTCAAATGCAAAACCTTTCATATCTCCATATAAAATACACTTACACCACTTTCGAAGAAAACGGCTCATATATGTTTAAACAACACTAAGCAAAATGGGTATTAAAAGAAAGGCTATGCTATTACCTATTTAATAAGCCGTAAAAAAAATTGGAAAAAATTTAATAAGTAACCGTAAAATTCCATTAATTAATTTTTAAGGTATGTGCATTTCCATCGTAACTCACGCGGCATGCGCACGACTTAAAGCTTCGTTTTCTAGGAAGCTTATGATATAAATGTAAAAAAAATTTCTTATGTACATACACACTGGTGGCCAAATCTAAAGCAACCAGAATAAAATATCGATATTAGACAAAAAAAAGTGGTATATATTACACAAAGACGGTAATTTTTAAAATTTTTATAAATGATATTTAATGTATTTCAAATTAATAAAAAAATAAAAATATTAATTCATTACAAAATTTTTTTACAAACGAAAAAACGAAATTTACTCGATTTTTGGGTGGTCATAACTAAAGCAACTTTCACAGTCCAACTTAAAATTATACTATAATGTTAATAATCGATAGCATAACCCTTATTTTTGATAACTTCTGCACACCTTAGAGGCATAGAATCTATAAGTCGTTCAATTTGATCCTTAGAAATATTGTTCCATGCATCCTGGATACGGCTGAAAATGTTGTGTTTATTAGTCTCAGAATCCCTTTTAATCTTGCGATCTACGATGCTCCACAAGTTCTCGATCGGGTTCAGATCAGGAGACTGAGCTGGCCATGCGAGAGTTTTTATGTTTGTGTCACTCAACCAATCTTTAACGAATTTCGACGTATGCTTCGGGTCGTTATCATGTTGGAAGACCCAAGTAATAGGCATATTCTCTTCTGCATAAGGAAGCATTACATTTTCCAACATATTTTTGTAAACGAAATGATCCATTGTTGTTATTATTTGGCGAATTGGTCCAACTCCAGCATACGAAAAGCAGCCCCACACCATGGTAGAACCTCTACCATGT
Organism: Dichetophora obliterata; assembly: GCA_963920525.1. Lineage (NCBI taxonomy): Eukaryota > Metazoa > Arthropoda > Insecta > Diptera > Sciomyzidae > Dichetophora > Dichetophora obliterata. Next base: position 51,092,799 of record OY986435.1, read on the forward strand.
TTAACTGTCCCTTTGCATTACTGTGGTTTGATTCGTTCGTATTTCGGTCTCCTTACTGTAAAATTTTTGTTATCTGAGCCCTTGATATTGAACTTTGACTCATCTGAGAACAAAATATTTCTCCACTGAGCAGCATCCCAACTGATATGTGCTCTCGCGAAAGCTAGCCTGGCCTTGCGATTTTTTTTGGAAATAAATGGCTTCCTTGATGGCTTTCGAGCGCGTAGACCAGCTTCCACTGCTCGTCTCCGTACAGATCTTGCGCTAATATCCAAAGATAATGTCTCACCAATTCAGTTGAGGTTACAAAAGGCTTTTTTTTTATTTCTCGAACAATTCTTTTGTCAACGCTTGTGTTGTTTTTCGTGGCCTCCCTCCAGCATGTATTGTCACTACAGAACCAGTTGCAAGAAATCTGCCAATTATTCGAGAAATCACTGATTTTTGTATTGAAAATTTCTGCGAAATATTTTTTTGGGATAAACCGTTTTTATAATCATTTATAATTTGTTCTTTAACCGTATTACAATACTTGTTTCTAGCCATTTAAAAAAATTTTTTTTTAATTGTCTCTAACCCGAAAATATTCACGTGTTATGTCTTGAGAAATTCACAAAAATAATTTTTAACAAACGAATTAAATGCACAAAGTATAACACAAAATAAATAACGGTACTCCAAATAAGAATTGTTGATAACATGGTTTGTACAGTCAAGTTGCTTTACAGCCCTATTCTGGCAGCTTAACTAAGCTCACCACATTAACAAAATAGTTAATATTAACTATTTGTTAAGGTTTCGTATTCTGCTGCAACTTTAAAAGCTCTTTTCCTTACAATTTTGTTAATAACAGAAAGAGTCTTAACAACGAATGAAATGTTTGTGCTTAGATAGAAAATTGTTGTGAAAATAATAAAAAAATACAAATTTTAATATAATATTGAGTTTAAATACATTAAACTGAAAAATGAAAGAATTTTTTACTTATTTTAAGTGTTGATAATGAAATCTTTCAGTAGCCGTGGCAAATTTTTCAAACGCTTGCAAAGTCACAAGCTGCACTCGAAGCATCTGTTTATATAGCGCATCTCTTCTTTCAACAGGCATATCGATTTTCACCATGCATGGTGAACTTTAAAAGCTTTTTATGCTTTTATGTTGTTAATGATTTTTAAGAATACCAACATTTACATAACATAACAAGCAGCTTAACAAGAGCTCCTTAACTATTTCTTGTTAAGTTAACAACCAGAATAGGGCTGTTAGTTATGACCACCCAAAAATCGAGTCAATTTCGTTTTTTCGTTTGTAAAAAAATTTTGTAATGAATTAATATTGTATTTTTATTTTTTTATTAATTTGAAATACATAAAATATCATTTATACAAATTTTAAAAATTACCGTCTTTGTGTAATATATACCAATTTTTTTTGTCTTATATCGATATTTTCTTCTGGTTGCTTTAGATATGGCCACCAGTGTATGTCTTAGAAGACATAGTAATGGTATGATTTACCAAAATAGTCGTTCCTGTACCTAATTAAGAATGGCACTGGTAAATATGGGCGTAACTCACGCGACAAAAGAAGGAAGAGTGTTTTACAAGCAAGTTTAGATTGTTTAGATTGTTTAGAAATTCATCGAATTTTCCCATATAATTTGTTTTTGTTTTTAATTTTTAAATACAGTGGACTCGGGGTAACGTGAACTAATTTTTGCAACGCCGATTCACAAAATCCAAAGTGTTCATACTATCAAGATTCTATTTTTTTTTAAATAAATAGCATTTTTACTAAGCATTTATGTGAAAACATACATTGTTTTGTTTTATTTTTAGTGCAAAGAAAGAAAGTCATTAACTTTGGTTTGTTTTTGGCAATTTTGCACCAATTTTTGCACTGCTGTCCCAAGAAGGCTTTGGAGGACAAGAATATTCGAATAGTCTGCAATGTTTTGTTCGGCCCATTTCATGCATTTATCAAAAGCTTGTATGGCTTCATTATGGCTTACATTATTAATAACCTCATCGCATGTTGATGAATCGCTATTGTCATCGTTATCAGACATAGCAATTTCCTCTGGTTCATCAGGAAGTTGAATGTCATCGCCTGCATTCAGCGGAAAGAACTGTTCCACAACTCTCGGGCTGCTATGGTATGCTCTCACAGAACATGTTCTTTGAGATGTCACAATTTATATACACAGTAGCGGATGGAATATATTCCGAATATATGAAGCATCAATTACCTTGTAATGACCACTACTTCCGACTATATTACCTTACTATGCATAAAAGGCCTTACATTTAACATTGAATGAGACAGGAGGTAAGTCATCGCCTCCCTTCAGCATTACCTAGAAGTTATGGAGTAACATACTACTTGTATTAAGTTATAAAAATCACTGCATTACTTTTCCTTGTATGCTACATTACAGGTAATGAGGTATGAGTTAATTACTTCTGCTATATGCAGACGCATTACTTTTTGAAAAAAGTAATGCTTCCTTACCTGGTAATTTATTCTGTATTAGTTCTATGGTAGCCACTGGCAAATCCGCTGCTGGGTAGCGAAAATATGTTATGCTACTTCGCTACTTGAGCACTTTTTCGGCTAGAATGTGGCCATTATCGATCATAGTTCATTGTTCGATGTCTGTTATAGAGAAAGTTAACGATCTCGAAGTGTACTTAAAGGAATTATATCATCTTCATCATTGCTGTCTTTAGGCCCCATAAAACTGGTATGTTGCAAAATGGGTTGCCAGAATTTCTGTAATACATCAGATTTCAATTAGTCTCAGGACCTCATTAACAAAGAGATTGCATCTTTAAGAGTTAAAGCCTTTAAGAACTGGGTTACATCTCCTCTTGCAACAACCATGCCAAGAAGATTCTTTCTGTAATTAAGCTTAGTAAGGCGAATGACGTTCTGATCCATTGTCTGGATTATCGGCGTAACGTTTAGTGGCATAAATACGACGAATATGGAACCATCATCTGTTCTTAGAACATCCTGCGGTGGATGGAAAGGAGCATTATCCAGAAGCAAAACAGCTTTTCTTGGTAAACCTTCTTGAAGAAGAAACTTTTTTTACCTGAAAATTAATTTTTATAATTTTTGACACTCCATAAAGCAGCATTATGTGTAGCATTAATTTACCTGAGGCACAAATCGTATGTGAAACTATTTATAATCCACCGGGATAGCGTATGACTTGAAGCAACGCGGCTTTTTTGCGTGCCCTATGACTAAAGGCATAACCTAATGACGTCCAGCATTTGTGCATGCCAAAAACGCAACTCTAGATATTTCTGCTTTTCTAGCTGGGGGAGTTTTTTCAGCTCTTAAAACATACGTTTTATATGGCAGCATCTTCCAAAAAAGACCTGATTCGTCCGCGTTATAAATCTGATCTTCACATAGCTGAAGCTCTTTTATTGTGTTACTGAAACGTTGTAAAAATGGTTCAACGCTTGCTTTATCAGATGAAAGTTTCTCTCCACATATTTTTAAGAGTCGTATACCAAAACGCGATTTAGTACCAGCCAGCCACCCATCACTGGTATTAAAGCTTCCTTTTTCCTGAAATCAGCATGCAAATTCTTTGCTTTGGCTTTGAGTAAGACACCACTCACGGGTAATCCTTTTTGTCGTTGCTTTACAAACTAGCTGTAAAGAGCTCTTTCCATCCGATATTACCCTTTCTTAAGAGTTTTTCTTTTTAGTGAACCAGTTTTGACAGTTTTCTACTTTTTTTTTATTAATTGCACATATCGTTGATTTGGCGACACAATATTGGTATGCCAAATATGAAACTCCTGTATTTTTTTTAATTTTTTCAATTGTGTAAGTTTAAAAACAATTTACAATTCACAAATAAAGCAAAACTGATTAGAAACAAAACATGCGTTATTTTTAAACTGCCAAAAAATTACAAGGAAAAATTAAGCAAAAACAATTCTACAGCAGATTTGTAATACAAACTTGATTAATAGTTATTTTTTCTGTAGCTTTTACATGTTTTTACACTTCTTAAACATTTCTTTTCCCGAATTTTAATGTTCGCTTTACACAGATTTTCAAACGTTCACGCTATAGAGTAGTCAATATATTGTAAAAAATAGACCGTTCACCCGAGCGGGGTGTTCACGTCAGCCTATGTTCACCCCATCCCGAGTCCACTGTAATGGAAAAACAGTGAAGTTTCAAAATAAACCCAATTTACCTATGGACTTTGCTTATTTAAAAATATATAGAGTTTCCAAAAAATTTTTGCCGTAACTCACGCGACATAACCCACGCGACAAAATTTCCTTAAATTTTAATTGAGTGATTAAGTAATTATGTAATTTAGTAATTAACAAACAAATTTAATGTATTGTTCTTTTCTTGCCTCAACAATTTTTCTATTATCTTAATCCAATGTCTTCCATTTTTACTAAAACAAAAAGTTTACGAAACATTTACTAAACATTTACGAAAAAGGAAACTACATTTGTGAAACAGTGCAGACGATTTGTTCATCATGGCTAATAAATTTATATAGAAAATACTTAAATTAATAAAACTAAAATGTTTCTCGTAATAATATTATAAAATAAAAAGTTTTTAATAAGATTTAAGTTGTTGGTCACGATTGACATTTTTCTGGAAATGCCCATATATTACTTTTAACTCAGTCACAAAATCTTTTAAAGTCATTTATGATTTCTGGTTTCGAACAGCCAGCGTAAGGGCCTAATAAAAATGGATTGACATTTTTGCAATTTGATATTGACCCTAAATTGCCCATAATGTCGTGTATTAAGGAAGTCGATTCTCACGTCAAATTCTACAGTCTTCATACTTTCCGGTAAATTAAGCTTTAAACACTGCAAAATAGCTTTCTGCAATTCATAATGAAAATATTGCCCTGGTTTGAACTGGCGCGTGCATATTTTGGTTGTTTTTTAAAGGGAATTCGTAGAACGAGGCTGGGGAATAAACAAAAATAAAATTGAATTTAATAGGTAATTTTAGAATTCCTAGAGATAGGTTTAATTGTAATGAAATAAAGCTTTTAAATAAACTGCATTGCCGACAGTACTAATAGCTTGGATTATCTGTCATTCTCCCATATGTTTGGTTATACAAAAAAAAAAAAAGTTGTTTTTTTTGCTACTTCCGCCTTTTTGCCAGAAATATTCGTTCTTTCTCAATCAAGCTGAACTTGAAACAAGACGTACTGTTAGAAAAAGAAAACGTGATTATATATTAGCGTTGTAATTAGCCACGTATTGAAGTACAATTGGTAAGTCTCCTGTTGGTCATTTAGTTAAACGATGGTTTTTATATAATCAAATTTTAATAGATTGCTGGAAAAAAAAAGGAAAAGAATAAAGCTTAACCATTTTGGTCGGTTGAATGCAGGCAAGAGAGCTGAACAATATCCAAGGACTAAATTGGATAAGTTCTTGGAGGCGGGACTTACAAGCGAGATTACGCCAAGGAAAATAGCCTGGAAAAAGCATAGAGGCTGTGACTGGTAGAGTGACCAAAAGTGGTCGCTCACACGTCTTAGAGGGTTAAGGTTTTTTTTTCTGTTCAGAAAACCACCCAGAAGATAAAATGGCAACATTAAAGCTAAAATTAAAGTTAAAAACTTTAACTATTACAATTAACAAGAAAGTTAAAGAAGAACATAGGAGTTACATGAACATATAAGTGCCTAAAAAAGTTAAGACTCTAGAGAGAGAGGGAGAGAGAGAGAGAAAAATTGAGCTAAGCCACGCGGTGGTTAACAGAAACGTCAAACGACATAAAATGTATGTAACATAGTTTCGTCTTCTTACACATCTCGATCGGTCCGCGGCTAAGAGAAAAAAAGGGAATATTAAAGGACAATAAAAACAAAAAAATATGTAAAGTAGTTCAAAGTGGGAAAAAAAATATGTGCATAAAGAAAGAAACATGTATATATTTATATATATGTATATATGTATAAGAATAGAAAGAAAAAAAAACTTTTTAATTTGTACAAATATAATTAAGAAAAATTATTCAGTGAAACCGCAGAGCCAGGCTTTATAAACAAAAGCAGTAGTAATAAGAAAGAAAGAAAGACAGAGAAAGATATAGTGTTAAAAAAAAAGTGTCAGAATTATAAACTACAAATGAAGTAATTTCTTTTTTGGGAAGATGAAGTATTAATAAAAACAAAAATGGTGGAAATTAAAAGGTAATAAAAATTAATATAAGTAAAGATTAGTAAGAGAAAAAAAAAAGAATTATTTAAAATAGAAAAGGTAGTGAGCTAAATTTATTTTTTTGGTTGACTTTTAGCAGCAGTAGAGCATCGTTGGAAGGCCTTCGACGAGATCCTGTATGCCTGTGTGAGTGAGTAAAAATACATTATATATATATATTCACTATATTAGCATATGTATGTGCAAATATTAGTTTAGCTCTAAACCTTTGAACATTTTGTTAGAATAGGAACAGGGTGGGAACGGACCGAATACTGAACTTAAGAAGTCAATGAACTTTAAAATGATCAGCTGTTTGAAACATCGAATTGGTTAGCTCATATATATATATAAAAAAATATGTCTGTACAGTGGGGTATAATGACAAGGCCTCTGGTCAAAAAAGTAAATAATATAAACATATATTATTAAAGTAAATAATATAATAATAATAAAATTACAGGGAACACTGATAAAGTTAAGCCATAAAACTTTAAATAATGAATTTGTTTATTATTTATAGACACTTTGTTGTTTATGATTTTTTTATATAAAATAAATTTATAATGAATTGCTAAATTGATTTGGAAAATTTGGTTTGAAATTGAGTTGGTTTAACAATATTTTTATTGGGACTTTAATAATATCTAAAAGTCATGGAGGGCGGGACAAGAACGGCAAAAAAAAAATGTTCGTGCTGTTGGGTTGGTGCCATGCGCAACTAAGTGATAATCGGGTGTCACTTATTCTAAGATTCTGTCTGTCTTGCTATGTTAAATTCTAATCAAGATTCGGATTTTCTTTCCCTAATTTTGTGTGCATAATATAAATATTCTGTTATACTTTGAATAGCGTGCAATTGTTCGTAAGTCTCTAGCTACTATCACCGAACCCTCGAAACTGAAGCTCCGGGACGAGCCAGATGCACACAAGTCGGCTAGAGAATTTTCTTTAAAGAAAAAAAAAAAACTTTTCCATATCTACTTGTTGGATTGTAGAACTCTAATACCATCACAAGCGAGCATTAAAATAGCAACAAGCACATTAAAAACGAATGGTATTCAAAGGTTTCATAACAGGATCCTTTATCTTGAATTTATTAAGGATTTCTAAAATACGATCACTTGCATTGTGCCTTATTTTGAACTCCACAATCCACTCTCTTATTGCATTCAAAACTTCAAAGGCTCGACTCCTCCTTTGAATGTTCTTCAATGTCCTCATGATGGCGAATATTTGTGACAAAATTATAATTTACGAAGTTATTTGCGCACAACTCTTTTCCGTCTTCAAGGCTATTTGTGCGTGACTTTGCAGTAGCTGCCTTGGATACAATCCTTTTAAAATGGCGGTTATTGCAGCCCAAATTTTATAGCTCAAAATCTTATTCTCAAATAAGATAAATAACTCAAAAATATCTCAAAAATATACTTCTTTTTTATTTTGACAGATGTCCGCGACTTTAATACTTCCACTTGCCTTTAGAAACACCCTCTGTGAAGCGCATATAAATTGGTAAAGCTTTAGAGGTAGCGAATTCATTTTCTAATTTCAAATACTATTTGTATGGAGAAAAATCAGTTTTGCTGGTAAATTAACTTAGAGCCATTATCTTTTAAGTAAAATGGTTAAAAAACCGTGTTCCCTCAAATTTTGTCTATTATGACATATCCAAATTTTATTTGTGAAAAGTGGGCGTAATAAAAGGGGACACTCCCATTTTTAGTACAGTTGCCAAGAGTAATCATATAAACTAAATTACAAAATTCGCTATATTTCGGACGGTTTTGGTTTTATTAGACTACTACTTGGTAATTTAGTTTATATAGTTACTTTCGGCAGCTTTACTAAAATAAGTGAAAATATGTATGCAATTTTTTTCTGAAAAGCATAAAAATCATATGTATATGGCAGTAAGGCGCTCTGTGGCTCCTGTGTCTGTCGGAGAATATTTTAAATCAATCAGGGTGCGGAAAACGTTTGAAATACGATTGTTCTCAATTATCGTTCTCCTCATATAAAATTGTTCTCGCAAGTTATCACGAACGAATGGGGAACTCTCTGCTGGCGTCGTATTTTTTATTTCTGAAAAATTTGTCAGTTACAAACTTATTCGATCGAATTTTTCACAGAAAAATAATAAGCAACGAACGTTAGTTTTTAATTGTTCATAAAAATTAATCGTTCAAAGAAAAATTCAGGAACGTTCATTTCCTAAAAAATGTTATGTTCCGACTATCAGCATCCACATCGTCGAGCGAGGATTCTTTTCAGTTATGTATGCGTCATCGAGTTTGGTATGTATTGTTTCTTGTATACGTTTTTATTTTTGCATTATCGCGAAAAAATTGTTGCGAATGCGTAGCATCGAGCGCTGTTTGTGTTGCTGTTGAATTAACATTTATATATTAATATCATAAAAAACACAAAAAATTGATTTGACCTTGTAGATGTTATCACCATTCCATACAAGGGCGAATACTTTTGTCATTATATCTGTATCGATAAGCAATAATGTTTCAATTCGACTTACGACAGATTTAAGCTATTGATGTAGCAGTGTTCTACGCATATAGCACTATAAACACAAAATTTAGAGCTTTAACATGACCAAAAACAAAGTTAAGATACAATAACAAAAGACTCTTCCATTTAATTTTTATGGCGATTGAATATATGAAAATCTGCTTATTAAGCGGATTATGATTTTGGATTATGTTTATTATTTGTAGTTTTGGATTACCAGAAAAGCACGATAAATAGCACTTATAGTATTTTTTAACGATTGTGGGATGTGGTAATTCACATGTTATTTTGTGAGAAAAATCTCTCGCGTTGGTAAAAAAATACCTCAAAACACCACAAACTACCTCAAAACACCTCAAAATTACTACAAATTACTCAACCTCAAATTACTACAGAATACCACAATACCTCAAAATAACTCAAAACCCCTCAAATTACTTAAATTACGTGGTAAAAATACGAATTAAGGGAATGCGTTAATTGAATTGTTCAAATGACTGAATGCACTTGTTTGTGGTGGTTTGTATGTATCTATTTTCTTTTCGCTTTTTTGAGATATTGTGGAATTTTGTGTTAATTTTGAGGTATTTTGTGGTAATTTGAGGTATTTTGGGACTGTGGTATCTTGAGAATTCAATGCGAGAAAAAGACAATTTCGGTGGTAATTCCATCTTGTGACACTGCCCCTATCATGAATAATTTGCCGCCCTTAATCTCCCCAGTATAACTGATAAATTGGCAGATTCGCGATCGGTACTTTCATCATATAAAGGTGTCTTATTGATTGAATTCCTCCGGACACGTTTGTATTCAGCCCTATCATGAATAATTTTCCACCCGAAATCAAAAAAGGGAGTCTCACAGGTAAATCTCAAGAACATTTTGGAAATTCTTAATGCAAATTTGCTCATCAACCGTCAATATTCATGAGTGTAAAAAAATATGATGTCTTTATCTGCTATATTAAAAATGAAAACACCCTTTTTTTATTCCGGGCGAAAAATTATATATGAGTGGGCTGAATAAGAAAGTCTCCAAAGGAAGAAACCTTTATATGGTGAAAGTGCCGATCGCGAAACTGCCAATTTATCAGTTATACTGGGGAGAATACGAAAACTGGTCCGCCGCGATTTGACAATGGATTCGTGAAGTACTTTTAATAAAAATAGGAATGGCCCAAAGAAAAATCGATGCATCGATTTGTTTTCGAGTTATCAATTTTTTAATTTGATTATCATTTAATCTTTCAATCAATCAATATCGATTTCAATCAATAGATCAATCTTTTAAGTCTATGAGATAATGGTAATGATATAGATATTTTATTGAAAAGATCTTGTACCAAGCAACAAAATGTTAAACATCGATTACTAGTTGAGGAATCGATTTTTTGTTCGCACAAAGATTTTTTTTGTTATGAAAAGAGCAACACTTTCTAATCGCGGCGCCCCAGTTATCGTAATAGTGCCTTTATACTTTTGCACACCAGTGTTATTGAAAACATACGTATTAAAACGTTCTTCACTTTGAGATTTTCAGTGATGGGTAGAGTATCAAAAATAGACAAAAAAAAAATCTCTGGTCATCAAAATATGTAACATTTCCAAATGCCTCTTATGCGAAAAATCTCTCATGGGATGTGTACTAGGGAATATCAAAAGGCATTACGAGAGTGTGCACAAACATAATTTCGACGATGCTTCATCACCAAGATCATCAAGAAGTAATCATACAATTTAATCTTATAACAACAGTCATAACAAACCATCTTTTTTGGGCAATATTTTTGTTTCATCTTTTCATGTTAGCGAGTGTACAAAAATACAACAATAAACTTATATTTTGTCTAATAACTCTACGTACAAACAAACGTTCGTGAATTTTTTCTTCAAACGCTCATTTTTAATGAACAATTCAAAACGAACGTTCGTTGCTTTTTGTTGTTGTGTGAAAAATTCGTTCGAAAAAATACAAAGCTCACAAATTTATCAGTGATTAAAAAAACGACGCAAGCAGAGCGTTGCTTTTTCGATTGCGAACGTTCGTCTGCTTTTAAATTTTTCGTTTGAAAAATTCTCACACACAGTAAAAAACGAACGGTAAGATCGTATTTTAATCAATTGCGAACGAATTTTTCCGCACCCTGAAATCAATATAAGTTCTAATAATAACGGGAATTTTTCAATATACTAGTTAGGAAATTATTGTCATTTCTTTTTATTATAATAATATTGGTATGGTTCAATTATGTATGGAACAAATATCGGCCAAATGGCCACACCTCCATTCGATGGTCCAAATTTTCGATGACGCTCAGGCATAATTGAAGTTCTATGCCGTTAATGTGCCGAATTGTCTCATCCTTTACCTCTTGAATTGTTGCTGGCTTATTGATCAGAAAGAAGTCCAACGGTGTCACATGATATTGGCAGCCAATTGACATCGCCACCACGTGAGATAACACGGCCATTGAATTTGTCGCGCAAAAGAGCCATTGTTTCGTTAGCTGTGTGGCAAGTGGCACCGGCTTGTTGAAAACACATGTCGTCAACATTCATATCTTCCAATTCGGGCCATAAAAAGTTCGTTATCATTTCACGATAGCGAACACCATTCACAGTAACTGCCTGACCGGCTTCATTTTGGAAAAAATACGGCTCGATGATGCCGCCAGCCCATAAGCCGCACCAAACAGTCACTCTTTGTGGGTGAATTGGTTTTTCGACAATCACTCTTGGATTATCATTCGCCCAAATACGGCAATTCTGCTTATTGACGAATCCACTGAGGTGAAAATGTGCCTCATCACAGAAGATGATTTTCTTCGAAAATTGATCATCCACTGTTGCCATTCTGACCATTGACGACACTTGAAATGGTCAAGAGGCTTTAGTTCTTGAGTCAATTGCACCTTATAAGCGTGTAAATGCAAGTCTTTATGCATAATGTTCATCAACGACGACGAGTTGAGGTGGACGGCTCTTCAGCCAAACTATCGCGAACAGCAGCAATATTTTTTGCAGTACGGGCTGTACGAGCATGCACTGGTGTTTTCACATCTCCCACAGACCCGGTTTGCTCAAATTTTTGCACGATTTTTCCGATTGTACGCTCATTTGGACGATTAAATTGACCGAAAAAATTAATAACTTTTACGCGTTGCTCGATTGTGTATCTTTCCATGGTTCAAATTGAATTAGTCTGATATTGAGAAATGTCAAATGAAATGCAGAAAAAACTTGACGTTTAGGTGTGGTTCACATTCAACATCGGCCCTTAAAATTGAACCACCCTTTTTTAACCCTTCGGTCCATAACCACCTGGACGAAAGGGAGTCCATAACCAGGGTACCCGGGTACCCCAGTGAAGTTTTTTCGTTTATATTCAAATAAAATAATATATACGGGTCCGCCATATAACGTTTTTTTCAACTAGTGCTTATTTCGTGAATGATAACACTAAGCTCATGTCTGATTTGACATATAATTAGTTTTATCCTTCCGCTGAACGAATATGGTTGTGTATACGCTTGAACAACGCTGGGAAATATTGCGACATTACTTTGAAAATCATGATGCCGATTTTGCCAAAAAAAATAATCTTTTCAGATGAAGCTCATTTTGATCTTGGCGGGTATGTAAACAAGCAAAATTGTCGCATTTGGGGCACAGAAAACCCGCACGCATACATTGAAAAGCCGCTGCACCCAAAACGAGTCACTGTTTGGTGCGGATTTTGGTCCAGAAGCATAATTGGGCCATTTTTTTTTTGAAAATGAGCAAGGAGTGGCCGTTACAGTCAATGGCGATCGTTATCGAACCATGTTGAACGAATTTTGTTCACAAAAATTGAAGAGGAGGATATTGGCAACATTTGGTTTCAACAGGACGGCGCTACGTGCCACACAGCCGAAGCTACACTCGATGTTTTGCGCCCTGTTTTTGAAGATCGCCTTATCAGCCGCAGAGCTGAAGTCGTTTGGCCTCGGAGCTGCGATTTGACACCGTTGGACTATTATTTGTGGGGTGCCCTCAAAGATAAGTGTTACGCCGACAATTGACGCTTTAAAGGACAATATTCGTGAAGCCATTGGTGAAATACAGCTGCACACAATCAATAATGTGCTTAAAAATTGGACCGATCGTGTAGGCTACTGCATGGCCAGCCGAGGCAGCCATTTGAATGAAATTATTTTCCATTAATAACTGGAAGGATTGTACTTTCAAACAAAAAAATAAATTTAAGAAAAAATTCAGTAGTTTTTTTTTATAGAATTTTCAAAAAAAAAAAGTTATTTGGCGGACCCTGTATATGCACAGATTATTAGAAACGCTTAATTTTTACATCTCAACTGTACAAATTTCATGTTTGTAAGATAAAATTGGTTTCTATGGGCATTTTCTACCTAAAATGCACACAAAAGTAAACAGAAACTGGTTTTATGTTTCTGTTTGTGTTTTTAGGTAGCAAATGTTGTGTTTGTATTTTTTGTGTTTTTTTGTTTGTGTTTTTAGGTAGCAAATGTTCAGCTACGGTAGAAAAAGAATACATTTCAATGATTTCGTCAGTATAAGTTGAACAGTTGAACAATGAAGTTGAAGAAAAATGAACAGCAAAATAGAATATTTAACTGAAAGACAATATATGCGTTTGAGTGAAGAAGCCAGAAGCAGATATATTGGGTCTATACTTGATAATATGACTGTGGATGACGACGCTTTAGAGCCAATTGAGGAAGAAGGAGAGGTATTTACGGGAGAAGTGCAAGACTCAGAAAGTGGAGACAATGACAACGAAATTCCAGCCGCTATTGACACGCCAATGCAAATTGAGCAAGATGTATTTGAAGATGAAAGTGACAGCGAAACTGATGTGCTTGATGTTGGTGCATTTTCTTCAACCATAACAGAAAGTATGATTGCACGTGATGGTACTCAATGGCAACCAACACCACCTGTTTGTCAACAAATAAGGAGTCACGACATCGTAAGAACTCGTATTGGTCCATTACGAATGACGGAAAGTATGACTGGTATGCAATGCTTCAAGAGTTATTTTACAATAGAAATGGTCGATATAATCGTGCGTCATACCAACAAAAAGGCCAATTCAACTCATGCTGCCTACAATGCAGCAAACTGAACAAAGCGTCAATTGAAGTGGAAGGATACGACAGTGGCAGAAATATACGCATTCATTGGAATGCTGATAATGGCAGGCGCAAATCATTCCAATGATGAAAATGCAAGGGACTTATGGACGCAATTGTCTCATCCTCTATTTCGTGCAACAATGGGATTAAACCGCTTCTGGGATCTTATTCGTTTTATACGTTTTGATGACGCGAGAACAAGAAACAAGAGGCAGCGAACAGACAAAGCTGCTCCAATACGAGATATTTGGATAATGTTGAACGCCAATCTCGCAAAATATTATGTGCCTACAGAAAATTTAACAATCGACGAACAATTGTATCCGTACCGCGGCAGAGCAAAATTTACCCAGTATATTCCATCGAAGCCTGCGAAATACGGTATCAAGGTATGATGGATATGCGATGCTAAAAATTCATATCCTCTTCATGGCCAAATATATACTGGCAAACAAGACAGTGGTCGCGAAATCGGTGTAGGCGAAAGAGTAGTCAGAGATTTGGTTGGGCCATACTACAATAGCGGACGTAATATCACCATGGATAATTTTTTTACGACGCTGCCACTGGCAAAGCAGCTGATATCCGTCAAACTTAGCATTGTTGGAACACTGCGGCGAAACAAAGCCTACACTCTAAAAAAAAAGTGTAAGTTTACTATGATTATAATAGTAATAATTTGTTCGATATTCAACTAAAGTGTAACTTCACTTCAACTTTTGAAGTAATTTTAAAATGCCAAGAGTTAAACATAAGGTTGAGTAATATTAAACGCTAACTGTTGAATTTTGCTGCAATGTGAATATCAATATGAAACAATTATTGCAGTTAAACACATCATTCAGTAAAAATACGCACAAGATGTTGAATTTGGCTACTATATCAATAGTAAGCATTTACACCACTTCAAGAGTTGTATTAAGATTCAGCAAATATTATACTTTCAATTCTCATTCAAGTGTGCTTATAATCTTGTACGGACGGTTCTTTATAGCTCTAACTAAAATTAACTTAAAACTAATATTTAAGCCTAAGTAGTAAATTGGGATATTAATATGTTTGTGTGTAATATATGTAAAAAGAGTTTTATGTATTTGAACTTTTACAACTCTCATTTATATTTGCATAAAGAAGATAAATGCTATGAATTTAAGTGCTTGTATCCCAAATGCAATAGCATATTTTTAAATTACATCTTGTATGAAGTTCATTTTTCGCGTTTTCATGCATTAAAACGAAATTTGTTTAATAAGAAGGCATTTTCGTCTGATAAATATAAGTGTTCAATAAGTCAGTGCAATTATATTGGAACAAGCCATAATGACATATATCGTCATGTTCTTAAACATGGTTTTAGTTCTCAAAACATAAAGTGTCCAATTCCTCAGTGTTCAAAAGCATTTTGTCACAAATCTTCCTTTCGCTCGCATTTTTTTCGTCAGCATAAGCAAAACAACCCAGCTAACCCTAATACTGGATGTAGCATCCGTACATTAGAAAGAAACAAAAATATTTCATTTGATAAACTGAACCTTTCGGCAGTGGCTTCCTGCGAAAAAATTGAAAATATACCCACCAAAAAATCGAGTTCTTTTACAAACTTAATAACAACACTTACGTGCAAATATAATATACCAGAAGTTTGTTTAAATTTTATGCTAAAAGGACTTTTCGATATATTTACAGAAAATACAAATATAAATATATTAAAAATAAAGAAAATATTTGCAGAGTTTAATATTTCAGACAAGGAAAATGAAATAATTAGCTTACTCCAGCGGTCAAATTTATCAAATGAATTAAAAAGCCATCTGTCTGAATATAAGCGAGACAAATATTTAACAGCACACAGTTGCTTTATTGCACCAAAAAAGATATTTCTTGGCGTAGACAATTTACATAAAGAATGTTTTTATTATTATATTCCCGTATTGGAAACATTAAAAAGCTTATTATGTGACAAAAACTTCTTTGAAATATTTTGCCAAGAAAAAATTTCTGAAAATAACCTATATTGCGATTACAATAATGGTTCAATTTACAAAAACCAACAGTTTTTTATAGCCGGTGACAAAAAAATTGAACTTCTAATTTTTCAAGACGCCTTTGAATTGTGTAACCCCTTGGGTTCTTCAAAAAAAAAACATAAGCTTCTTGGCTTATATTTCTTAATTGGTAATATTGATATAAAATTTAGATCAATAATACAAAATATTCAATTAATAATGTTATTTAATGAAAGTTTTATTAAAAGTTTTGGGTTCAAAACCATTTTGCAATCTTTACTAAGCGATTTGCATATATTGGAGTCTGAAGGCTTAATTTTTCACGATGCAAATAATATTGAAAGGAGATTCTTTGGAACAATTTTTTCCGTAATTGGTGATAATTTAGGGGCACATCAAATTGGTGGATTTAATGAAAATTTTAGCTTCTCTCAATATGTTTGTCGTTACTGTTATTTTGAATTGAAATGTTTAGCTGAAAAAGATGTAGAAATTCGTCAGTTACGAAATAAAACCAATTATAATTTTTTAATTTCCGAAGAAAATTTCAACCAGGGAGTACGAAGTAATTCTTGTTTAAATATGCTTAAATATTATCATGTTTGCAATCCTGGATTACCGCCATGCATTGCGCATGATTTGTTTGAAGGAATTATTCCATATGACTTGATGGAAATTCTTAAGAACCTTACAGGTTCTTTCAATTTTACTTTTGATTATATCAATGCGTTTTTGGCAAATTTAAGAAAAAAATTTAAGCTTCGCTTATCATTTCCATTATTGAATGCCAAAATGAAAAAACTACCTGGAAAGTCTGATGAAGTCAGACATATATTATTTTTGATGCCACTCGTACTAGTTGACGTTGTTCCAAATTATGAAGATGAAATGTTTTTCTTTTTTTTAACAATGATAGAAATGTGTCGCCTTATTTGTGCACAGAAAATTACAAATTCTCAATTAGAATTGTTAAATTTTCACACAAATACTTATTTTGAATTAAGAAGAGAATGCCTACCTAACATAAATTTAAGACCCAAACATCATTATGTTAAGCATTATCCAGACCTAATAAAACAATTTGGGCCCTTAAAAAATTTATTTTCGTTACATTTTGAGCATAAGCATCAATATTTTAAAAATATATCTAGAAAATGCAAGAATTTTAAAAATATTACGTTAACTTTATCAAAAAGACATCAATATTTGCAAGCAAGTCTTTTTGGAAATCGGTTTAAGACTACTATTGTTTGTGATAACATATATGAACTTAAAAATGATATGTTTTGTATTCAAATTCCAAGTATTTTTAAATATGTTTCAAAAAAAATATCGTTTCTTGGTACTGTATATAAAGAAAATGACGTTGTGTTATATTCAATAGACGAACAAAAAAATTTAAATATTCTTATTATAAATTCGATATTTATAAGCAATTCTTATAAAAATTTTATTCTTTATGGAAAATTACTGAAAATGTGGTACAATAGTACAATAAGCTTATATGAATCGTATTCTATAGAAAATAATAACTTTGGTATCATACAGAATAACAAACTAATAATACATGAATGTATAAATATATTAAGAATGAATAATAAGTACTACTTCGCACCATTTTCCTCTTTTGTAGAGAATATATAAAAATAACTATTACTTAAATGTTACTTCTTGCTTTCTCTCATTATATTATCGTTTTTATTGTTATCATTATGTTTGTTGTCTCGTTTACTGGGATAAGCAACTGTTCGTCTTGTTTACTGGGAAAAGCAGCTGATTTTGACGCTTGTTTTAAATCTATTGCAAAATCTATTAATGCATAGAATAATTTCATTGTAAATAATATCTAATGGATAGACATATAATAAAACTATGGAGTGCCGACAGAAGGAAGAGGAAAGCGTTTCTGTGCCAGCCTTCAATCGGGCCAATAATACAAAAAGGTATGTAAAATTGAGTTCTCAAAGATTCTTGAATAACTATATTTTTCTTAATTATAGCAAAGGATTATGATCTTTATGGTAGTAAACTAGTTTTAGAATTTGACGGGACTGAAATCGAGGACGATGAAATCCTTAAACTATTTTTAGATGACAAAAACACTCTAATGATTTTGCATACAACAGAAAGGTGGACACCAACGATGGAGTGCAATCCTTCCGAAGCAGACAATTCCAAAAACTACATGTCACAATCGCAAGGTTCAGAAGCAGCACTTAAAGCAACTTTAACCACAGATAATTCTCAAAGTTTCTTCGACATCGTTGCAGTCGCCGACAACCAAGAAAATATTTTCGATCTGCAACAGTACAATGATCCAAACTCAGACCATACAGAATTTGAAGAGAATCTCGAATGTTTTGCAGTACCTGAAGAAAATCTTGAATGTTTTTTAATACCCGAAGAGGATTCTGCATGTTCTTCAGTACCCGTTCTTGTTCCAAAAGATTCTCAAAATGCTGGCAGTAGTAAAAATTGTATTTACAATAATAGCCTAAGACCTGTGGCACCATGTGATGCGTTTGAAAACTTTGCTATTCCGTGGCAAAAAATGTCTCCAGAGTTAAATAATGCTTTTCATAAGAAAACAAAACTCGGTAAGCTTACAAATGGTTTTGCAAATATTGTGGTTGATCATCTTCGTGGAATATCTCATCTTATTCCAATGAGCGTGTATAGAAATATTGCTCACAAAGCAGCGATACAATATCCTGAATCGTTTGTGGAAAGAGATGGAGAAGGACATATAATGTCACACAGTCCGGTGTCTCTCATTACCACAATGAGAAATCGTAACAATTTTCTAAATTCAAAACCAAAAAGGAAAGGAAACTTTGAAATTTCAGATGTGCCAAATAAAAGAAACAAATTATTAAGCGCTCTGGCAAAAACTTGCGTAAATTGGCAGCCACAAACTTCAAACAATCACAGTGAGGAAGACATTTTATCAAAACAAAAATATTTACTTATGATATATAACCAAAGAGATACAAAGATTGGTGATAAAGAAAATATACGAAAATACATGAAGGATTGCTACTCGACGCAAAGAAAATTTTTTAATGATACAAATCATATGGCCAGCGATTTTTTAACAAACTGGCCAATGATATTTCATAAGGAATGTCTGTTCGACCATTTCAAGAATCTTATGGATTTAGATGTAAATACATTCAAAAAAAACTTTGATGCTTCCAAAATTAAACTAAGCTTGATTTTAAAAACTCCCGGAATCAAACATGATGATGACGAATCGATAATAAAAGCTATTTGCTTATATTTTAATGAAAAATATGAACTCATATTTAAAAAATATGAGGTGAGTTGGTTGTATATTTATAGTATTATTTTTTTTTTGGTATATACAAACTTGTTAATATACACATATTTTCGTTATTTTTAGTTTGGTACAACAATTGAAAATATAAAAAAAGACTGCAATACATCAGCTCCGTGGATAACAATAATTAGTAAATATTTTTTCATACTTTAATGTTAGCCTGATGAAATGTTTTAAAAATGTTTTTTTTAGATACATTACCAGATAAAAACACCAAATGCATGTCCTACATATGGTTAGAAGGAAAAATAACATCACAGGAGAAATTTTTCGATTTGGTTGATCTGATAGTGCAATTGCTATGCTATTATTATATTTTCAACATAATTTATCCCAAAAATGTGTCACAAATTTATGAGTTTTTAATGAGGTACTTTTTTAAATTCTATCCATCTCAACTGAGGGGCCAAAAAAAAAACATAAACAATTTAACAAAAATTAACACTCTTATTAAAAAGCTTGATGGAACTATTAACATTGATATATAATATTTCACTTTTTTTAATTATTGCAAAAAAGATTATTTAATCAGATTTAAATTTTCGAGTTGAAAAACGTGTTTTAAAGCTTTTTTTAAATGTAATTAAATCTAGCACGATAATTTTTTAAATAATTTATTCTTTATCAAATATCATTAGCCAATTTATTAAAGTATCTGGCCACATGATTCGTATCATTAAAACTTATTGATTTAAATTGCAAGTTTATTAAAAATTGCAAGTTTGTAAGAACAAATATGTCGATATTAACTTTTATAAAAATGAATTATTTATATTGATTGAATACGAAACGTAAGTTTCTTTTCGTACAAATTTTTTTATTTACTTTTAAAATTAAAATAAAAACTAAAATAGTAAAGCAAAGAAAATTGTATACATTCTTAATCTGCATCACCTCCTGTGTTGATTTAGTCGTGATCGTTTGCCCGTCTGTGATTGCGATTACAGCCATAATTCTGAAGTTATCGTAATAATATTTTATATTTCTATCTAACAAGTAAATATAAAGTATAGAAATTAAGAAATTGGATGAAAACCTTGACCTCACAAACAAAGTGCTGTTATCAAAGTAACAAAACCTCTATGAGTTTTAAAAAATGTATGCATTGACTGGATATTTTATACAGAGGCTAATATATTGCACCTAATCTACAAAAGAGGCACAACTCCAAATTTTGAAATTTCCAGGAGAGGCAAAAAACAAGTTTTTACTTTTTAGGGACTCCATACAAAACTAAGTGACGAAACTATTGTTTTTTTTTAATATAGAGGAAGAAAATAAGTATAACTTTTTGATAGTTGATTTAGACGATCATTACGAACAGCTTAAATTTAAATGGCTAAATTTGTAAATTTTGAGTTGTGTCTCTTTTGTAGATGGGGTGCGATATATGAAACGAAGGTATTCTGGATTTCAGATTTGAAAAATTTTCTTTTGACTTTGGCTAAGTCGAAGAAAAAGTAATATGATAAAACTACTCGTCTCATAACAGCAAAATTCAACAACTGCTAAATAATAACAACCTCAGAAGTAGTAAAATTCAAGAAATGTTGTTTAATTTTACTACTTCTGATGTTGTTATTACTTAGCAGTTGTTGAATTTTGCTGTTATGAGACGAGTAGTTTTATCATATTACTAAACTTATTGAAGTGATAATACGAAAGTTGTGTTTAATTTTACTATACTTCAATAGTGAAGTTTGTGTTGAATAATACTGCAATATTAAAAATTAAACACAAAATATGTTGATTTTAATAGATGCGTAAATTTACTAAAGCAATAGTCACAAACCTAAGTAACGCGCCATTTTTCCACCAAATCAGCAATTAAGAGCTTTTTGGGAAGACCAGTGGAGACGGTAACCTATACCGATCAACCATCTACTTCTACGGCTGCTTCTACTGATGGCAGGAAGCCAATAACAGGATGCTGCTATTTGTGCGCTTCTTTGCCAGATAACAGGAGAAGAAAGACGAGAAAAGTCTGTAACGTTTGCAAGAAACCAATTTGCGATCAACATACTCAAACAATATCAAAATGTTTTCCATGTTTTAACAATGACTCAACATAAGACATCAAATATTAGAAATAAGTTAAGATGAATAAAATATAAATAATTTAACTAAAAAACAATTACAGTTCATTTTTTACACATCAATAAACATTCTGAAACAAAATAAAAATAAAACAAACGTTTTTTCTTTGAAATATTAGGTAATTTGCACTAAGAATATATTCATGTTCAGAATCCAAGTTAAAAAAATTAAATTTTTGAATTACAAATTAAAAACATTTTTTGCCAAAATTTTCTATAATCCTGTAATGCAGGACTTATAAAAAAAAATACAGAAAAATCCAAGCAACTAAATGTCACCAAAACAATTACTGTATGAAGAAGGTAATTCAAATAAAATAAAGAAATTTTTTAATATTTTTACCATTTTTTCATTATTTAATAAAAACAATTATTTTTATATTTTGCATTTCAAGAATACTTTACAAAATACTTTAATTTGAAGATTTCAAGTTTTGAAATGGTATTTATATTTTTATCGCAAGCGAAGCAGCGGGTATTTGCTAGTTATACAGTAAAGTACGGATAAATATACATATTTTTTATCGAGTTTTTTTGCATTTATGTAATCTTTGCATTTATTCCAACCACAGATAAGTGCACAAATATTGCATTAAAACAAACAAGGCTAATAAGCAATTTGAAAATGCTGAAAATTCGGAATACAAACAAGCTTTTTGAGAAAAATAATAGCTTTGCATTAAATCTGATTTAATTTTACTGCATCTGCTACAGCATCTACATTCATCAGCAACTACGAATAAACTATAATAGTAAATTTCATGAAGATTGTACACACTCC
This sequence comes from Dichetophora obliterata, assembly GCA_963920525.1. NCBI lineage: Eukaryota > Metazoa > Arthropoda > Insecta > Diptera > Sciomyzidae > Dichetophora > Dichetophora obliterata. The sequence continues at coordinate 51,114,927 of OY986435.1, forward strand.
TTATATTTTTGCACATCTTTTGTATGGGCTCAGACACCTGTGCAAATACCATCCAAATCATTTATTTTTGCCAAAAAATAAAAACAAATAAAGATGAGATCTCGACCACAAGCTCTTGTCGATCATCATAAAATAATTCAAAATATATGGTAATGGAATTAAAATTATTTATTTTTATGATTAACTAGCTGGAACCCGGCGCGTTGCTGCCACGCCCCCGTTGCCAAACTTCCATAAAATGTTATCAGTGAACCTGCATTGGGTTGATCTAAATTTGGGTTGAATGAGGGGTGCCACGCCCCTTTGTTTAACTCCCATAAAATTTGATTAGTGAAACGGCATGTGTAAATCGTGGTAGAATAATGAATACTTAGGCTATAACTTCAAAGCTATTCGATATCGCAAATCGCATATTTGGGTTGTATGGGAGGTGCCACGCCCCCTGAATGGCGTGTGTAAATTGTGGTAGAATACCGAATTCCGAGGCTGTGCGAGCTGTAACTGAAAAGCTATTCGATATCGCAAATTATGGGAGGTTGCCACACCATACGTCCATAAAATGTTATCAGTAAAACGACATGTGCAAATTGTGCTCGAATACCGAGGCTGTGGAGGTCTATAACTCCAAAGCTATTCGATATCGCAAATTCTGGTTGCAAGGGAGGAGCCACGCCCCTTGTACAACGCCCATAAAATGTTATCAGTAAAACAGCACGTGTAAATTGTCGTCGAATACTGAATTCCGGGGCTGTGTGAATTATAAATGTGTGAATCAAAATATTAAATGTGGGTTTTAAGGGAGGTGCCACGCTCCCTTTCCCAACGCCCATAAAATTTTATCAGTAAAACGGCACGTGTAAATTGTGGTCGAAAACCCAATTCCATGGCTGTGCGAACTATAACTCAAAAGCTATTCGATATCTCAAATTTGGGTTGTATGGGAGGTGCCACGCCCCCTTGTCCAACACCATAAAATGTTATCAGTTAAACTTAATGTGTAAACTGAGTTCGAATATTAAATTCCGAGCCTGTGCGGTCTGTAACTAAAAAGCTATTCGATATCACAAATTTGGGTTCTATGAGAGTGCCACGCCCCTTGTCCAACGCCCATTTTTTCTTTCTGTAAAAAAAGTTTGTAGACTATTACAAACATTTTAAAAAAGTTAACCAAATTGGCACAGGCGTTCTGCGATTTTAGGTATATATAAAAAAGTGGGCGTAAAAGTGGGAGTGGTCAATTTTTCTTCAGTAAAAACTTATAATAGATTACTACGAACATTTAAAAAATAAATTAGCCAAATCGGTGTAGCCGTTTTCCGATTTTAGATAAATAAAAAGTGGGCGTAAAAGTGGGCGTGGTCAATTTTTCTTTCCGTAAAAACCTAAGTTGGACTATTACGAACATTTTAAAAAAATATCCAAATCGGTCCAGCCGTTCTCAACTGATGCAATTACCAACGAACGACATTTGATTTTTATTTATATAGATTTAGTTTGGTGTTTTTGCTTTCCTACTTTTACTTTTTATACCCCCTTTCACCTTTCTAAAGCTCATCTGGAACGACACAAGAAAAGTTCAAAAATAGCCTATTATTAAAGAACTTGTAACTACTAGTACAAAAAACAAAATTAAGAAAATTTATATTGATTTAAATAGCTAAAAGTCTGTTATATTTTGCGATTTTCATCCAAGCAAATCAACAGAACCCGACATGCGAATACGACGATGCGCTTCAAAAATTATGAATTTTTACAGAAACCCCGAATTTGATGAGCTCGGGCGGAGTCCTTTGATAAAATCGAATGAAAACTTTGCCACACACAAAATGACGTCATCAAAAAAGAAACACCATAATAAATTTCATAACAAGTTCTATTTTGACTTGATTATACTGAGCTAAAATGAGACTCTGAAGTTAAGTTGGAAAATTTTGATAAGCCCGAGCCTATTTTCCGCCATGCAAAGTGACATCATCAAAATAATAAAAACCTTAGATATCATAAAACATGTTTTGGCGAAGGGATGGGGTGGTTTTTGTTGAGAAAGTCGAAAATTATTCCTTTTTATTTTGATATGATTTTACATGATTTCAGCGTTATTCACCATTGTGTGGATGTTATTTCATAAAAATGTGTTTATGAATTTATTAGCCATAAATTAATTTCTTTAATGGCTTCATTAAGCGTTGTTGGAATTTTCCCGTCAAAAGCACGCACTCACTGTCACGTCCAATGACAAATTTGTCGAAATTGTTCAAATTAGTGCAGGAAATTGCCGATCAGAGGCACGATCATTGCTTATGTGCTGCAATTGATCTCCAACTTGCACGGAAACCAATACCAAAATAAATGTCTAGCTGAAATAACCTCCACTCAAACAAAGCGTTTATCTGCTCGAAACACATCTCATTAATATATAAATACAGCAGAATATTGCTTTATATAGCTTTAGTTTAACGCGATTTGGTTTATTTACTTTAAAGTCTCTATCTGCGGATTAGCAGCAGCAGCAGCTGAAATTCGGTTCTAACTTAATACGTGGCTGCGTATATAAAAGGATTAAGCATAATCGTTAAAATAAATATCGCAGCATTTGATCCAGCTCATACTCAAACGAATACACTTTATATTTTTCATAGCTCTAGTTGCTGGTGCTTTTGAAAAATAAAAATAATGGCTTTGCTGTCGAAACGCAATTTTATTGCATGGAGTGCGATATTTTTACTGTGTTTGTATCTGTCCGAAGCTTTGGTAAGAACGTCAATGTTTTTTATAAAAGCAACTCACATAAACAATTAATTTTTACCTGCTGTTAGCTTTTTTGACTAGAAGTTTTCTTTTGACTGCTAGAAGTTTTATTTAAAAACAAACTAAGAAAAAAGTCAACAATTTGTTAAGTATAAAACAAGATTTGATAAATAAAACTATCTAAGATTTTTAACAGAAATTGTGTTCAAAATATTCTTTGGTTAGGTTAAGGTGGCGGCAGGTATTTAAACCGGCCCACTTAGACCAAATTATGGGTCTATTGTGATAACACAGGATGAAAGAAGAAAGTAATCAAGTGCAACTTTTGTGTAGGATGTTCTTAATGTGGCAGGAAGCTATGAAAACATGTGATATTTCATCTAAAGCAAGTGTTAAGTCTTGACCTTAGTCAAATCAAGTTACTAAGCGTTCCTCTACCACGTTCCACAAACTTTCCTACCACGACCAACTACAACTTTTCATAGTAAATTGATGTGCTTTAAAATTATTTTGATTAGAAATTAGGCAAGAAAGATTTGAGCTTGGAACAATGGTGCACAGTGTATTAATCCCATATAGTTTGTGGCCATAAATAGAAGTATTTACAGTAGAATCACAAAATTTTCTGGATATAAGATTTTTGATAAGAGAACTATTCTCACAAAAGTGAGTTCAAATCAAGTGCGATGAATGGCACACCCACCTCCTATATAACCGAAATCGATTATCTCTATATTTCTTCAAAAAATCATTCCACAGCAATAAAATTTTGTGCAATTTGTTCTTTTCTAACAACAACTAGTTGGTGGGGAAAATTAACGGAATCGGTCAACTCATACGACCTTTTATATAACCTTGATTGGGAAGGTGGTATATTTCCCCAAAAAAGCATCCCAGATATATACAATATTTGATACACCTACTTCTATTACAACAATAACTAGTTTGTGTAAAAATTAACCAAATCAGCCAACTAATACGCCCACCCCTAAGTAGGTAAGGTATCTAAGGAATATTTCCCTAAAAAAACATCTCAGATCAAATAGAGAGTTTTTTGATAATTCTATATATTGAAAATTTATAATTTAAAAGTACTCGCTTTAGTAATTAACTTCAAAATTTTTTATATTATGGCTGTTATTCCTTTGAAAAAACCTCGAAAATTTACTAAAAATATACTTCTACAAAAATTCAGTTTTTTAAAAAATTGCTGCTCTATAAGCTTACTTTTTTGTGAAATGCTTTTCATAATTTTAGAAATAAGATATAAAACAATTGGAGAAGAACTAAGGATAGTTTATAATTCCGTGAAAAATGATACAAGGAATAATTTTTACGGCAAAATAAAGTTTTATTTCTCAATATAGTCCAACGTTTCTCCAATTTTTTGATCCTATCCGAAAAATACGTTTTCGGAAGGGACTCAAAATAGGTCTCTGTTTCGGTGATGAGCTCCTCTCTGGTGGGGAATCTCTTTCCGCCGAGCCATTTCTTCAGGTTTGGAAACAGAAATAGTCGGAGGGGGCGAAATCTGTAGAATATGCTGGATGAGGAAGCAATTCGTAATTGAATTCTTTGGAAATTTGACATGTGTGAACGCGTGCATTGTCTTGATGGAAGAGCACTTTTTTCCTCGCCAAAGGGGGACGTTTCTCTTTCAAAGCGTCATACACGGTTAGAAATCTTGAAATACATTTTAATATTTTTGGGCTTACATATATGACCACACCGGTGGCGGCCGTAGCCTAGTGAGTAGAGTGCGTGGCCCCTAAGCTAAAGAACTGCGGTAGCCCGGGTTAAATTCCAGCTCAGACAGAAAGTTTTTTCAATTGCATTAATTTTTCTGTTCGGTCGTCACCTCTCTGCAGACAATGGCAAACCTCAGAGAGTAAAAATTGCCATGTAAAGCTTCTTGAGAACATAAGCCGTTCGGAGTCGGCATAAAACACGTAGGTCCAGTTCTCGGTCATTTGTGATCAAACATTTAATAGCACTCACAACACAATTGACCAATAGAAGCTAGGTCAAAGTCCTTCCAAGGGCTGAAATGGCCAGTTTATTTTTTTTTATATGACCCTACCAAAATTGTATTAAAATTAAATACTGGCCAAATATTAAAATTCAGTTTTAAAAAAAAAGAGTATTGAAAATTAATGCTAAGTTTGTATTAATTTTTAATACTTATTTTGTAATAAAAATTAGGTATACTAGTAAAGATAGTATCAAATTGATTCCGAAGGGTATAAAGTATCGTTGTAATATTTTAAATGTATTAAAATTTAATACAAAATTTTATTGAAATATAATAAAGCATGTCTTAAAAATTAAGCATAATATCACAATAATATCGAATTAATTCCAAGGGTATAAAATATCGTATTAAAATATAAAATAAAATATATTAACAAATGTTGTAATCAATTGAGTATTAAATTTAATACTTTTTGAATTAAAAATCTTTGTAATACTTTGCTTGTATTAAAATTTATTCCAAGATTTCTAACCGTGTAGTTTTCGCCATTAATCGTTCTTTTCGGTGGAAGGTAATCGATGTAGATTATACCGCGATTATTCCAACGACGTAGATATGGGGGAGTTCAAGGGTTCAAACCTTCCTCCCTCAGAAATTAAGCATTTTTTATATATTAAATAAAAGCACAGATATTCCAAATTTTTTAATTACCATAACATGAAGATAAATTGAAAATTGTACAATGTACATGCTTAGTTTGTTTAGCAGACATTAAGTTTAATATAAAACAATATAAATGGTTTTCTTAATTGTTTGCCTATGTATTGTTACTAACGTACTAGCATGCTGACGATGCGATGATAAGCAATGCTTCATTGTTCGTTTAATTACACTGTAAGAATATTTTCAACTTTTGAAAAGAAACAAAAAACGCAGAGACTCGTAAACTTAATTTTTGGTCGTAGAATTTAGTAGCATATTCAGTTTTTCCAAATCAAATTAAATTCTCGAGATATTCAGATTTTTGTTATTTGACCATCATTTGACCTTCATTTAAAATTTTTTTTATAGTATTTAAACAATTACTTTTTATTGTATTTTCGAAAATACCTCCAACGTGAAAATCAAGTTAGCCTTGTGTAATCTATGATTTTTCAAAGGTTAAGCAATTTTGCATTTCTCTCCATTTTGACCAAATTTAAATGTTAGACGTAAAATCTTTAAAAAAATCTTAAATTTTTTTTACTCAATGAAGTATTTTTATAAGAAGATTAAATTCTGAATGTTTAAGCAAAATCGGAGGTGGTCAATTTATTTGTTCTCCAAACAAAATATTACTTAAAATGGGTCTGAAAGTGACTAAATTTCAATCGAAAATATCTTGAGATTTCGATCTGATTTGGAAAAACTGAGTATGCCACTAGAATCTACTACCAAAAAATAAGTTTACGTTCTCGCATCTTCGTGTGTCTTTTTGACGTCCCTACAGTGTTATTAAATGAACGTAGAAGTAAGTGAATTTCATTTGTACATTTGTCAGTTTTACGATTTTTTTAAGCTGTGTGTGACTATCGCAAAGTGGTTTTAAAAAAATTTTCTCCTCAAATTCTAGCGGTGACACTTCGTCTCAAGCACAACAATTAATGTATGCAGTTACGAGTCTAGAATTTTTCATTGCAATTTATTTAATACATAAAATATATAAATTTACGTCAGCCTTGACTATACTGTTGTAATAAATCGATAAAAATCTAATAGAATGATGTTATGGCTTAGCGCTATTAAATATTCATAAGGATATTTTCTGTGAACGAAGAAACTGTCATCAATAAATTGTTCCAAAAAAATTAATGAACTAACTATGTAATTATCTACAACTATGTATATAAAGGCGCCTAATGCTCTATAGAAACTTTCCTTCAAAATAAACCTGGGCTTATGTTATAATCAGGGCTCGGATTTTGATGACCTAAAAAACTGAAAAAATTACCTACAAATTGCAGAAAATGACCTAAAAACTGACAAAAATTACCTAAAAAACGCAAACAATCGCATAAAAAGTAAACAAAAAATTTAGCCTTAAAACTAAAACATTACTATATTAAAATTTATTTTATACTACTGAGTTTTTATTTTAACAAAAAACTCGATTTTTAGAGGTTATTTCAAACCATTGCGGCTTAAGAATGGCTATCGCTAGAGTTGAAATATTTAGGGAATCATCATAACATAAGCCAAGGATTATTTTGAGGAACTGCCCCAAACAACTTTTTTCGTGAGGCGCCTTAATGTATATATATGTTTTTTCTTTTAAAATGTCTGTTTTTGTTATTTTACTTAAATAAATACTTGTCGTCCTGCTCCAAAAGAATCGATTGAATCGATTTTTTATATTTTTTGCTTCAGCAACCCCTCCCCGTCCCCCCATCACCCATCAGAATCCACAGCTTTGTAAACAGCTCACATTAGTTCAAATAGAAATTGAGTAGGGAAATTAACCCCATGGTATCACAATGGGCCTCATTGGCTTAAGTGTGTCTCTGAAAAGGGACAGCCATTCTAACCTAACCTAAGCCCCCCCCCCTTATGAAACACCTATCTACGGCGTTAGTTTATCCTAAAATACTGTCGCCATAACCTTTCCGGCAGATAGCATCGTCTTCGCCTTCTTCGGAACACGTTCGTTCGGTGAAGTCCACTGTTTTTTTTATACTTTAGACTGTTCCTGTGATGAGTCCATGTTTCTTCCACGGTTACAAATCGACGGAAAAAATCCTTCTTATCTTTGTTCAACATCGCCAAACACGTTTTTGAATCAGTCACACGATGGCGTTTATGGTCGAGAGTTAGCAAACGCGGCACCCATCTTGCGGATAATTTTTTCATATCCAAATGATTAAGCAAAATGTTCCATACCCATTCGTTTGAGATGCCGTCGGCCTCAACAATCTCGCGCACTTTAACTCTGCGATCGGCCAACACGATATCGTGAATTTTAGTGACCTCATTTGGGCGTCCAGAACGTTCGGCGACACTTGTGCTTGTACGACCGCATCGGAATTCAGTAAACCACTTGTGAATCATTCCAATCGATGATGCAGTCCCCATAGTGTTTATCAAGCCTTTCCTTGGCTTGGCTGATGGTTTTTTTGAGCAAGAAATAATGCTTGATGAGCACACGAAATTCACTTTTTTCCATTTTCGTCAAAATTCACAAGATCGTCTTTATTACCCAAGCGTAAGGTAACGTAGCGCTATGTTGCCAACTGTCACTTTCAAATCTGCTTAATGATAAATGTGTACAAGTCGTTACCGAAATCATGGTACAATTATTTGACAAGGTAGTAGCGTAGACTGACTTTTTTTCTCACGAGCGGCTATGGTGGTTGTCAAAATTAACTGTTCATCATGCTGTAAGAAATAGTGGTGTTAGTGAGTTTTTGACAACACCATGAATTTCATTGCTTGTGTCAAAAAATTGTGATCGAAAGAGCGGAACTGTTGATAGTTGTCAAATTGTGTTATTTGTTTGAGTTGCTAGATGATGTGATATAGTTTTTATTGTGCGAATTAAGTGTAAATAAATATTTAATGCAATTAATTGTGCCGTGTTGTGTTGACAAAAAGTTATTGTAGTTGTTTTCGCCGATTTGCCAAGTTTGTCATTGAATGTTTTGGCAATTTTATCAGAGACGTGCGCTAGAAGGTGCCGCCGACATGAAGCTTTGTCCAACATGCAAATTGTCTTGCATTCACATCGGTTTTTTTGCATAACGCACAGCGTCTCATATATTTTTTATTGTTTTCCACTTTAATCTCAGTAAAAATTTTATAAACTTGCAGAAAGACACGAATTTAACAAAATTTGTTTTCATTGCAATTCACCATCAGCTGTTTTTGACAAAAGCGGGGAAACATAATTTTATCATTTTGTGAGAGAAGTGTCAAACTCACTAACACCTCTATTTTTTACACCATTCTCTTCATGCAATTAATCAAAGAAATGTGAAAAAATAAGCAATTACTTAAACATAGCTAGTCAATCGCAGCAAACTAAAAGCATTTCAATAAACTTCGCGAACAAATTCAATGAATCAGAGAAAAGTTAAAAATAAGCACAGAGCTAGTCAACAGCAGCAAACTACAACTCCTTTAGCTTTTTTTGACAACTACCAATCGCCAAAAAACTGTCTCGGCTACCTTGTCAAATAATTCTACCATGACCGAAATCGTAACGTGGCGGGACGCAGCGCAAAAGTCGGAAGAAATAGATTTATACACCACGTTACGATTTTTGACATTTCGACAGCTGTGGGACAGGCGAAAAATTTCGTTTAATTTCAGAAAATTGTAAATTGAAATAATATATAAGAGAGGATGCTGTATTTTATTGAAGAGGAAAAGTTTTTATTAGCCTACTAGAAAAAACGAGTGCTTTTATAACAAATTTTCTGCGGGCTATAAATCAGCGCCTACACTACGTTGGACTACGATTTCAATGATCGTTTATCCTCAAGGCAACGTGGCACTACGCTACTTCCTGCTGCGTCACCTCACGTTACGCTTGCGTGATCAATCTTTAAGCGTCGCAGCAAGCTGAAATTTTGACAGATGTTAGTTGACAGGAGCAGTGTTGAATTTAAAGTTACTATGCAGGAAATTCACTAACTTCTCAAATTGCCCTCTATTTCGTTTTTTTTTTTAAATCGCTTGCGTAATTGTCGAAATTTTTCACTTTTTGGTTAAAAAAAAGTTATGCCGATTACATTACTACCGGGACCATGATAAATAAACAATCGCGTCGGAAGCGAATTTCATCTGGGGGGGCAGTACAAATGGGGGGGCAGTACAAATGGTGGTGCAAACAAAGTTCACCAAAATTTCTTCACATGAAACATGAAGAAGAGATAAAGAAGAGGAAAATATATAATACAAAAATATTATCGTTGTAAAAAAACTGATATTTTGAATAACTTTTTCTTTTAAATTGTTTATCTAGCAAAAAAAGTGGGGGGGCAACTGCCCACCTTGCCCCCCCGCTTCCGACGCCAATGTAAATAAAACGCATAAAAGAAAATGTAAACGGATTTCGCTAAATCCATATTTTATTTACGTATGCATATAATTTATGTATAGGTTTCTAATCATTTATTGTAAAAAATTACTTAAATAATAACTGTTTAGCTCAGCTAGACCTAAAAAAAAGCATTAAAGTTATCACTATAAAAATCCAATTTTTGCAAAGAATTGCAGATCTTTGGAATACATTTTCCTTTGGTAAAATTATTTTTTTTTAAATCACTTTCGAAATTTGAGAAATATTGCAATTTTTGCAATGAATTGCAGTTATTTTGATTTAATTTCTCTTACATACAATTATTTATAACTATTAAAATAACGTATTAAAAAAATTGCAGAGGTATTATGTCGGATTTTTTTTTAATTCTTTTTTAAATTTGCTGAAATCTTAGTTATTTTATTTGTCAGAGACCACTTTATAAAAGAACTGATATTACGATCACGATATAGAAAAAAAATAAAAAAAATATTTTTTCGGACAGATACAATTCCATATTTTTCCTATATAATTTGTGCATACTTTTATTAACAATTAATTAAGAAAATTCTAAAAAGTCTGCATATGCTTCTCTTGCAAGCATAAGTTAACTTTAAAAATACCAATTTTCAGGGTGTCGTGTGTCTACAAAAATACAAATTTTTAAAAAATATGTTGGATTACACTTAATTCAAGTATTCTCTCTCGACGTATGTACTTTTTTCTGTATTTTGAAAAAAACAATGCTGTCATTATGGCCGCACTCGTTACACTGTGTGGCGCGGCCAATATTCAAACCCGAGACCCCCTGGTAAATGTAAAGCGCGCTACCACTGGACTATCAAGGCCACCATGTTAAAATATCCATATTTTAAAAGTCATAAGTAGAATTTTTCTAGTCCTCCATAGAAGAAGGCAAGAAGTTCTCGTAAAATATTTTAACTCAGTGCGACTTCTTTTCAGGGTAGTTTTTTAAAATTTAATTTGAAAAGGGTCAAAAAAGACTCATAAAAAGAAACTTTTGAGGATTGCAGTACTTTACCAAGATAATTTTCATAAAATTTTACTACAGGTCTGGAAACACAACTAGGCGATTCAATCCTGGGATCTTGAACTTTTTTAGTCCCGATCTTGTACTTTTCCCGTTCTTAACGAAAAAATATCGATTAAAATAATTATTATTTCTTTTGAAAAAATAACAATCAAATAATAATTTGTATTTCTGATCGAATAATATAACATTGGTTGAAAAATAATTGGTTAAAAATGATTTTTATCTTAAAATTCATCATCACATCAAAAAGGCATCACATCGCTATTATTAAAAAAAATAAATGACAATAACTTTTAATGCACGATCTTTTAATCTGAAAAGTCGAAAATAATCGTTGTTTTCTGTCCCTGAAATCTATACTGATTACAGCTACGAAAAATTGAAAATTTCAACATTTTTTTGTTAGAAAAATATTTTGATATAGGAAAAATTTTTATTTAAAACTTAAACGTTTCTATAAGGTTGCAAATTTAGACCTGAATTTCAAATCGTGTATGTCAAAAGCTTTCTTTTTATAGGTAGTTTGTATTTATTTATACTCTGTACGTTAAAATTATTTTTAAGGATACTTTTGTGATTTTAGTTTTAGAAGGGTCAAAAAAGATCAATACAAAGGGTGCCAAAAAGTAAAAAATAGTCCTACTCGTATGTTCAAGCTAGTGTCCAGACCAGCTCTGTTCTCTTAAAATGCAAAAAAATTAGTTGAATTACGGACCCGTTGTCCAGTCTAATCCTAGTTAATTGCAGATTTATTAACATCAGATAATATTCACTACCGTTTCACATAAAATATTTTCAGGAAACCACAACAATGTCCGATTCCGAAGAAGACGATTCATCGTCCGAAGAAACTATTGAAGACTCTAATGAAGGAGCTCGACGAAGACGGCATGCTCCAGCGACAGTCACGAGTGACTCAACTAACATAAGTGCAGGAGACCAACGCGCACTCCTTCCAGGTCTACCCGATCCAGCCACAATATTGCGAATAGCCGAAATACTGCGAACGGTGGGCGAGAAGGTGATACCAATATTGGTGCAAGGTAATTCATATGCAACCGAACGCATAGGGCAAGAATATCAATTCCTAAATAAATTCAAAAAGGATATTGAACAATTCACACAACGCTCAGTGGACAGTAATTTGAAAAATACAAGCACTAATGCAAGCAACACATAAAAATTATTTAACTATGTAATGTATATGTAGTGTATCTAAGAAACATAAATATCCTTTCTGAATTGAGCACAACTATAAATAATTGCAAAACACTTGTATGTGAAACCAATTGAATAAATGAGCAAATAAAAAATGCAGTATTTTTTAAATTTTATAACATTTTTTAATCTCAGTAAACCATTAAAAAACAAAATTAATTTATACATTTTTTTATATTGTTTATTATATTTTGCAGCGATTTCCTAAAAACATGTTTTGGCCCAGCTATAAAAAATGTATAAATAAATTTTTAACAACTTTAATAAACAAAAACTTTTTGACATTCTATTTTTGTAGTAAAGCACAGGTTATAAAGGCATTTATGAATATAAATTGGTTGTTTTTATGATAATATTTTAGTGGATTACCACCCACGCTAATATGCAAATAAATATTTGTTTTATATGTTAAATGTATATGTGCGTGTGTGTATGTGTGGTATATTGTAGGATTATTGTCTTTGATTAACGGTGATAACTATCATATTCTACGGTGGCCAGAGGCATGTATTTGAAAGATTTATCGTAACATAGATCTCACGTATCGTAATAGCTATGTTTTGTGCTGTCCCTGAGCTCTTTTAACGGTTTTGGTAAATTTATCTCATGTTAAATTGTTTGAACCTCTTTTATCGATAGCGTTGAGATTTCAATGTGTTGATTCCTAAAATGTTATTCTTAGGAGAAATTGCGAAAAAGCTGTAGTAGTTAAACTCTATTGTTATTGCTTGTTTTTTTTTTTAATTTATTTTAATTTATTGTTGTATCAATTTTTTTTCCATCTTTGAGAACAGCACAAGCATGATTTTTAAATTTTAGACATATTTTAATATTTTATTTAATCATGATTTTTCTTATAGGTTGATGAGGTATCGAATGAAAGTGGTGGGTCAGGAAGGTTTTCAATTGGTGACCTTTGACCTGTAATATGAGCGTTTAAGGATAATTTATGTAATATTAACTAAACTATAAGTGATGGAAAAACATGGCGTAAGAGGGAATTTAAGACATTGCTGAGATGTACAAAAATAATTTAAAATTTAGCTAAATTTTACGGATACCCTACAATAAGCATCACTAGTATTCTCTAATTCGTCAGTGCAATCCTTAATTACAAATATTGACTAAACCGAAAAAGTAAATTTAAAAAAATATTTACAAGTTTTATAATTTTTAACCAAATATAAGAATTATGATATATATGAATATTATTGTTTTATTAATTAATAGTTAAAAGTCAGCACGAAGCTTAAAAAATTTAATTAAAAAACTCAGAAATAATAATTTTTAGTTCTCAACTTTATAGTTAAGGAAGCATAGCAAATTAAGACTAGTTGAAGCGAAGTAGTTCAGTAGTTTGTAAACCAAGTGAGTCACTATACTTAGACTTAAATTTTTATTTTATTTTTTTTATTTATTTATTTATTTGCTTATCCGTAGTACAATAAGAACTCAGTTCTTTTAATGTACAGTTTCACAATAGGTACAACAATTTATGCTTAGCGGCGATAATTGAAAGATAAACACATTTTAATTAAAAAGTATATATTATTCTTAATTTGAACTTAATAGATAGCTATTTTTAGTTTAAAGATTCCTTAATTAATAAGCAGAGATAGAGTGAATTAAAACAGAGTGCAGCAGAAAAAAAGAAATATAAAGAAGTTCGAGAAGAAGAAATAGTAGAAAACTGGCTAAAAATATTTAATGACTCGAAAAATATTGAAATACTGCATGCCTAAACTTTTTCGTCTCCCTAATACATCTTACATGACTTGGTAAGGAATTCCACAATCGAGTGGCATTAATAAAAAACATTCTTGTAGAGTTAAGATAGTTAAAGCTTGGTGAAGTTAGCATGCAACTTCTTGTTGATTGACCAAATTGAATTTTTTCAAACAAGTAATTAGGTGTTTTACACATCATTATTTTATGCAGAAAAATACAATTTCTAGCATATAGATAGCTTATAATATCACATTCAAGGATCCTTTTTTTGAACTGTGAAATATGGTCAAATTTGCGTAGCCCATAAACATATCGTGTGGTTTGATTGAATGCTAAATTTAATTTTAATTGAGATCTCGGATCTAACTTACTATAGACACATTCTGCATAAGTTATTATAGGAAGCAAAAGTTGAACAACAAGTTTACGTTTCATTTCAACAGGCGTAAATTCCGCTGAAACCCTGAGGTTACGTAAGATAAAGTAAATCTTTCTGACAACACTGTTGATGTGGTCAATGCAAGTTAACGCAGAATTAATGTGAAACCCAAGATTTTTAATTTTGCTTACGATAGCAAGCTTATTGCCACCTAAAATCAGGTCCGGTATATCTTCAAAAAGAACACTGTTTTTACTGATGGGCAACACAAAAGACTTAGACGCATTGAGCTGAAGGCCATTGCTTAAAACCCAGTGATCTATTTTGCGCAGATCCTCATTCAGCCTATATACTAGGTCTTCCATAAGACCAGCTCTACGAGAAAGATGTAACTGAATATCATCAGCATAAGCATGCATGGATGAATATTTACATACGCTGAAAATATCATTGATGAAAATTGAGAATAGAAGAGGCCCAAGAACAGAGCCTTGTGGCACTCCACTGCAAACAGGCGAATAATTCGAAAAATGTTCGCCAATCTTCACTCTCTGTACTCTATTGGAAAGATAACTATTCATGAGAGACACGGAGCTGTTACAGAAGCCGTACATATATTTAAGTTTATAACAAAGTAGAGAATGATTCACCGTATCAAATGCTTTAGAGAAATCAAGTAAGCACAGCAAAGTTACTAGTTCATTATCATACGAGTATCGTATATAATCTAAAATCTTGAGCATTGCAGTTGAACAGCTGTGACCGACGCGAAAGCCTGATTGAAATGGAGATAAAAGTTTTTTTTGAGAAATATGGTGCGATATTTGATTGGCCATTAGGGATTCGAAGATTTTTGATAAGGACGATAGTATGCTGATTGGTCTGAAATCATTGGGTTCGCTTGCTGCTGTATTTTTGGGAACTGGAAGAATAATTAAATAAATAAAGAACAATGGTTTAAAATATGAGTTAGTGGACTAAGCACAGATGCGAGAATGTGTTTCAAAAATCTTATATGTATTCCATCTGCTCCAACTGCATTTGATTTGATTTTTTGAACGCATTTTCCAACATCGATTTCATTTACCGCAGAGAACTCAAATGATTGTTCAACATGACATCTTGTAGTTTCAGGATAAATATTGCCGAGGTTTTGCGTGCTTAGCAGGAAGTAATTATTAAGCAAATCAGGGTCAATAGGACATTCAGACTTAGTACTGCTGCCAATACCAAGTTTCTTGACATTATTCCATAAAGTCTTGGCTGGAAGAGATGTTTTAAGTTTGGATAAGTAATGCAGTTTTTTAAATTGCCTAGTAATAAGAATTGATTCATTTCTTGCTGCTCTATAATTTTCCCAATTTTCTGCTGTTTGATATTTTTTCCAAAAGCCGTGTAATCTGTTGCGCTTATTAATAGCATTTTGTACTCGGCTATTGATCCAGGGGCAGGATGTATTCTTTATGGTAACAGTACGATAGGGAACATGGTTAACAAAAAGCCTATTGATTATGCTTGAGAAGAAAGGTAACTTTTCATCAACAGTTTCACTATTCCAAACATCATTCCATTGAGTTAAACTAAGCTCTTGAGAAAGTGCAGGTTGGTTTATATTTTTAAAATCATAATACGAATATGTATTTGAGGACACAGTGCGCATAAAGTTAATATTAACGGTACAAAATATTAAATCGTGGTCAGACAAGAAATAAATTTGGACAAATAGTGAGACAGATGACAAATCAGATACTATGAAGTAATCTAGAAGACTGGGGTTATCATTTATAGAAAACCGAGTTGGCATTACATTATTAACAACAGACAGACCGACAGACGAGATACTGTCATACAATGTTTTGGTGATATGATCATTGCACAAGAGGTTCACATTAAAGTCACCACATATAACAAAATAGTTATAGTCAATTGACACGTTAGATACTTCAGAAAACATAGCTTCTAAATTATTATATTTGCTGGGGTTATATACGCACGACACGAACAACTTAAAGCAATTGTCATAAACACATATATTAAC
The DNA here is from genome assembly GCA_963920525.1 of Dichetophora obliterata. Lineage (NCBI taxonomy): Eukaryota > Metazoa > Arthropoda > Insecta > Diptera > Sciomyzidae > Dichetophora > Dichetophora obliterata. The sequence goes on from OY986435.1 coordinate 51,131,120, forward strand.
AAACTCTACACTGCAATTTATTGACCTTTGTAAGAGCTTAGCCCTCAGATTTTTACGACAATATATAGCCACTCCCCCTCCTCTTCTATCTGGCCTATCATTTCTAAAAATATTATAGTTATCTATGTTATAAACAGAATCACACACATCATTACAAAACCACGTTTCAGATACACATATCACATCAACAGACAATTCTTGAAAGACATACTTCATATAGTCAAGTTTGTTTGAATTTAAGCTCCGTGCGTTGAAATGAACTATTTTTAAGCCCGAGTGCCTTCCACATAAAATATTCACAAGCGTTTTATTATTAACACCACAGTGGTTTATATTAGAACAAGACATTAACAAGACAGGGAGCATAGAAGTTAGACACAACTAAACAATAGCTAAAAAGATAAGATATATTTTTTTTAACCAGTTTACTTTACATAGATGCATACAAAGTATAGTATTGAACTTAGAGAAGTAAAGAGATGAAAGGCTTATGCTAAGAGTGTTGAAAATTAACAGGTTCAAAACAGAATAGAAAAGTAAGAGACACACATGAATTCTGAGGCACAAAATGTTAAAGAAAAGTATATAAGAATAAAGTTGCTTATATGACGCAAAAAAATTTATAAATCTTAAAAGAAAGATGCAGCAGAGACTACTGCCCCAAAAAAAGAGTTCAATTGCTGAACTGACTCAACTATTGTTGCATTTCCATTCTCTGCTTGCTTGATATAGACCAAACCCCGCATAGTAAACACAGCTGACAATTTTTTTTTGTTTTTTGCGGCTGATTGCCGCTCTCATTATTTTATAGTTTTCCTTAGTCAAGCATTCGTTGATGTAAATTGGAGTTTTTGAGTCGATACCAGCGTGTTCCAGACAAAAAGAGTCCCTATTAGCCCGCCTAAAGTTAGCAATTGATTTTAATAACAAGTTTTTGTCGTAGGGCGTTGCGAGTCGTATACGAATTGGTGGAGAAACTGCCAATAAATCTTTAATAACTTCTTGGGGACTAAACACTTAAAAGATATGTTCTTGTGCATATAAGCTGATTTTTTTTTGTAATTTCATTAGTTAATGTAATTATATTTTTAATTAAAAACTACTTATAGGACTCCATACATTAAAAAAATTTTATTTTTCAAAATATACTTGACTAAGAACAAAAATAAAATTTGTTCAGCGGACGCAAAAATATGCAAATAAAATTAGATTATTTTTATGTACAATTTAACAAAAAATGCTACTCGCACTGTTTGCATTTCTATGAAATTTTTTCAATTACTTATCAAAATCAAGATATATAAATTATTTTTATTATTTTGAGGTTAAGGTTAAGAGAAAAACAGTTGCTTGTTTTCAAACATTTTTTTGAGGCACAAGGAGTTGTTATATTTTTTTGAAATTTATACGGGTTATTGTACATAAAAACTACTTTAATAATTTTTTTTAGCAATTTTCTGGCTTTTTATAAAGGTCGCTAAAAATGAAATTAAAAAAAAAACATCCAAAACTGTTCGATGGACCTGCCTTAACAAATTCAAGTTTATTCAAGTTTATTATTAAAATCTTCTTTACAAATTTTTGCTATATTATTAATTGTGGGTTGTCTTCAGAAAAGACAGTCAAAATCCTAAAACCGAGACGAATGCCGAAAAAGTATCCAATGCGAAGCTTTACAAGGCAATCAAGCTCGCTAAAGTTTTAAGTTTATGGTTAAAAAATTATTTTAAACCCATAAGAGTTTTATTTTGTATTTGTATTTATTGAGCTTATTTTTGACAAATAAGAATTAATTTTTTAAATGCCACATTGACAGTAGAATAACAACAAAGTTCATAACAACATTTAAGGCTCAACCAAGTTATGCTTAAGTAAACAAAAGTTTGAGAGCATAAGCACGCACTTACACAGCAATATATGAAGGCGCCCAAGTTTTGTCTAAGCATTCCTTTCGTTCAGTTTTTCAACTTTCGTTTACTTTTTGAAACTTGAGAGAGAGCGCTTGACATCGTATTTTGCTAAGCAGAATAGGGTTGCTAACAGTATTGAGAATGTGTTTAATTTAACTATTTTTATTTGTATGCCAAATTTTTCAATGAAAAAGATGGTTTTTTTTGTTTGTGTCTATTTAAGAAAAGTATGGAAAATTTGTATCTTTTTGCTGTGAAATTTTACGTTTACCACAGCTTATAAGCCAATCAGCGCAATAAACGTATTTTTTGTGTTAGCTGATGGCAGCCCTTTTTAATATATGTATACAAATTTTTTTCTGTCAATTGAAAAAAATAAGTTAATTTATTTATTCAAAATGAATGCAGATTTTAATTTTGTTGAAAAACTAATAAAAAATGTACAAAAACATAAAAGCATTTATAAGAAAGCTGAAGTATAGCCTACTTCAACAAACTTTTCAAAGAACTTTTGAACTTTTTTAATGTATTTTTGTCAAGATTTTGTGAGCGTTTGATATTTTGTTAAGCGTGAAATCTGCTAACTTGGGCAACTTTTCTACTTAATCATACTTTTCGTCAACTTTTCTCTGAGACTTTTGTTCGCTTAAGCATAACTTGGTTGAGCCTTTAGACATTATTAGTTAAAAAAAAATTCAAATAAAATTTTTGTCAATCAAAAACATAATTATTTAAAACAAGAAGATATTATGGTTAAGAGCTATACAAAATGATAATTAAAATAACGTAATTTAATAAATAAGATAGATAAGGGAAACATACAGAAAGGAATAGTTATAGAAGAGAAAAGAATTACTATAGTAGAGATATTTCAGAGAAGTGCTCATAGACTAAATGCTTAAAGGTGTTACAATTGGAAACTAATTTAATGCCATGGGTAATGAATTCCACAATCTGATTGCTTGCACGAAAAACAATCTACTGGATTTGATAAAATTGTATCTAGGAATTAAGAGATTGAGCTCCTGCAAAAATGGAGTTTATCAAACAGATACCGAGGACTCTGTGTATGTAGAATTTAATGCAGAAAATGAAATTTCTAGCTTCAAGATGACTTAGAAGACCTCGCTCAAGTAGATGTTTTGTGAAGATAGATACGTAATCAAACCTTCTCAGATCATAAACATAGCGGGCCGCTTTGTTAAATGCAACAAGAAGCTTATGTGCCGGCCACGAGTCAAGCTTAGAAAATACAGTGGTCGACATTCGTTTGAGCGCATACCATATTTTTTAAATTTTAAGTATGAAAACACTCTGTTTAAATTAATTTTTTATACAGAAAGGTTTATTTATTTAAGGCATAAGTTAACAAGCTGGCCATGGTAATAACTGTATATTTTTATCAGGAAACCACGCCTTTGTTTGCTTTGAAGCATGGATAGATGCGTTATCTTGCTGAAAAATTATGTTTTCATCTTCTTTTTCATCTAAATGTGTTATTAACTTTCCCGAGCGAAATGTTGTTTTAGGCACTTGCGTTCAAACGAATGTCAGATCTAACCTCCTTTTCTTTTTAGAAACACGTGTATTTTATGAAAAATAAAACAATAACTCAAGTAACTGTTCTTGATTCACATTGCCTACTTAGTGTTGTAATAGACAGAGTTGCCACCAAAACCTATTTTGTTATAGTTCCAAGGAAAAACATACTAAACAGAGATAATTTTATTGCGCTCAAACGAATGTCGACCACTGTACAACTTCCGAATATGTCATTATAGGCAGCAGAAGCTGCAAGACTAGTTTACGTCTACTTTCGACTAGCACAAAACTTTCAGCAACCCGAAGGCTGCGCAGCCTTCTTACGCATGAGTTAATATGATCCTCACATGACAGGGAGGAGTTAATTATAAATCAAAGGTTGGTTACCTTGCGAACAAATTTAAGCTCGACGTTATTAAGGACAATCGGAGGCAAGTCTTGAATAGATAGCAAGTTATTAGCAATAGCCAATACGTATGATTTTAAAGGGTTTAACTTAAGCATATTTACCTTTGCCCACTCAGCTATCCTCAATAACCCTAACACAAAGATCCTCTAACCAACCAATTGGCATGAACATGTACAACTGAAGGTCATCAGCATACGCATGTATTTTTACGTTTTCACACTTGCTGAAAATGTCGTTAGTAAATATAGTAAATAACAATGGGCCAAGTACTGAGCCTTGCGGTACACCACTAGAAATTCGTTTAAGCGACGAGACATTTAACCCCACCTTGACCCTTTGAGTAGCTTTTTAGGAGACGTACAGCCGCATCTGAAAAACCAAAGTCTCGCGCAAGTTTTCGACATAAAATTGAATGGTTAACTGTGTCAAATGCTTTGGAGAAGTCGAGCAAGCAGAGCAGTGTTAGGTGACCGGAATCATCTCTTATATCGTCGATAATTTTGACTACAGCACCTGAACAGCTGTGAAAAGGACGAAAACCAGACTGGAGATTAGAAATTAGGCAAAAGGTCCTGATATCTGACTAGCAGTGTGACCAGAAGATTTTTGGAAAAATATGCTTTTTGTTAAAAAAAAATATGCTAAATATTTCACTTTCAATTTTTATATTCCACAAAAATATTCCACTTTCAATTTCAAAGATATATATCTAAATAAGTCTAAATAGGCATATAAAAAAAAATGCAGAAGCAAGTTTAAAAACATTTATTTATTTGATTACTATCGCACTTAAATTTATTTTCTTCTCCTATAAAAAATTATAAACATTGTTATGGTTTTTTTAATTTTAAGTAACGATATACAATATACAAAACTAAAATTCAGGCGCATCTTCGAGGTCAATTCTTAAATTGTTGCTTGTATTATTATCATAGAAATTCGCATTTCTAAATTTTTTTATTAAGCTATCTGGTATTTGATAGGCATTTCAACACTTTTTTTGAACATGCAGCCATGTATTTACATTCAACAAATTATTTAAGAGATTTTCTTGCATTCTATTTCGAATTTTCGTTTAAGTAAGAAAGATTCATATAACTAAAAATTTTCTCAACCTCAGCATTGCTAAATGGTAAGCTAAGCGAGAAAAGCACAAATTTTTATAAATCTTCAGATTCCGAACTTTGATCAATAACTTTTTTTTCTGCTTTATTGTTTTGAATCCACATTTTAAAATATTTAAAAGAAATAGCTATTGTTAGCAATAATAGTGGTATTCACGATGTGGTGCATTTGTGATAAAGTATTGCAAAATTTACAATACTTACAATTATTGTGATCGAATCTTCAGTAAAGTACATATTGTATTTTTAAAATGAATTATATTAATTTTTATTAAATAAACTCACAGCGTAGCCTTTAGCTTGCTCCATGCTGAGTAGAAATGCTTGTACAATCAGCTGATCTAATACACAACTTGTATATTTTGTATTTTGAAAACTGCATTTAGTTTTTATTATATTACAAAATTTGCTACAAATATCAAATTATACAATATCAAAAAATACACAATACAAGGGAAAATACAACACATCGTGAATGCCCCTAATGTTTTCTTAAGTAAATTACTTACTGCTGTAACATAAAAAAATCTAACCAAACAAACATATAAGCAAATTTACTTCACTTGTTAAGCTGCGTGAAGTTATTAAATGAATTGCAATAAAATTGACAACGAAGAAGTTAACCACAAAATTAATTCCTTTTATTGCATTTTACAAGGTGGTTCAGAGATAAATAAAAAAAATGTCGATATCCAAAAAACAACCACTTAGTAACCAAATAGACATTTTTTTATTGCAATTTTTGTGAATTTTGAAAAATATAATCATACGAAAAATATTCCACTTTTTATGCTGCATATTTTTATAAAAAAAATATGCTTCCCGAAGCTAAAATATGCCAAAGTGGAATATAATATTCCACTCTGGTCACACTGCTGACTAGTGATCTGCTCAGCCATGAGCGAGTCACAAACTTTAGACAAGGAAGAAAGCAGACTTACTGTCTGACCAGAATCATGTCGTTGTCGTGTCGGTGAGAGAGAATCGCTAAGAGTTGGCCCAGAATTGTAGCGTTGGCTTTGTCGTTTTGCTTTTATTCAATCTGACATTGTTGATTTTCTTGAACTTGCTTCAGTATTCTCATCGTACTCCGATTGAACTAATAATTACTCCACTTCCATTTATTTCACTACTTTTTGCAATACTCTTCATATAAATTTACTGCATTTTCAACTGAAGGCTACTCCTATCATTATTAGAGCAAATAGGAACACTGTTTACTCGCTACATTGGTTGACAGATTCTTCAAATTTTGTTAAAATATGGCAATATTTTTAGAGAGAAGCTGAGAGAGCTATCAAATAAACGACAAAGTCAAAATAGAAATGGAAACATTTCTATCTTGGCGTTTTCGTTGTCGTATTCTGCCGAAATTTTCTCCCATAAGGTTTGCATTGTCTCTGTCAGCGCTCTGCCTGCCGACACGACAACGACATGATTCTGGTCAGACAGTTATAGGTCGAATGTAACACGGTTGACAAGCGAGCAGTTTTTTGCTATTGAAATGATAGTCGCCACTTTCCAGATCTTAGAGTAGTATGAAGTAGTGAAACTATGATTAATAATATGGATAAGCGACTGATAATAAAAGGCATTTCCATCCTCCGCAGAAGCATTTGATTTAATTTTACTTAGGCAGCGGGCAACATCGTGCTCATGGACTGCATTAAAATAGAATTCATCAAGCAATACAGCTACATTGTTATCAGCAGGATCGAGAATAATATTAGAATTATCATTAGCAGAATAAGCAACAAAATACTCGTTGAGCAAGTTAGGATCAATACAGCAACTCTCAGAAACCTTTTTGGCATACACCATTACTTTTTAAATTGTTCCACAGCTGTTTCGAAGACAATGAGGGATTCAGTTTTGACATAAAGAACATAGACTTTAACCGTTGCTATAGGTTTTAAAGCGGGTTTTTAGGGCTAGTTTCATAGTCTGTGTAAACCAGGGACAGGAGCTATTTGTGATGCGACGCGTCCGTACGGGCACATGTGTTTCAAAAAGACAATTAATCTTGTTAATTAGAAAGTTTAATTTCTCATTGACTGAATCGAGAAACCAACAATCCGTCCATCTTATTGAGAGAAGTTCATTAAACAGGGAAGTATGATCGACAGAAATAAAATCACGGTAAGAAAAAGACATTTCAGTATTTTCAGAGACACAAGGCGACAAACACACATTTAACATGCAAAAATTAGATCATGGTCAAATATAAAAGATAACTGATCAAACAATAAAATGGACGAATGCACGATCGGATACAACAAAAATGTCTAACAGACTTGGAGAAACATTTTTCGCAAAACGTGTTGGAATAGAGCTATTAACTACATTCAGACCAATTTCCGACAAACTATCCAGAAAATTTATTGCAACACTATCACTTGATAACAGATTAATATTAAAATCACCACATAAAACAAAGTGTTTATAACCGATAGCATTAGATGTAATATATTAGATGTAATAAGGGCACGAGACTACTATTACGGTTAGGATTGTACACACATGAAATTAAAACTTTATGAACAGGTTGTTTTGTTTTTGTGTCATAACTTTGGCTAAGGTCATGCTTGAAGCTCCAGATTGTGTTTGTTTATACTTCTTTATGAGTGGAACACAGCTGCATTAAAACTCAGTTCTGTCTTAAGTCGACTTAAGCGATTATTACTTAGCGACACAAATATATTGTTTAATCTTGGCTGGGCTATTCTTTTGACATTTCCTTCGTGTCATGTTTTTTATAGTTTTGGTTGTTGCATCTTTCATTTCACTATAATTTTAATGAGAATGGAATCGCAACAATATCTGAAATTTTTCAAGAACAATAAAAGCTATTATTTGCGTTACTCACTGTTATAAAAAAAAAATTGTTTCGTATCGCAAGCAAGGCCAAAGACGGTTGCTAGTCAAGAATGATAGAATACAAAGATTGCGCCGAAGACAAGAAAATGAGTACAACAAAATTGTCGTTCTGCGCATGTACGTCATAATATCAATGCTGTTTTGGAGAGCGTTCACTTTGCATACGATTTCTACACAGAAATTAAAATTGCACACATTTTAGTTTGTATAATTAAAATAAAAGAATTAAGAAGCAATTTATTGGAACGAGAAGAAGGTAAATTTATTTAGTACTTATTTGCATACATTATTTTTACTATTATTTTATTACATCCAGTAAGCAGCTTAGACAAAAAAAATTTGTCTGAGAAACCAACTTCATGAACATTATTTTTCGACTTGGATTTTATAAAAATGTTTATTACGAGTTTAATTGATGTAGTTTAAATTTTCCCAGATATTTTATTTCCATTAATTTACCTGTGAATTGAAAGGACAAATAAATTATAGTTCCAAGTTTTTAAATAATGAAACAAATTTTGTTAAGTTAATATATTTTTGTATTTTTGTTTTCGTTTGTGTGCGTTTTCTACAATTTCTTGGTTTAATTTTTGTATATATTGTAAACATCAGGTTTCTGAAAAATATTTGTTTGCTATTGTTACCACAATTAGCAGCTGCACACTTCATTTTTAAAATTTTAAGTTAAAAACTCGCAAATATACTTTGATGTATACACAATTAAATAAAACACAACCGATCGCAGTACGTTTCTCAAAGAAATTAAATATTGTGACGTAGTCAACTGAACAGATGGTTGTCAAACTCGATTAGCAGAAGTAACGGACCTGCGCAAAGCGTAATCTCTTATTCTATCATTCTTGATTGCTAGTTACTGTATAAAATGGACTTCTACGTCTATATTACGATACTAACGAAACTGTATATCTTTTCTATTAATGCTGATTTGTTTTGTTACACATTATTTTTAACGGTAATTAAGGTGTAACGTGTGAATGACATATACACATTCTCCACCTTGTTACCCAGTGTATAGCAGTCTACATTTTCAGCTGCAACCAAACTGAGCTACCTTAAATTTTATTGTGTGATTTTAACTACATTTTTATGCAGATAACATAATTTGCATTAATATTATTGTTAACATACATGTTTTTTTTTTGCTGTTGTTTTTATATATCCACAAATTTATATTGAAACACAAATGATCTTTGTTTATGCATTATTATACAAATGTATTTAATTCAAATGAATATGACGAAAACAAAGTGCTACATCTTTTGCGCTCTGTAATCGGATTAAATTAGTTACAATAACGCGGTTTCTTTTTGTATTTGCTTTTTAAGTTGGAAATAAGTAACTAAATAAAATTTTCAAATCTCATGTATGTGCTTTTTAATAACACGGTGTAACAAAATGAGAAAAAATCCAAAAACTTGGCATAAGGCATAGTGGATGTTATATATTTGATAGAACATAAGATAACTGCATACTTGGTTTTTTTAATATACCCTCAAAATCGGGATTTGTGATCAAAAAAAACGATTTAAGGTAGGTGCATGCATAGTTTGCTTTGTAACTCCGTTACATCTAACTCAATTTCAAAAATTTAAACGTTGATAAAAAGAAGAATAATAGACCTAAAACAATATAAAGAACGTTCTTTCATCGAACGAATTGACAAAGTTATAGGTAAAATAATTTGAAAATGTCTCGTTTTTATTATTTTTTTCAACTTTAACCCTTTCGCTACGGCTTCCAAATTGCAATGCTATATTGTAATTTATGTACTCAATATGTGTTTTGTGTCTCCCAGAATTAGTCTGGGTGGGAAGTGGGTGCTTGCGCTAGTGGGGAAACTCAGGGGGGCTGGTAAACCATTGTACCAGTCGTCTTGTTAAGTGGTACAAATGTGTACCAACCGTCCCATAAAACGCAAATAATACAAATAAAAAAAAAAAACAATTTTAATAAAAAATAAAATAAAACAATTCATTTATTAAGAGATGTAATGTTTAAACAAAAAAAGAAAACAATTAGTTCAGTCTAATAGTCAGTATAATAAGGAAGTAAACATTTAATGAAGTGTTTTTAACGACAAGTGCAAACTTATGAATGAAAAATTGCAAAACAGTTTTTGCATAATGGTATTTGGCACTCAGTGCAAATCGTATATGTACGTGTTTGTTTTTTTTGTTGTGTGCAATGATCACAACGGCGTCTTGTTTTGCCTTCAGTAGGAAGATGGAGTGATTTTACGGGCTTAGGTACACGACCTGGTCTATGTGATCTGCGAACGGCTGTAGTTTTATGACCTTCTTCGATCAGTGTCTCGGCCAAAGTCACCAAAAATTGCTTGAACGGAATCTTATTTCTATTAAGATCATTGTAGATCGTCCATGCATTGACAGCTGTCATCATTATCAAACGATAAAATACTTTTTTCCACCATTTATCCGATTTGCGATCAAATTCATATAGGCCAGTCATTTGATCTGCCAGGTCGACTCCTCCCATTATCTCGCGATAGCATTTTATTTGATTTGGACATGGAACCTTAATTTGATCGCCTGTTTAAAAGTGTTTTGGTACATTACTTATGCCAGGTTTATGGCAGTTGCTAATAACCAAAACCTCTTTTGTGTCTTGCCATTTTACACATAAGAGGCCTGATGATGTGCTTTTGAATTCTGATTCTCCTCTTTCCAGTTTTCGTTTTGTAAATTGAGGAACATTTTTCCTGTTGGCCATAATTGTACCAACAGCTGGAAAAGGAATCGTGTCTAATAAATGCACTGAGGTGAAAAAGCGATCAAAGCCTAAGGTTACATCATTTTCTACGATTGAACTTGTGAGTTTGAATACTACTCGCTCTCCCAGTGTTCCCAGGGATGCTGTCAGATCCTTTCCACAGTATATGTTAAAATCGTACGTATATCCAGAAACCGAATCGCATCGAAGCCACATTTTAATACCCCTCTTGGTGGGCTTGAGAGGCATATATTGCTTCAGTGTGCTACGGCCCTTGAATTTGGTCATAGATTCATCAATACTTTGGTAACAGCTGTCTTGTCTACACTTCAGAAAATTTTTTTTCAGGCATTCCACCATGTCATCTATGTAGTAAGTTTTACTACAATTTGGTGGTTTTTCTGGGCTTGCGAAGTACAACTTAGATGAAATAATCTCGAAACGATCTCTTGCAATTGCTTCATGAATTGATTGATTACCAAGAGATTTATGAAGGGACCAATAATATTTTATGCAAGGAAGACGATTGTAGGACATAATAAACATGCATCCAATGATTACCTCTATTTCATCACTATTCGTTGGAGTTATTTTAAATTTTTTCTTTTTAGGTTGAGCATTTCGGAGTATTTCAATTCGTTCATTTGTGCATTGAGCTATATACATGTAAACCGATTTTGTCAGAAGCTTGTGAAAAATTTCACTAATACTTGATGTGCGCGGTATATGTGGCGATATTGCACAACTACGAGGGGTAGACATAGATCTCTTGGGAACAAAAGCTTCATCAGGAGTATTCCAAATTAAGTTAATATCAGCTGGTTGGTTGCTAGCGGATATATCTTCCACTAGCTCTTCGGCAGTTGCTTCGTCTTCATCTTCAGTTTCCTCATCTGAGCAACTTTTTAAACTGTTATTGTCATCACTTGGCACATAATTGTCACTGCTTGAAGCAGAAAAGTCTCCCAAACTATCACTTTCAGCTTCATCCTCCAACAACTTCCGAATATCTTCTAAATTCATAATTTTTCTTTCAACCTGTGAAAAATCAGTAAACGTTTTTTTGGTACTACTGGTGCACATGTGTACCACCTGTCAGTACTGGTGGTACATATATGTTCCATGTAAAAAAAATGTATAAAAAATAATATAAAGGTTAAAATATTCTTACCAGCTGAAAACCAAAAGTGAAACGAACTTTATTTAGACGAAATTTGTTATTTTAATTTGATATATAGGTTCATTTATTGCAAAATATGAAAAAAAACGATCAATTAATCCGTCTCTGTTAACAAAATCTATAAACTGAACACGTGTTGACAATGATACTTGATAAAGTACCGTTTGTTAACAAAGAGCATAATTGAAGAGAAGAAATGGTAAATTTTGACAGCAAAGAGCACGATAATTACCACTTTTCTCAAAGTTTACAATTGGTGGTACATATGTGTACCATCCGTAGCGAAAGGGTTAATAACGTTTTGATGACAAATGTTATTCTGTGGCACCATTAATTTGGCAGGATTCTAAAAGCCTGTTTAATTTTGCGTGCAATAAGCTATCATTTACTTCAATCGGCTGCAATACACAGAAAAAACAAATTTAATGAACAGCATACGTTAAAATTAATTCATTGATTTTAATGAAAAAATCATTTAATTTTAATTAATTGCTCATAGTTTTTAACGTACTGTTCATTGAAATCGATGAAGTTATATTCATTAAAAATGTCGAAATAAATATCAATGATTTGTTTTCATTATTTTAATGGACTTTTCATTGATATCAAAGAAAAGTACATTGATTCCAGTTGTAAATCAAATTTTAACGAACCATACATTGATTTTTAATGAACAGTTCATTGAATTCAATGTTTAGGCCATTAAATGCAATTTACAGTTCATTAAATTCAATGCATAGGTCATTGAATTCAATATATAGTTAACTGAATTTAATGAATGGTTTTAATGGAATTTAATGTACAGTTCATTGAATTATATGTATTGTTCATTGATTTCAATGTATAGTTCATTAAATTCAATGTATAGTTCATTGAATTCAATGTATAGTTCATTAAATTCAATGCATAGTTCATTAAATTCAATGTATTCAGTTCATTAAATTCAATGTGTACTAATTTATTCCGTTCCCAATTTTGTTTGAAGTTAAACGCGAAGTTGTAAAGACGTGTGTTAATTGTGTGTGTAAATTTTAGATAAAAGGTGATAATAAATTAAAATAAAAGTGAAGAAAATGTTGTGCTTTGAATGTAAAAGAAAATTTAAATTTGTTGAATTACTATTAGTATTAGTAAATAATAGGAAATATACCTGGCATTTTAAGTGACTGCTGCCATCATTTTCAAAAAATGTTTACATTTTTAAAGGATGAAAACCACATAACAGATAAAGCTGTGCGGGCAAAGTTGGCAGAAATTGAAGATTTCACTAATTATAGTGGTAAGCTTAATTTTTCTCGAGGCTAAATAAATAAATAGTTATTTTTTTTCAATTAATATCTTTCCAGACAGTACTGCTATGAAACTTCTTTGGAGCCTTCATGGGTATTTGGTGCCCACTCAAAAAGTATGCAGTAAGGACAACTTTGAAAGAAAAACTTTCCTAAGCATACAATTCCCAGTTCCCAAGAGGCATTCGTTTTTGTTGGAAGCAGTATCCAGGTGGTCGAAATATTCAACCAGGCGAAAATATTCAACCAAAAATAAAGGCGAAAATATTCAACCATTAATCCTTGCTATTGGAGAGAAGAACTTCTCCTCATTCCTCATTCATGGATGGTGTAAAATTTCAATTTGCTAGTTTTATTAGAGCCGTAGATGTGTGCTTTAAAATTTTTCAATTATTTCAATTAAAATATCCTGCGGCATGCACTCTCCTGTGGGAGTGTATTGCCGTATATTTTTATAAATTTAAAAACTATTCAAAATCTTCAAAAATTTGTGTATTAATTGACTCTTTAAAATACAAAAAATATTGTTGAAATTGTAATTATTTCTTTATTTTAAAAATATTTAGAGAGGGATTAACAAATAATTTGTTGAATTTAATGTATGAACTAAATACATTAAATTTAATGAAATATACATGGAATTCAATGAACTGAATACATCAAATTTAATGGACTGTACATTGAATCCATTAAACTAAATACATTAAATTCAATGAACTTAATACATTAAATTCAATAAACTATACATTGAATTCAATGAACTATAATACATTAATTCAGTGAAATATACATTGAATTCAATGAACTATTCATTGAATTCAATGTAAGGTTCATTGAACTATACATTAAATTCAATGAACTATACATTGAATTCAATGAACTCTACATTGAATTCAATGAACTTTACATTGAATTCAATGAACTTTTCATTAAACTCAATGAAAAAATCATTAATTTTGGCATTTTTTAATGAACGTGTTCATTGAATTCAATGAAGTGTACATTGATATTCAAGGAACCATTCATTGAAAATCACTAAGTTTAATGAACTATTCATTAAAGTATGAAGAAAATTCATTGAAATCAATGCCCACAGTTCATTGGACCAAAATCAATGAATAATTCATTGAAATTAATGCACCTTTTCATAAATATAATGTACCTTTTTGGTTCAGTGTACAAATCAACTATAGAATTTTCAACCGAGAGATCTACCGAGAAAAAACACGCAATCGCGTGTGTTGAATTTTTTTGTCAACTATCCATTTCCATTGTTGTCAATTGGAGTTCGTAAATCGCCAAAATAAAAGCGTAGCACCAATTTAATATAAAAATCATGTGCTAAATTCGAAATATATTTTGCTATATATGTGGCTTATTTGTCGATACGTAGCATCGGCTGAGATTCACTACATATAGTGCATTAATAGATATGTATAATAAATCGCTTATATATTGTATATTAGAGCCCTGCGTAGGTGCACTTAAAACCGGTTTCAAAACATTTGTTCATTTTACACTACACTGCACTGTCTTGCTTGCTGCAAAGAAATCATGTGTGTGATTGCAGCGAAGACGAACAAAACATGATAGAGCAATAACAAACAGATCATAGACATTGTTGATCTAAGATATCGTTGTCAGAGAGCTCACTGCAGTCAATGCAACGAAAGCTTGTTCACTGGCAATAGATGATTTATATCAGAGAACGAATACGGTGCTGGCGCGAACACTAGGTAAAAATGGGTCACGCATCATTAGTTAACAGTGCTAGTGGGTTGCTGAATTCGAATCTGAAGTCAGAATTTTAAAAATAAAAATGGGTAATAGGGCTGCCACCTATTTTTTTTATTTTTACAAATGCGATGCTGGTGCGAATTTCAGGTAAAAATGGATCGCTGAATCCGAATCCGTTGTCAGAATGTAAAAATAATGTAATTTTTTTATAATAGGGCTGCCACCTAATACTATGTATTTTTAAAAGTTTTAAACAACATTTATCAGTGTTAGGGGGTCGCTGATTTACAATCTGAAGTCAGAATTTTAAAATTCAAGATAGTGGATAGGGTTGCCACCTTCATTTTTTACATTTTTATGAATTCGGGGCTAGCAAAAAAAATGATACACCAAAAAGGGGTCGCTGAATCCGAATCCGTGGTCAGAATTTCAAAATTATAAAATTTTGAAAAATTAGGGTTGCCACCTAATAATAAGATGTTTTAAGAGTTTTAAACATCATTTAACAGTGTTAGGGAGTCACTGATTTCGAATCTGAAGTCAGAATTTTAAAATTCAAGATGGTGATAGGGTTGCCACCATAATTTTTTTATTTTTACGAATTCATTTTTATTTTAATAAGTAAAAGCAACCCTATTATTTCAAAATTTTATAATTTTGAAATTCTGACAACGAATTCGGATTCAGCGACCCATTTTCACCTAGTCAATCTTGAAAGTCTTGAAGTTGATGTAAAAAAATGTCTGTTAGGCGCTGACGACCGCTGATTAAAATTATCAAAATGATCAAAATGATCCAAATGATCTATTGCCATATATTGCCATATATTGCTTTTTATTTCTTATTTTATTTATTTTATTGCTCATCCTACTCTTAACGATTAAATTTCAGTGCTTGTGGTGTTCTCGAACAAAAACACGCCATGCTTGGATTGACGAGAGAGAAAGTGTGTATTGCTTGTCGTTGTAGGCTTTCGTTTGGTGTTGAGCAAATCAAACTCTCAAGTGTTATTAGATGACAGTCAACTGTGAGCAATGCAATAAATCACAGTGTGTGTACGTTGAAATAGATGCACCGACGCAGGCTTTACTGTATATTGATGTATAATAAATAAAGTACCTCTACACTATATTTTTCATACATATGACACGTCAAAAATTACAAATGGATTTTAGCTACATATAGTGGGAAACATGTGAAACTGTGGTTTTGAAATGTTTATTGTATTTGCGTCTGTAAATTTTTGAATTAGAACCGTCTCTCATGTCGTATATTTTTCCATCTGAACAAATCTACATTTGTCAGTTTGATAAAATTTTTAAAACTTTTTTTTTGTGAAA
Source organism: Dichetophora obliterata (assembly GCA_963920525.1). Taxonomy (NCBI): domain Eukaryota; kingdom Metazoa; phylum Arthropoda; class Insecta; order Diptera; family Sciomyzidae; genus Dichetophora; species Dichetophora obliterata. The sequence goes on from OY986435.1 coordinate 51,147,279, forward strand.
ATGGAAGTAAAAGTAAATTTTATGATATTTCTTCAATAAATTGATTTATAATGAATTTATTTTTAGTTTGAATGGCCGAACTAGGACACTTTAGAGCTTTATGGTTTACAAAAATTTCAAAAGCTGTTTTCATTTTCAAATGACGAGTCAGGCAGTGTGGAGAAAAAAGAAAAGAGCTGTCTGACAAAAACTTAATTTTGACACACAGATGAAATTTGGTATGTAATCTTTTTGACAATCTGTATGAAACATATAGTCCGGGGGGCACCTTTAGCCGTTCATATACCGCTAGTAATTGGATGGAACCTAAATTTATATGTGTCCAGTGTTCATCAATATTGAAGTACCAAAGCGCTAGGCAAGGGGGTAAAAAATTCTTATTTGCAAACTAAATCTCGGCCAGATTCGTATGTTATGATTCTGATATCACTCAAAATTGATGAAAAGAACGCATCCCATGTTGGCAGACTACTGCTAGTTACTAAAACGTGAAACCAATGATAGTTAGTTCTTTATTATACCCCTGCCAATGCATTCTTCTGTAGAAAATTAACATTGCGTGAGGGCGAAAAAGCACTAGCTCACCCTTGAACTATAGCTACACTTGTGGTCTGGAAACCAGTTGGGTATATTTGCTCTAGTTTAGTACTACTTTCCTTGCACGAGTATATTCAACTCAAATGGTGGTACTTGGTCCTTTTTTTAGCATACCTGTGATTTCCTCGTTTTAAAAAAGGAGGATTCATATTTGTTTTATTTTTTATATTTATTTATATTCCGTTTTTATTTCACCATTTTAAAATATTTTTATTCCGCAATTTTTTTTCACGTCAGCATGCGCACCTCATAACCTCAAAACACTTAAGTGTACTAAATAGTATGTATACAGAAATCAATGCAAAAGCTGTGCAAACATGTCTGTCTCGCTTATACTTAGGGTTGCCGGCGCTCACAAATCGGTACGCAGTAAAATTGGTATACATACAAAATTGGAAAAATATGCTTCATACGAAACTATATCTCCATTTGCACTAGCAATTGAGTACCCTGCAAGAACACAACCGGTTATATTACTGGTTATATAAAGAAAAGCAATGCGGAAGTTTCGGTCAGTATTTTCTATCAGTTTCTTAAGGGCCATGTGAAAAATCTTACCAAAACATTTGTGTACGTGTGATTTTGTATCCTTTTCTTGCACATACTTTTTCAGAAGTTTAAATTGCATAGTCATCTCGCTCACACATTTTATATGCCAGTTATTCCAATCAGTTATATAATAAGTTAAATAACTGAAAATATCTGTCAAACTTGCCAGTTAAAGCAATTAGTTAAATAGTGGGTTAAATAACTTATTTATATGGCAAAAATACCAGTCGCAGCTACCAGTGAAATGACTAAGTAATTAACTATTTGCTATGCCAAGTACACCAGTTATACCTACCATTTAACTGACTGGTTAATTCCCTATTATTTTTTAACTATATGAACACATTTATTTTTTGAATTTTTATTGAAAATTGCATATTGAAATTTGCTGCGTAGCTCCATTAACAAATCCACTTGGAAACACTGTGTGTAATAGCAGCAAAAGTATTCGTGATAAGCATGCTAGGAGCTCCTGCTTGTTGGGCGAGAACTATCGTATTGGCTATGGCCACGGTGGTCAGACACTTGTTGGCGAAGTATTTTGTTGCACCAAAGTTTGCTGCTGAATGCCAAAGTTAGCAGAACGAAAAGCAAGGTCGTAATATTTCCATTTTATTGAGCCGTAGAGGTGACTGCTGGTGTAGCTTGAGCCTGCGGTTGTGGAGCTGCAGTCAATGGTATTCCAGTAGTACTCGGAGCAGCAGCCATCACCTGCACTTGACGACCACCAGCTTCGTCTATTTCATTAGAAAAGTGTTAAAATATAATTGTTTTAACATTATACAATATTTTATTTAATATATTTCACAATTAAAAGTACTTACGTGCTGTTGCATGATACAAATCGTTCGTTTGAAAATTTTCTAAATTGTGTGTACATCAAATTTATTTTTCTCATAAGAAAGAACAAGACAAAACAAGTATTTTTAGTAAAAAAAATTTTTACTTCAAAATTTAAAATTTTTGCTTTTAATAAATGCTTTTAAAATTTAACCAAAATTAATGGTGCCACAGAATAAAATTATTCAACAACACGTTGTTAAAATTGAAACAAATTAAAAAAAAACGAGAAATTTTCAAATGATTTTACCTGTAACTTTGTCAATTCATTATGTTTTAAAGGTTTATTTTCATGCTTTCTTTCAACGTTTTATTTTATAAAATTGAGCTAGACAAATCGGAGTTACGTAAACCTACCCAAATCGGTTTTTCTACCACAAATTCCGATTTTGAGGGTATATTGAAAAAACTAAGTATGCAGTTTTCTGATATTCAACCAGACCTACAACCTCTACTATGTCTACGTAAACCCGAGTTTTTTCTTCACTGTTACACCGTGTAATTCGCTTTTGCTTTTATTTAATTTAAAATACAAAAGGCAAAAAATATTTTTTAATATTAATTTTTATAATAAACAATTGTGATCAATATCTGGTATTATTTATACCCGAGAAACAATTTCATATTTTGTGTCAATAAAGTATCTGATATATGTCCGGTGCCCGTGTCGGTAAATGTCCGACCTCTGCACCAAAAGAAGTGCTAGTTCTGGAACACCTTGAGCAGGCACAATGTACGAACGAAGACCAATTTGGACACTCGTCAGTTGATTGTGTCCGAAAATAGTCGCTCTTTTTTTGATACTTTATTGACATAATACAGACTTACTACGGTACTTTTTCAGGTGCCTTTTAAGGTACTTGATGGGCATGTTTCGGGTACATTATAGTTAAGACTCAGGCCAGTTTCGATTACATATCAGCTTCTTTATTGACACAATATAAACATTTTTTTTCTTGGGTCCTGTTCGCTGAAGCTCGTTTCCATTCGGCTTAATATCAATGTGCGATTATTATTTTTTTTTTTTCATAAACTTCGAAGTTTTTCGTTACTACTCGTAGCTTTTAAAAATAAAATTGAGTCCGATACTCTGGACTTTTGTGCCTGAGTAGTTGGTATGGACCCAAATTGATTCTCGGAATAAGTGCATTGTTATAACATAGAGGAATAGGCCTACAAGGGAAACAACTTTAAAAAAAGGGCGTCATGATATTTATCTCATTAGATGGTGTAGAAACAATATCTCTGTACTGCTGCATCATTGCTTGGCATTGTTATGTAATAAGTATGATTTTTTTAAGTGCAACCAACTTTTTCATTTTAAAAGATCTGGTGGAATCAAGTATGATTTGAACTATCAAACATTTGGATTTTGTATTTAAATCATATAAAATCAACATAATAAATAACAAGCTCATTTTGAAAAACTTTAGATCTGGTTATATTTTTGGTGTCATAAAAAAACAAATTAAATAAATTACGAAATCGATTCTAAAAAAATTTTATTTCTTTCGAAAAATGCTGAGAAAATTCACTCAAAGTTGAAATTTAGTACTTTCAACCGATTGATTTCATCTTTCAATGAGCACAGCTTGATAACGGGTAAATCGTTGATGCTCATTGATATACCGTTAGAAACGTGATTTCATTACCTTTTGAATGAATCCTCAAAGTTAGTTTTATGTCTGTTTGTTTTTCTGCTCAAAAACATAATGTGAATCAAAATGTTTGAAATACTAGTTAACCCTTTAGCTCCTAAAAAAGGAGCAGATAGGATTTCAATTCTAACATATTATTCATCATAATAATATTGCAAACAAAGCCTCATTTTCAGTTTTTGGTGCCATTTTCATGCAACCTATCGATCCTTTAGCAGTGTGAAAAGTTATGTCGCAAAAAAAACTAAGTATGCAGAAAAATTAGTTTCGCCGAGGAGTATTAAAAAATATATGAGTCTGGTAAGGTTAATAAATCATTCCATTCTAATGTATATATACTAGGCCTGTGCGAGTAGCTTCGAGTTCGAGTCGAGCCGAGTAGTGCAACTCGCCTCGATTTTCGATTCGAGTAACTCGGTATTTCAATTAACTCGAAATTACGAGTTATTCGAGAAATTATCGAGTTACTCGTGAAATTTTCGAGTTACTCGTAAATTTTCGAGTATTTTTCTGCTCAATGCTTGTTTTTTTTTATTCCATGTTTTTGACTTCACTCTCTCAACAAGGTTGCCACTTCTCTTAGAATACTAATTATATTGTAAAGATAAGTTGGGTTGAAGGAAACTATTTTTCCCTAGGAATCTATTATATCAAGATGTCAAAATAATAAGAGAGGGAGAAATAAAGATTCATGCAATTGAATTTGTGTATATGAATTTTATCGTAATTTTTCATTGCTGAATTGACCATACAAGTGAAGTAACAATTTATAAACTTTGTTTGTGCTAAAAGAGATGACCGTTTGTCATTCACAAAATCGAGTTGATCGTTTCAATTTTCATGGGCCTTATTGGGGTTTTCTAAAATCATAAATTAAATTTCACTGCCATTGTTACACTTTATAAAAATATACTAAAACAGATTTGAACAACATTTACCCTGTGCCACTTTAACTAAAGTTAAATCGTTTAAAATTTCAAGTTCCCAATTTTTCGAATGAAGGGAAAAATTTAAAGATGAGTGAAATTTTAATATATTCGTAAGTTAAAAACAGTGTTTTAAAGAAACATTCCGACTCTGTTCAAAAAGAACTGAGTCACGTTATTCTTTTCAATGAGTCGTTTAATAGTTAACCCTGAACGCACCATACAGTGTGCCAAAAATGCAGATGCGAGAAGATAAATTAAATACGTGTATACAATGTAAAGCTTATATGAATTAAAAGTTAAATGCACTACCACATTTTTAATATTAATTCAAAAAAGAAAACAACCCAAAATGTTCATGCTTGTATGAAGGTTCATATATGTTCAGAAGGTTCATATATGTATATAAAAACTGAGTGTAGCTAACTATGTTTTTTATATTCGATGAAGTTAAATTATTTATAACAATTCGTGAAATATTGGTATTAACATTGCTTTAAATTTTATTTATATTATTAGAACTACTACAGACAATAAATATATGCAATTCTTTTAAAAAACCATTCCACTGTGATCAGCTATGAGTCATTACTCATGAGTGTTCTGAGCATTTTAACCCAATAGGAAATAGAAACATATTCCCAAAACATGCAATATCGAAATCCATGCATTGGAAGGGATTCAAGATGTAACAAAAATGCAGGTCTTTATTCTTGGGTTCTATGAGAAGGTATTTTTAAGTGTAGTTCAGTTTCGTGAAAAAATATGTTCTTGTCGTGTTATTTAATTAAAATTGATAAAATAACAAATATTTTTGGGAAAATATAAAAAAATTAAAGGATGGACTTCGCTACACACTACATTTTGTTTTTTTTTTTTAATTTCTTTTTACTCTTTTTAATATTCTAAGTTCAACTCTACTGAATATTAGTGGATGTTGTTTTACATTTCTAATAAGGCAAATGGCTGTAAAATATCACTGAATGCCGGCACTACAAAATTCGAGCACATAAATTTTAAAAATCAATTAAAAAGTTGTGATGTCATTGAGAAGTCAGACCAAGTGCGACTTTTACTAATGGTTTTTGTAATTTTAACTTTTCCATTTTTCGTCGCACTTTGATATTAGAGTTCTATCAAAAAATCAAAACTGGACAAACAAAGTATCAATTTTTCTGGCTTTCTTAATTTTTAGTAATATGAAAGTTATACGACCGTTACGTGCGCCACCATGGAAATGGCCATATAGTATACAAGCTTAAAAGTTTGGCTGTGATATTACCTTATTATCTCTACGTTTGGACAAATCAAGGCCTATAACAAAAACACCGCTTCGGTACATCTCAATATAATACTACTAATTCGTTTAGATATATTCTGAAAATCCATGCAGTTTTATTTTCTACTGGGTGTTTCCACCGATGAGTGAAAGCACTCGCATACATTGAGATCAGTATTGTGACTGTAACGCAAAGTAATATAATATCGTGGGCAATATTATTTCTTTGTCCATAAAGCGGTTATATAACTTATTACTTTCAGTGGGAAGTAATAACATCTAGTAATGTTAAACTTTTTGGCTAGTTACTTAATTACAATAAAAAGAACAACTTAATTGGTTTTTTGTAAAGTGTTTTTCTATTTGTTACAATTTTATTCAAACGGTAATAGTAATAAGTAACTAATTATTTGCATTTTGTAGTAATATGCAATATAATATTATTACATTTAGAAGCCGGTAAAATGTAATAAGTATCATATTACTTTTAATAGTAATATGTCACAACACTGATTGAGATCAACATTATAAACGGGAGCTGAATAAACTCAAAATACTCGAAAACCATCGAGTTACTTGAAAAAATCGAGTTTTTCGATACGAATTTCGATTCGAGTTACTCGACTCGAATCGTGCCGAGTTACTCGAAAATTGAGCTACTCGCACAGGCCTAATATATACATTAGGGCGGGTTGATTTTTTATTTGTAAATCGTATAGCAAAAACATAAACTACATAAAATTCTAAGAAAATTCTTCGAAGAAACCATGTATCTAAAATAAAATCCTAGTCCGCGCCTCTCGACTTGAAAATTTATATGCCCCCTTTTCTACAATCAAAATTTTTTTACATTAAAAAAATATTCACCCAAGTAAAAAAGTTTGTATATAATTTTATATTTAATATTTTTATAAGGAACATAGATAAACAAGTCTTATTTTATAATGCAAATAAAAACAAACAAAAGTAGTGTTTTCACTCAAACAATATTTCAGTAATTTTTCAGTAATTTTTTTACCATAAACAAATTTTGTGTCATTGAAAGAAATAAGGTCTTTAATACATACAAAGAAGCAATTATAGAATACAAAGAAAACTTTACTTATTGGTTATATGTTATTTTGTTAAATCTTTTTCACTCTCCATTCTAGGTACTTTGGCACGACTTTCTAGAGTTACTACTATTTGATCTATATTTCTATAGATCAAATAAACTGGAATAGAGGTAATGTTTTTTTCCTGTTTTAAGAAGTATGTTTTGCATATTTTATTAAAAAAAAAAAATTTTTTTTTTAATAATTCTTTGTTTTTTGCAAAACGCAGTTTAGGTAAAACGTGTTCTAACTATTTTTCATATAGAACGCAAATGAGAGGAGGTGCAAATTGCGGTTCAACTGCTTTTTTGATAATTGAATATTTTGATTAGTCTCAAAACAAAATCTGTATTGCATAAACTATAATATAATAAAACATAATAGCTATATTATAAAAAAAAAAATTTTAGCGAAAGAAGAGGCAAAAAAATTTCAAGTCGAGAGGCGCGGATTAGGGTTTGATTTTAGACCTATGGTTTCTTCGGAGAATTTTCTTAGAATTTTATGTAGATTACGTTTTTGCTATACGATTTTTCATTTTTTTTTTCATCCATACAAATCAACCCGCCCTAATATACATATCTACAAAATTATATATGTTATATGCAAATGCCTTCAGAAAATCATATCTTGCCATTTGAGCGAGTTTTTTAAGAACATACAGAGTATTTAAGTTCAATAAAATAAAAATGTTCAAGTCCTATGAGATATTTACCAACCGTAAAAAACCGAAAGAAATAAACAGCAGATTAAAAGTTATAGATTTTAGAGTACCAAAAGTGCCAAAAAATACACTGTGTTTCGCTTGAAGGATGTTGTTGATCATGCGATCAGCAGTATTATGGAAAACAATGCATTTCAAACGTAACTACTATATCAATAACATCAGTTTCCACCATTCGGAAAATTGATCGTGCTGCAAAAATAGTTCAAGTATAATTTTTTTTTCTTTGCCCTCTTTTAAGCCATAAATCGCTTAATCGACTCTGATGCAAAGCCGAAACAAGGATGCACAAATATATGTACACGTCTGTCTACTAATACAGCATTGTAGATATATAGATAGCAAGATAGACAGTAAGAGATACCATGTCTAGGGAGTGGATGCTTAGTTGCTGGCGAGCACCATAAAATTGTTTAAACTATGAACGGCATTGAAATATTTAGTAGGAAAAACGCATGAATGCGGCTTAGAAATAGAGATTAATGCATGTTTTATTTTATGGATTTTGATTAAGTATCTCACAGCTACAATGGCGCTGCAAACGAGTACACATAGATTCATATACAACATAGATAGATAACTAGATAGATGGATGGATAGATGCTTGCATATGTATCTTAGTACGTATCCCACTGAAGCATCTTTATACAGACTGCGCCTTATTGTCATAAATTATGGCTGGCATTCAATGTCATTTCATTGAAAATTAAAGAGATCGCGATGAGTGTGCGTGCGTGTGTTTGTGTGTGAAAAACTAGTATCTTGAGGATGTGCGCTCCATATTAAGGAAAATAGCATGCATGCCGTCGTCGTCGAGCGCATCTTAGCAATGAGCACGCATTCAGAATCTGACCAATGCCAAAAGCTTAATAAATGTTTTCATGCGCGAGTTACGACCCCCACTCAAACGACAACAACAAATACATATACTTCTCAGCCACCACCCAAACCATCGAGGCTCAATACGCCGCTGCAACACTTACAGTAACAATTACAACAAACACAACAACAATACCAAATTAACCAACAAGTCAAAGACATCGTTACTACATTTACAACAACAGCACAAACGGCAATTAAATCTCGGCACCCACAACAATAGCACCAGAAACAACAACATAATAAGCCCCACTGCACTACTTAAAGTGCAGCGTAATCAATAAGATATTTTAAGTGTTCCAATTTTATTTACACTCTTTCTTTATTTTTTTCCTCATAAATCGCAACTATTAAAATAGGTTCAATTTTAAAGTATAACATTAAAATCAAACTCTTGCATTTCTGATATTATGTTGCAACCATAAATTGGGCAACATTTTACGATTATTTATTCTACATATTAACCACAAGACATTAAAATGAAACCCTTGCATTTTTGATATTATGTTGCAACTATAAATTAGGCAACACTTTGCGACTATTAACTTTTACATATTAACCACATTGTATTTCTTTTACATACATTACATTTCTCCTATTTTACAATTGTATTTCTTCCATTTATATCTTTACATACTTTTACACATTTACATTTCGAAAACGAATTGGTTAGATTTTAAGAAAGAGTTGTAATAAAGTTCAGTTCTAAGTTTACAGCAGAAAAGAAAAGTGTGTTTCAATCAAACTGCTCTAAGCAAGGAACATAACTGGCGCAGTCTACGGCTTGGCGAACCATCTTGTGAATAGTGAATAATCAGTATCCTTCTTATTTGAAGAATAAGTGATAAAATAATTGTTCGAAAGAATATCGAACTAAAATTATTGTAATTATCAGAAGTTATTATCGAGAGAATATCGATACATAATATTCTGAAATAAGTGTTGACTGAATATCAGCACATTTTTTTTTTTTTTTCACAAGATCGGTTAAGTATCAACTTTTAATCGCCGTTGGAACTCAACGCTCTGAAAGGACGACTATATCAACTTTTAATCGCCATTGGAACTCAACGCTCTGAAAGGACGACTAGCGAACAACAAGCATCATGCAGCTAAAGCAGTTAATCATCATCATCGTTGGAAGCATGTAAGTCGAAAACTGAAAAATAATTAAATAAAACAAAGCTTAAAAATAAAACAAATAAATTTTTTCAATAAAAGGGGATAAGAAAAGAAAAATTTCAATACGTTAACAATTTTATTCAATAAAAAAAAAAAAAGAACAAAGAAAAAAATTCATGTGGAAAAAAACCCAGAAAAAACGTGCAGAAAATCAGCCCTATTCAGTTTCCCTCAGTAATCTTTTTAAAAGCAGAAGCCTTAGTTCAATTCTAGAAGAACCAAGTAGAGAATTTACTATGGAAAATACAGCCCCCATCCCAACCCTTCCCACCCCTGCCCCTGTATATGTGGATATTTTTCAGTCACTTCGCATTCCAGATGCAATAAAGGATTTGCCTCAATATGATGGCAATCCTCGACTACTATACGAATTTCTAAATAACGTAGAGGAAATATTGTTACATACAAGAGGTGCTAGTCATACGCCTCAAGGACAAATACTACTAAGGGCAATACGAAATAAGATAGTCGGTCAGGCAAACGAAGTACTAAATATGTACGGAACGTCACTCAATTGGGAAAACATAAAAACTAACTTAATTCTGCATTACTCTGACAAAAGATCGGAGACTTCACTTATTAGGGATTTACACAACTTACGACAATACAACAAAACTGTAGAAAATTTTTTCAGTGAAATAATAGAAATTCAGGCTACACTGTGCAACAATATTTTGATACACGAAAGTGATCAAAATGTTGTAGCAGCAAAAAAAGAACTATTTGCGAAAATGTGTCTAAACTCATTTTTAAGTGGTCTTAGAGAGCCACTTGGCTCAAACATTAGGGCTATGAGGCCAGAATCCTTGGCCACTGCTTTAGCCTACTGTATAAAAGAACAAAATATTCATTACATGAGATCAGAAAGAAACACATATCAGAGTAAACAATATAAGCCATATAATACGTTCAATAAATATCCAGCAAGAATGCAAAACCCACGTAACTTTACACCAAATACGTCTAACTATAATCCAAACACATCAAATTACTACCAAAACACATATAACCCAAACCAGTCCCGATTTAATAACCCACCAACATACAATAGGTTTAATCCTAATCATAACCCTTTTAGAAATAACCACAACAATAATAACAATTCGTCATTTTCTGCCAGACAACCACAACCAGAACCAATGGACACAAGTTCAGGTTTTACAAACACTAAAAACTCCACTGTATCTCAAAGGAATAATAATTCCGATGTAAGCATGCGTTCTAAATTTTCCAGGATGACAAGACCAAGAACAGAAGAATTTCATAACATAAATAAAAATCCAAGGACCCAACGCCCCAATACCTCTTACCAACAACAATTAGATCAATATACAGATGACTCAATAGAAGACATCAATAACATTGAAGATGATCAAAATTTTTTCCGATCAGCCTCACCGAACCAACAGGATACATAGACGTAAATAGACATGGATCTGAGCTAGCATATGTTAACATATCATCCCCTTTTGGTAGACCATTGAGATTTCTTATAGATACGGGAGCGTCAGCCTCATTTATTAATCCCGAATTCATACATAAGGACGATATTAAAAAATGTAAATTAACTTCAATCTCTACTATACTTGGAAAATATACTCTTAATGAGCAAGTATCATTACCTATATTTCGTGAATTCAATCAACGCGGTAATCTCATATTCCTTCTCTTCAAATTCCATAATTATTTCGATGGACTAATCGGACTTGATGCCCTTACTCAACTCGGTGCAACAGTTAATCTTGTTAGCAAATCACTTAATACACAAAACTCAACTATTAATCTACAATTTAAACCAAATATAATATCAAAAAAATACTTGATTGCACCTAGATCTAAAACAGTTATTGAATTGCCAGTAGACACTCAAAATGGATCAATTTATCTCAGAAACACAGAACTTAAACCTAACTTAGTTATATCAGAAGGTATATACGAATCAAAAAACTGGGTTGCTTCACTGGAAGTAATAAATTTTTCTGAAAATGAACAATCCCTTTTTCTTGAACAGCCTCTTAAAGTAAACCCTTACAACACTTCTGACTTTGTCGAATTAAATAATATAAACCCAGATAATACTTGTGACCCAAACCACTTTGTAGACTTATCAGAAATTCTCAGATTAGACCATCTGAATTCAGAAGAAAAACAAAAGTTATTGAAACTCTGTAAGAAAAATAACGACGTATTCTACAAAGAAGGAGAACAATTAACATTCTCCAACGAAATTAAGCACAAAATATCCACAACAGATGACATTCCAATTTACACCAAATCGTACAGATATCCATACGTCCACAAAGACGAGGTACAATGTCAAATCGCAAAAATGCTTCAACAGGGAATAATCCGCCATAGCTATTCCCCTTGGAGTTCTCCCGTTTGGATCGTTCCAAAGAAAAAGGACTCCAGTGGAAAACAAAAGTGGCGCCTCGTCATAGACTATCGGAAGCTTAATGAAAAAACAATATCAGATAGGTACCCGCTCCCCAATATAAATGAAATTCTGGATAAACTAGGTAAATGTGTATATTTTTCTACGCTTGACTTAGCAAGCGGTTTTCATCAAATAGAAATGCATCATAAACATATACAAAAAACTGCGTTCACAGTAGAAGGTGGTCACTATGAATACATAAGAATGCCATTCGGTCTAAAGAACGCTCCATCAACGTTTCAGAGAGTGATGGACAATGTTCTTAGAGAATTAGTAGGAAAAATTTGTCTTGTCTACCTAGATGATATAATAATCTACTCAACTTCTCTTCAAGAACATCTTGAAAGTCTTGAAAAAGTTTTTGAAAAATTACGTTCGGCAAACTTCAAAATCCAACTAGACAAGTCAGAGTTCCTGCATAAAGAAGTAGCGTTCCTGGGACACATTGTATCAACAGATGGTATCAAACCAAATCCTTCCAAAATAGAAGCCATCCAAAATTATCCAATTCCGCAAACTAGGAAACAAATTAAAGCTTTTCTTGGGTTACTAGGTTATTACCGAAAATTCATTAAAGATCTATCAAAACTTATAAAACCTCTTACTGAGTGCCTAAAAAAAGACAAGAAAATCGTAATTAATGATCGATATATACAGGCATTCAATACATGTAGACACCTTTTAACAAATGACCCAATACTGCAGTATCCAGACTTCTCCAAACCGTTTATTCTCACAACAGACGCTAGTAATTATGCTCTAGGCGCAGTCTTATCCCAAGGCACTATAGGCAGTGATAAGCCAGTTTGCTACGCGAGTAGAACGCTTTCCGACTCGGAAACAAATTATTCTACTATAGAAAAAGAGTTACTCGCCATTATGTGGGCGACTAAGTACTTTCGGCCATACCTTTATGGTAGAAAATTCAAGATAGTTACTGACCATAGACCTCTAACCTGGCTTATGAGTTTGAAAGAACCCAACTCTAAACTCATTCGCTGGCGCCTTAAATTAGAGGAGTATGATTACGAGATAGTCTATAAAAAGGGAAAGCTTAATTCAAATGCCGACGCTTTAAGCAGAATAATACAGGATAAACCAAACACTAACGTGGACGTAAACATTAACGATACAGAATCTAATCACGCTACAAACGGAAGCACAATTCACTCTGCTATAGAAAATCTCAACGATGGAATAGCTATTTCCGAAAAACCACTAAACGATTTTAATCTACAAATAATTCTACAAATATCAAGCCAAGCACCTGAAATCACAGTCGAAATTCCATTTAGAAATAAACAAAGACGCATAATCCGAAAAACTAATTTTAATGAAGACAGTATTACTCAAATTTTAAAAAACTATATGGCACCTAATAAATTATCTGCCATCTATACGGATGACGATACATTCAGAATAGTCCAGGATGTATACTCCAAATATTTTTCACATACCCAAATATTCCGTGTAATACGCTGCATGGAAATATTACAGGACATAACACAAAGCGACGAACAAGAACAGTTGATTAGGGATTATCACAATCGACATAACCATAGAGGAATAAATGAAACACATTTGCATCTCAAAAGAAAGTACTACTTTCCATTTATGAAAAATAAAATCACACAAACAATTAATAACTGCGAAACCTGCAAAACTCAAAAATACGATAGGAATCCCCCTAAAACAAAATTTGAAAAACCAGAAACACCTATTAAGCCACTCGATATTTTGCACATCGATATATATACAATTAACAATCACCCTATCTTAACAATAATTGACAAATTTTCTAAGTTCGGAGCAGGTTATAATCTACAATCGAAAAATAGCGTATCCATCCTAAAAGCATTAAAAACATACATCAGTGTTTACGGTACACCTCGAAAAATTGTATGTGACCAAGGTCAAGAATTTATGGCAAATATATTTAGGGACTTCTGTCGTCAGTACCAAATAGAACTGCATTTTACGTCATTCCAACAATCGAGTAGTAATTCTCCAGTAGAGCGTATGCATTCCACTTTAACTGAAATTTACAGAATTTTACTTACAACTCGAAAAGAAAACAATCTATCTCTTGAACATGACGAAATTTTAGCAGAAACATTTATAACTTACAATAACGCAATTCACTCCGCCACCAAACACACTCCCTACGAGTTATTTTTTGGCAGAACATACAAATTCAATAACATAATTTCATTTCACAATGAACACGAATACCTTCAAAAGTTAAAAGAATATCAGGAGATTCTATACCCAAAAATATGTGAACAGCTTAAACAAATTACAAGCCTTAACATAGATAAAATCAATGTAACTAGAGACGAACCCGAAAATTTCGACAGCAACAAAACCATATTTAGAAAAGAAAATAGAAGAAATAAAATGACTCCTAGATTCACAAAACATAAAGTAAAACGCAATAAAAAAGTCACATTAACCACAATAAAAGACCAAAAATTACACAAATCCAAACTAAGAAAACAAAATAAACCATAAATTTTAACATTATACCTCGAATTTTTTTTCCAATAGGCACTTTTAGCTTGCATTATATTTGTATATTTTCACTTTTTAGGGTACAACTGGTCATTGGACAGTTAATAGAGATTCATAACGTCAAAGATAACCAAGGTATAATTCCACTCAGACTCGGACCGGCACGAGTAGTAAAAGGGTATAACAATTTAATCCATATAATCGACCTAGACAAATACCATGAAAACATTAACAAATTATCCACTACCTTTACTGAAATTAAAGCACAAGGTATACAACCAAATCTTATAAAAGTAACTGAAATGAAACTTTTCGAACTAAAGAATAAAATTCAAACACTATCACCTGTTGCTAGACAAAAAAGGGGTATCTTGAATGGACTAGGATCAGTAGTAAAGTTTATTACAGGAAACATGGATGCGGTTGATGCACAAAATTTAAATAATGAAATAACAAAATTAAAAGAAAATGAAGAAAACTTACAAAAAGAATCGGTCAATCAAAACAAATTGAATATGCAAATGATCGCAAGATTTAAAAATATTACTGAACACATGAATAATGAACATAGCACAATTGAAAAATTTGTAAACAAATATTCAAAAGAAACAGCCAATAAAATTAAAAGAAATGAAAATATTCTAGAAGAAATGCAATATCTTAACCAACTTAACTACAATATAGATATTTTATTCAATCATATCACAGACATAGCAGAAGCCATACTATTAGCCAAACTAAACATTATATCCAAGCTTATATTAAACCAAAAAGAGTTACAAGAAATTAGAAATTATATGATTAATCAATCCATTAAAATTGAAACAGATGAAGAAATATACGAACTATTACAATTACAAGCATATTATAATCATTCTAATGTCATATTCAATGTTCAAATACCTAATCTTTATACAGAAAATTATCAGCTATATCATATTATACCTACCCCTATAAACATAACAAAGCAAATAATAACAAAATCATACATAACTTACAATAACAAAACAATTCAGTTTTTCGACAAAACATGCCAAAGAATATCTAAAATATACTTTTGCCAAAAACCAATCCAAAAAGAAAACACTCAAGAATCTAAATGCCTGGGGCAGCTCATGCAAAATCAACCTGGACACTGCGACCTGTATGACCTCGGAAAGATAACAACAATCTTCCAGCCAGAAGCCAACTTTATCGTCTATATTAATATACCCTATACACTAATAAATTCTACTTGCAGTCAAAGACAATACACAGTTGAAGGTACCGGTGCTATTCATTTCCAGAACTGCGACATCGCTATAAGAGGTATCATCTACAAGAGCAATGTTGGAATTTTCTGGGACGAGATACATATCCTGCCAATAACACACTCAGGAATACAAGCCCTGTCAGTAACCGAAGCCCTAAACTTGGAAAAACTTCGCGACCATCAAATCGAAAGCTACGCATCAGTTAAACACCTCAGCACAATTACATATGCCCAAGACGCACTGCAATATACGTTAATTGTAATCCTTGTCCTGATCTTCATTTACGTCCCTAGGAAAATAATGGCATCAATTTATACACCGCAAACCAATTTCGTAAGGGCCACTGCACAATCTTTATGGCCCTCACTTCATACTGGGGGGGGAGGAGTTACGACCCCCACTCAAACGACAACAACAAATACATATACTTCTCAGCCACCACCCAAACCATCGAGGCTCAATACGCCGCTGCAACACTTACAGTAACAATTACAACAAACACAACAACAATACCAAATTAACCAACAAGTCAAAGACATCGTTACTACATTTACAACAACAGCACAAACGGCAATTAAATCTCGGCACCCACAACAATAGCACCAGAAACAACAACATAATAAGCCCCACTGCACTACTTAAAGTGCAGCGTAATCAATAAGATATTTTAAGTGTTCCAATTTTATTTACACTCTTTCTTTATTTTTTTCCTCATAAATCGCAACTATTAAAATAGGTTCAATTTTAAAGTATAACATTAAAATCAAACTCTTGCATTTCTGATATTATGTTGCAACCATAAATTGGGCAACATTTTACGATTATTTATTCTACATATTAACCACAAGACATTAAAATGAAACCCTTGCATTTTTGATATTATGTTGCAACTATAAATTAGGCAACACTTTGCGACTATTAACTTTTACATATTAACCACATTGTATTTCTTTTACATACATTACATTTCTCCTATTTTACAATTGTATTTCTTCCATTTATATCTTTACATACTTTTACACATTTACATTTCGAAAACGAATTGGTTAGATTTTAAGAAAGAGTTGTAATAAAGTTCAGTTCTAAGTTTACAGCAGAAAAGAAAAGTGTGTTTCAATCAAACTGCTCTAAGCAAGGAACATAACTCGCGTGCTCGTTGCATTCATTGCACGCACGCACAACGTAAAAACGACGACGACGACGACGACGACTACGACTACGATCGATGCTGAACAAAAGCGTATAAATCAATATAAATGCTTATGGATGACCAATTCGGCCAAAAGCTAAATTACAACGCCAACAACAGCGTTCATCAACGAGGCAAGTAACAATGAAACCAAAAACAACAACAACAATAATCACAAAAACAACAACAGCTCAAACTAGCACCGTTAAAGCCTACAAAAGCCATTAAAGTAGTTTTAATGTGCTCGTTTTTCGTGCTATTCATATGTACGAGTATAAAGAGTGCAAAGTATCTTGTATCTCTGTTCGTATCTATGACAAAGCTATCGTCTGCAACGACTATAGTTGTTAGATGTTCGCAAAATGCAACGAATTTTGCACTTTCGTCTTATTGTCGTGCAGAAAACTTAACTTTTGTAACCAGATACATTTATGCATCCGTTTTTTGCGTGCATTTCCCAGTGTTTGTATTTATTATTATTTCTATTTGTTTGTTTGCCCTTTCCTGGCCATGCATAACATTTCCCTATACTTCACGTCAGCTATGCCCTTTTTTTTGTGTAACGGTTAAAACACTTTATTTCCCGTATCTTCAAAGTTAAAAGGGTAAGTTTGAATAATTAATGTCGTATCTATTAGTTTGCCAGTTACTGTCGCATGCCGTCTATGATCCATAAAATGCGGATATTAATTTGAACAATTTAGTTCGATCTATTATGGGAAGGTGCTCCAAGACTGAATTGTTAGCTAAAAATAACTTAATGTTACTCACATAAACACTTTCCCTTTTAATGAAATAATCGTTTTTTTATAAGCTTTAAATTACAGTTTTCTATGTATTACTTTTGTGACATAGTTTTATCTAAAGCTGAGGTTATGATTAGACTTCCAAAAAAAAAAAACAAAAACTATCTAGAAATGCAAATAAATCCATATTGTAGGAATTTTTACATGTCATTTGCATCATCGCTTGATTACGATCGAATATTTTGCGTACAAAAAAACTATAATTGCTAAAAAAAAACTTTAAACCTTAATTTGATTACAAACTATTTACCAAATTTATAAAATTATTTGTCTTGAAACCATTCATACGATAGTTCGTGCACTGCTTAAATAACATCATGGTGCAATAAGTACGCGGTTAGAAATCTTGGAATGAATTTTAATACTTTTGGGCTGACATATATGAGTAAAAAGTAAAAAACAAACAAAAAAACAGTTCGCCCTCAGTTTAGAGGACAGTTTTTCCTGTTGGCAATCATTTTCAACCGGCATACTTTCTTGAAAGTACGTGAAAATAGAGAAAAAATTAAGGTTATTTACAATACTTGCGTAAGGCATATCATATCCTGCCCAGTAAAAGAGTTTTCAATATATGGCAAAAATTTTAATAAGAAAACTATCTAATATTATCATGCAAGATATTCTTAGCTGAGCACCTCAGTTGAACCTTCACTCTCTTCTGCTTGGTTTAAGCGTAGAATGTCTGATTTCTTCTGTTCATCTTTATTACAAAAATCTTTCTTTATTTCAAGAGGCAACCAAATAATTATCACGTTTTGGGACTTGACGATTCTCTGAACTGCTTTTTATTAAATATTTTGAAAATAACAGATATTTTCGACAGATACTTTTTTTCGAAAAAAAAGTTAATTTAATTTAAAAAAATCTTTGAATAATAAACAGATAAAAAACCACAGCATTCAAATGATATTAACAAAATAAAATCAGCAAAGTATGGTTAATGCGACAAAAATGTTAAAAGCTTAAGCTTTACCCACGGTTTTTCGTAATCATTAACATAAATAAATACAATAAAACACATAACGAAAAATTTCATCTTAAAACAATCGGCTAATAGTTCAAAAAGTGCTTATCTCCAAATCTTGAACAAAAGCTTTAAACAAGCTACTTAAGGTGTGCTTACCTAAAACCAAGGACATGCAAAACGATTTTATGTCTTTCTACGTCTTTGTTTAATTCGAGATAACAGTAAAAGATAAAATTGCTATTCCCACACAGAAATCTGTGGGAATTTCCTGATATAAACTCAACAATACACGGAGAGAAATAAAAAATAAAGAATTTTATGCTGAATCCAAACAATAAGGCCATAAATTTTCACTAAATCATTGAAGTCTCAGTTCAAGTATTACTTTTTTGGTATCGAAAAAATGTAACATGTCGTAGTCTAATAAAATAAGCTTAGTCCAAGAAACATTTTCTTAAATCTTAATTATATTTATACTTTATATTTCGCATATAAAAAAGGGTATACTAACATTGTAACTCCGTTTATGAAGCCGATAAGGAGGCGTGGCAGGTATAAAAAAATATATATATTCTGGATCAGCATCACGTCCTGAGTTGATTTAGCCATGTCCGTCTGCCTTTCTGTCTGTCGGTGATCACGATAACAGCCGTAATTTAAGAGCTTTCGGTACAAAATTTTATATACGAGTATCGTAAATATTTTTGTAAATTTCGCTCTATATCGTTTATATATATTTGGGTCACGCTTAAGTGCATACATACGTTCATCTCACATATCTTCCCCTTCAAGCCAAAAACGACAATATGAAAATTAACTGTTTTTAAGTTTTTTATTGCATCTGATGCATTTCAATGCAAAGAATTTTCCCTTAAAACAAGAAAATCCAATTCGGTTTAGAAAGAATCATAAAATTCGATGCTAAAACCACATATGTGATTTTTTGAATATTTTTTCATGCCAAAAACGCCAATGGGCATTTTTATGTTTTTTGGGAAATCGAGTTTAAAGATTAAAAAGGCTCAGAAAAATCGAAAAATAAAATTGGCATGAAGGGGACGATATCGCTCATTTGCTTAAAGAACGACATAACTCAAAAAACGTCATTTTGCAGAAAACGCATTTAAAGTTTTAATTATGCTTTTATTTTTAAAGAATTTGTTAAAAATCAGTGAACGCCTAGAAAGCGTATGTACTATTTATCTCTTTCAGAATAACTATGCATGAATAGGCGTTTTTAATTTTTTTAAGAGTTTTAATTAAGCAAAAACCTTGAACACTTTGGATTATGATGTTCTTGTTGCAAAAGTATATTCATAAGCGCGCCATAAATAAGAATATGTCATTATTACATATTACATATTACATATGTACTAAAAAAATAAATGCCGACAAAAATTTAATAGAAACTTTGTTTTTATTTATCATATTATCTAACTTATAATAATATGTATTAGAACTCACAGTTTTGTAACTTAAAAACAAATCAAATTGTAAAAAAATGGGAATTTACATTTTTTCTTAACACAAGTTGTCCCAGCTGCTCCATAAGGAGCCACAAAATTCATATTGATAATGGGCGTGGTCTTCATCCAATTTTTCCAAAACTGAAATGCAAAACACGTTTAAGATATGGAAGATAATGTTACTTTGATGACGTTATTTTTATATGGGAGATTGGCCAGTTGTTATACGATTTTGATAAATTTACTATTTTGGCATATTTCAAATATACGGTAAATGTTTGAGACCAAAGCTTATGTGCAAAATTTCAAGTCACAACATTACTTTTTGTGGCTTTTAAAGATATTTTACAATTTTGCTAAAGTCACTTTATATGGAAGGTAGGCGTGGTTTTCTTTAGATTTTGACGAATCAAATATATGATACATTTTTGCAACCAAAGGTTATTGGAAAAATTTCAAGTTATTACATTAATATTTAAGGCATTTTCTGAGATTTCACCGATTTGATAAAGTCATGTTATAGGGGAGTTAGGAATGCTTTTTATCTGATCACAACAAATTTGAAATTTATAATGAATATTTTAATTTAAAGCTTAGGGGTCGTCCATAAACTACGTTACCAATTTAGGGGGGAGGGGTTTTGAAATGCACTACGATAAGTAACGTTAGGGGGGGAGGTGTTTAGATATTGTAACGTTACCAAAAATTAAAAAAAAAATCATTTCAAAAATTTTTAACCTTACATGTTTATGTTTGATCGTCTAAATTGATGGTTAACTTTTGTTTCAACGATTTCTTCCACCACCTTTTCCCTCGACACAGGAACCTTTTGGTATTCCTACACCATCTCAGCACACGTCTGAAAAATTTGGGTCTTTGCTTTTGCGACAGGCTTTGACGTTAAGGCCTGAATGTTCTTCATCAAAGGAGATACCGTATGACATGTACTGTCCTTCTCAGAAAGAAGAAATCGGTTCAAGGTCGTGTCCTACCTGCGGCTTGTATTTTGTTTTTGAAACATCTATGAATTGCCATTAGTTTGTATTATATTGTAAGGAATAAAATTTCTACTTAATTTTATCCCCACATGTTTTCCTAACTCATGTAATGTCTTTCAGATTTCGACTGGGTCGAGAACAGGGAGAATTTAATAAGAAAACTCCCATCAGGAAAACGACATCACACAAGCGAGCAGGGTGACAGCCGTGCTGCAACCTGCTCTTAAAATAGAAATGATTTAAGGAATGAAATTGTTTTAGTATAAGTGTACTAAAAGATATGCCCATAAAGCAGGCATAGTAAATATATTTTATATTCTTCTTTCTTTTAATTTTAAGTTATTAATAAATAAGGTAATTGAATACCACATATGGATGTGTACCTTGTGGCCTTTTTTTCACTTCGCTGATAAGTAAAGATAAATAATCAGACGTAAGTAAACGTAGGTTTACATTCATTCTTTATGCTAAGTTCAACTATAGAGTTGAAACCTAGGACGAAACGTGATTTACAAATCACTTTCCGTTTTAAGAATTTAAGCGCCCAAAATATACTCCACAAGTTCAGTTATAGAGAAGTGGTAGCTAGTACTTACACAAGGGGTTACTCGAATTAACATGGTCATGCATATTTTCCTACCGGGATGACCTGCCTTTATTAATAATGTTTTCTCTTTTATATTTTTTTTTCATGCACAACATGATTAACGGGCAATGATGATAAAGACAAGCAGCCGGTGAACAACGGCAATATGGCGTGAGGTTATTCGAGAAGATTCCAAGGCGAGAGAGAAACACGCGCCGAAGAAAGACACAAGCCAACCACTCAACTGACTGGAGTATAAAAGGCGAAACACAGAGGAAATCTGGGAGTTTTGATCAAAGTGCCACGGTGAATAATCGAAATAATTAGAGTTCCGCGAGTCTCCAGTTGGTGGCAGTGAAGACGCTGCCCGCACCAACTACCACGTAAACGACGAGGTCAACAGCAAACGCCCAGCGTCAGTGAACGTGCAGCGAGAAGCAACCGCGTAGTGGCTGAGCAGCGACAGCGACCGAGCAGTGACTTCGACTGAGCAGCAATAACGGCCGAGCAGCGACTGCAAAAGAAGCAGCGACTGCATCCGAGCAGCGTTTACGACTGAACAGCGATAGCGGACTCAGCGGCGACTGCGACTGAGCAGCAACGGTAGAATCGCAGCAGTGTTCACACCAAAGATCTGATCACAACTCTTTCACCCACTGCAGCTATAGACGGGCAGAAGAAGGGAACGACCAGCGTCAGCGAACGTGCAGTGAGAAGCAACCGCGTAGTGACTGAGCAACGACAGAGACCGAGCAGTGACTTCGACTGAGCAGCAATAACGGCCGGGCAGCGACTGCGATGAAGCAGCGACTGCATTCGAGCAGCGTTTACGACTGAACAGCGATAGCGGACTGAGCAGCAACGGTAGAATCACAGCAGCGTTCATACCAAAGATCACCAACTGTAGCTAGAGACGGGCAGAAGGAGGGAACCGACGACCAAGGCGAATAATTGCGGATCAGTAAAGTATCATAAAACTTCAATTATTGTAGAGTATTGTAGGTTATTATTTTAATAAAGACCTAGTTAATTAGGCAAAGTTATATAAAGAAGTGTATAGATTTGTGGAAGTAGTTGCCCACAAAAGTTATTTGTTGTTAATAGAGTATTGACGCCGGGAGTTTCTTAAAGTAACTCGGTAACCAATGGTTAATTTAAATATTTTACCCACGATAGACATAAAGTGAAGTAACAATTATCTACTTACGTTCATAGTAGTACAATTTAGTATTCGGGATTAAAGTGTATTTCAACTCCAGTCGACGACGCAAAAGTTGTTTTATAGTTTTGATATAGAGGAGTTTATGTAAGAATCGAGGGCGTAAGGGGTGATTTTGAAGAGAATCAGGTAAAGTTGTGTCATCGTTGCTAACCACATTTCTGAGCAGAGGTCGAGCTAAAGGCGGCATGACGACACTCGTACCTCGCCCATTTCTGTGCACAATGAAATACAACTGGTGTTAGTAGCGTTAGTAAACATCTTCAATAAGTAAGTTTAGTACTTCTCATATACGCTAGGTAATTTTCCCATCTCCATATCTTAAGCAGAAGTCGAGCTAAAGGCGGCATAACGACACTCGAACTTCACCCGCTCGTAGTAGACTTTCCTACCCATACCTGGGCAGAAGCCGAGCTAAAGGCGGCATGACGACACTCGAGCTTCGCTCATTCCCATTAACATTTCCCATCCATTTCTGAGTAGAATCCGAGCTAAAGGCGGCATGACGACACTCGGATCTCACTCATTACCTTAGATTTCCTATTCCTACCTTGAACAGAAGTCGAGCTAAAGGCGGCATGACGACACTCGAAGTCTGTCCATCACCTCCTTCACAAAACTAGATTCTTCATTTAACCTTTTATAGTTACTCAGGTTAGTACATCCACTAAGTGACCTAGGTGTAGCTCAGTAATAGTTAGGGCTGTCAGACGATTGGACCTGGGTGAACACTCTTACTCCCAGTATTTTAAAATAACTAAAAGTAAAACATTTAATTTTAAATCGCGAACGTCTATGTTTTACCATAAACTCCCAGCCTGAATACTCACGGAAGTAGGGACAGTTAACATAACTAAAATACAATCATTTAAATCATACTGAATAGTATTTTTAGTCCGAATGTTAAATTAAACATTTATCAAAATACAAACATTTAAATCATACTGAATAGTATTTTCAGTCCAAATGTTAAATTAAACGTTTATTAAAATGCAAACATAATTAGTTTTAGGTTAATAATTGTCATTAGATTTAAGTGTATTTCTCTTTTGTAAATAAAGGATCGTTTCATTCAGAGACCGTGTGAGTTTGATTTGAAGTCCTAAAAGAGAAATTATAAATTCTTGCAACTAACCTTGGCATCCGGCGAGCGCATCCTCGGCCGGAGATTTTAGGTCGTTACAATATCGTTTACAATAAATCGGAATAAAAAATACTATTTACACAAAATGTAAGCATTTACACAAAAACACAGAACTTGGTGCAGCTCGGGTGCAGCCTTTAAGGGTACTCTGTCAAAGACCAGGTGAATTTCTTTGCGTTAGAAATGAGGATTCATCTGAATGGGTCGACATAGAATCCGATGAAAAATTCTATTTTGAAGAATCCTCAACAAAGCTACCAGCTTCTTCTATCCCAGTGATTGAGAGCATCGAATCTTGGATCGCAGATGGAATAGCTTTTACAGATGATATTAATTATTGATTTTTTTCCAATTGTTCCTTTAATGTATCTAGTCATACTAGTCACTAATACTAGTGAAAATTGTCAGAGCTAGTCAAAATATATAATCATTCGAATGAATTAATTTCATATGTCACGTTAGTTTATGGAGGGGGGGGAGGGGTTTTGAAAAGCACTACGAAAAGTAACGCAGGGGGAGGGGGGTAAAAAATCCGAAAAATCAGCAACGTAGTTTATGGACGACCCCTTATGTGTAAAATTCCAAATCACTATATAAATTTTTGTGGCATTTTTAGATATTTTATTGTTTTGATAAAGTAATTTTGTGTGGAAAGAAAGCGTGAGTTTCATCCGATTTTACTCATTCTCAAACTTTATCTCCTTTTTTTAAATATATGAGCACACTTACGAAATTTCAATACGATAACTTTGAAATAGCGGCTGCATTCGTGTCGGAAGACGGACATGGCAAAATCGACTCAGGAGGTGATGCTCATCAAGAATAATTACACTTTTCTTTACCTGCCACACCTCCTTGTCAGCGTTACAAACGGAGTGACAAAGTTAATATACATACCCCTTACGCAGTATGCGTGGGATTATAATAATTAACTTTATGTAAACAAAAAAGTTTTATCAAAAATATCGAATCATTCTGAATTATACCCAGTATAAATCTTGTACAAGGAACAATATTTTCAACTAGAACGACACATTGTTTATAATGTTTAAAGTTTTTTTGTTAGTACTACGGAAATTGTCATCAATAACGACATAACAAAAAATAGTTAAATCTGCGCAAAAGTTATTTTAGCAACAACGTCACTTGTAGCATTATGGCGAGCTTGGTTTGAAATGCTGTTTTTAATTAAACTGAAAATTTTGCATAGTAAAATCATTGTGATGCATAGTTGATTTCATTTTACATGATTTTATATTTCATGGTGGCAGCGACATAAAAATCATTATGATTTTATGTAAAATCATTATGATTTCATGTAGAATTATTATGAAAACCAGTAAAACCATTATAGCATCATGTAAAAAGTTAATCAACACGATTTCATGTAGAATCATTATGATTTCATGTAGAATCATTATGACATCATGTTGAATCATTATGAAATCTAGTAAAATTATTATTGCATCATGTAAAAAAAAAATTTTACGTATTGAAGAAGTGCCGTTGTTTCTAGCACATTAGAAGTTTTATCGCGAGAAGTAGCTTCGTTAAAAATTAAAATAGTTTATAATAGCTGAAAAAGTAAGACAAGTGGAATGCAAAGTAAATACAAGTGGTAGTAGTCGAATCCATAAACTTCGACGCACATGAACAAGGTATTGTGATATGTGACCAAGCGCGTCGGAAGCGAATTTCATCTGGGGGGGCAGTACAAATGGGGGGGCAGTACAAATGGTGGTGCAAAAAAAGTTCACCAAAATTTCTTCACATGAAACATGAAGAAGAGAGAAAGAAGAGGAAAATATATAATACAAAAATATTATCGTTGTAAAAAAAACTGATATTTTGAATAACTTTTCCTTTTAAATTGTTTATCCAGCTAAAAAAGTGCGGGGGCAACTGCCCCCTTGCCCCCCGCTTCCGACGCCAATGTATGTGACTTATGTTGCTATAACAAAATAATATCAAAATGATGTATTACTTTCCAATGGAAACAGAAGCTTCAGTTGACTAGGAAAGTTTAAGGTACTTATCTAAGGAAGATAAACAGGAAGCTTTACCACCTTTATCGAGAAAAACTATTTAGTTGGAGAAAAATTGAGGTATGTTTTGAAATTATAAGTCGTAATTATTTTATTTTTCAAAAAAAAAAACTAAATAAAACCAACTTGAAGTTCTTTTTATATCAAACTGAGGTTAGGATTCAGTTGCATTTCATAATGATTTCATAATGATTCAACATGACCATCATAATGATTTTACATGATTTCATAATGATTCAAAATGACCATCATAATGATTTTACATGTTTTCATAATGATTCAACATGAAAATTTGTTGCGATTTTTACATGAAAATCACAATGATTTTACTATAAATCTCTATGAAGCAAAATCATAGGGGAAACATGTAAAATCATTATGTTTCTAGTTGATTTTACAATGATTTTTTTCCGTGTGTGTCTAACTCAAAATAACACAGTATACATGAATTGTACACACGATTAAAATGTACTTAATTTTTCAAAAATAATGTCACAACCAATAATATATCACTTTTTCTTATAAGCAAAACATGCTTTCGCTCTGATGATCATTGCATAACTAAGATAAGACGGTCTTGCAAATAATAAAGCGAGTAAGGTGCCAAATAAAATAACGGCATTTTTTGCTGCCACGTAATGAGCAAATAAGATATCAGTACCATTTTTTGACAGATCAAAATTAATTTTAAAATACACATTTCAGTATCATTAACTCAAAAATCGTCTTTTTTGTGAGTTTAGTTCAAACCTGCCCTAAAATCACTTCCAAAAAACGTAAGGTTTAAGAGCACGCTTTATATTGACCACGTTTTTATATAGCTAAAACTGGCTTTATCTTCAAAACAGCAAAAGCTAGAAGAAATATTCATCCACATAAAATGCAAGTATTGAGGCCTACTTTTCTGTATGCATACAAAACTTTTTGGTTTCATAAAATATTTTCGAAATATTTGCAGAAATATGCGTTCGAGTGTAATGTTAAAGAAAAAATAACCATATAAGCTTTATATTCAAAAATATAGATTAAGTTAAAAAATGGGCCAAATCGGATGAAAACCAGTCCTAACTTCCATACAAAGTGACTTTATCAAAAGGGTAAAATCTCTTTAAATTCTACAAAAATTATTCTAACAAACTAAAATTTTGCACTTAAGCTTAAAACCTTAGGTAACATGAACTTAGAGTATGCAATACGTTAAAATCGAATGACACCACGTCTACCTCCCATACAAATAGACTTTATGAAATCTATAAAATCTACATAGATTCAGCAATATTGAGAACAATAACTTTAAATTTTGCAAATAAGTTAGAATCTTTACTATGCACTCGATGCAAGGAAGTTGGTAAAACAAAACAGAAAACTCCGTCTACCTCCCATACAAAGTGACGTCATCATAATAGTAAAAAAATTAATGTTTAAACTTGATATTGTGAGCATAAGCTTAAATAAATAGAAAGGCCTACGATTTTCAAATGTGAAATATTTGGATAAAAACCAGGCCTTATAGAAGTGACGTCATCAAAATAGTACAGCATTCAAGACGTCGAATAACCTGAAATATGACCATTGTGGCATTTTATCTTTGGTCCAGTCGAATATTATTCCTTACTTGTTTTTTTTTATTATTCTAGTATAGTAATTTCTTGAAGTAATGCTAAATTGCTTGATATAATTGTTATATCATATTCCAATTATAATATTTTCTTTTAATATGAGCATGTTGCTTGTCCAAGTACAGTATTTTCTTAAAATGAGCACCTTTTTCCTAACATAACCAAATCATCTAATAGGCAAGAATATAGTTTGTTTAATAACATATTTATTTATTTATTATTTGTTTCTTATAATTAAAATAATTTTGACATTGATTTTTATATTTTTTTTTATAATAAAATTATATATTAATCTAATAATATTGATAAAACTTTACTACTTGTCCACTTACAATGATTTTACATGCACAATTAACATTACAACACAAATTTGCGTTAAAGAGTTTTTCTATTATCAGCTTCAGCACTGATCGCCCAGTGTTAGGAATTAGTTAAAATATTCTACGAGTCATTTATAGAGATTATCGAATGTTTTCACATATTGGAAATAATTACCGTTTACAGCTGCGCAGCACATCAACCAAACGATTAGCATTAAATTATGACAAAACGAAACATTTGTAGAGTGCTGCGAAAGAGACCGCGTTATTCACAAGGAATAAATACACACATTTTGTTTGAAATGCTTAATAAAGTAATTTCAAACTTTATTAACTCAAGCAAAACATTTTCTAAATACAAGAATATTATTTATTGATGTAACTCAGTGTATGCTTGCATTATTTGTTTCAAGAAATACACTGATTACACAGTACGACAGTGGTTGGTACACATGAGAAATGTTAACAGAATATGAAAATAGGCTTAAAATAAAGAAATACGTGTCTCGGCGTTTTGCTGTAGCACGTCAGAATTTTGGAAAATCGACTTTTAAGCTTCGAAGGACCGTGGATGTTCACTTGTAATGTAATACTATTATAAAAATTTCTATAAAAACAGAATGGGTGAACCGATTTTAATGCTTGAGCCAGTTTTGAAAAGGGAATTAAATTTGGATTTTTCTTTATTAAAAAAACAATTTTTTCTCCGCTAGATGTCGCTTTAATTTTCAAGTAAAGTTAAAAAATTACCAAAAAATGTAATGTAATGTAAATGTAATGTAAAAATACAAACATCAATTTGAAATCTTAACTATTATTTTATGTTAAAAATTTACAACATTGTATTTTTTATGAACTTCGTACATTTTTGGTTATTTTTTCACTTTATATGAAAATTAAAGCGCCATCTAGCGTAGAAAAAATTGTTTTTTTAATAAGAAAAAATTCAAATTTAATTCAATTTTCAAAACTGGCTCAAGCATTAAAATCGGTTCTCCCATTCTGTTTTTATAGAAATTTTTATACTACACGGTCAAAAATTTTGGACTAATTTTTAATCCAATCGTTGGAATCATGCATTTTTTTAAACCCTTTCTATTAGAATTAAAACTCTTCAAAATACTAGACATTTTTTAATAAAACCTGGAATAATAAACAGGTTGGATTAGTCTTTAAAAACAGCGTTCGGCTTGGTTCGGTTCTTATGCATGTTTATCATTTCTTTATACATGTGGCTTCATAGAGCAGTTGGTAGAGCCAAAAACTGATAACCTAAACGTAGTGGGTTCGAATCCCACATGTTTCGTTAACTTTTTATTTTTGTAAAAAATATTTTAATACAAGCATGTATTAAAATTAAGGGAGGGTTCTTCTGGATTTTTTTGGATTTGGCCGAAAAACAAGCAAAATTTGAGAATGGTTTGTGGGAAAATGAAAAGACATACGAACTTATGCTTTTGAACTTTGATTCGTGGTTTATTGACGAGTAAAAAAAAAAAAAAGATATTTGAAAAATTCAAAATGGCGGCTTGAAAATGGCGGATCTCGTCGACCTCTGCGCGCAAAACATCGACCTCCCGCGGACAGTGTGGGGCCTCAGGTAGTGAACTGAAATGAGAAATGTATAAAATTTATTAAAATTGATAACATTTCATATGCCTGGAACCTAACTTCAATTAAGTTTGGTAAAAAAAACCAATTTTATGGACTTTATGGAAAAATTGAAATTTTTTGCTTTTTTTTTACTTAGATCTCGTTTAAAAATTATAAATAAACAATTTTTTATGCCAATGTTAGGTTCCAGGCGTACAAAAAAGTATATACTTTCAAACATTTTTTGAATGAAGGAAATCGGATCAATAGAACAAGCCCTGTGCTGTCCGTTAGATTAGAAAACATGGTTCCGAGAAAAACGCGTTTAAAGTTTTTAGAAAGTTGGTACGCGCGCGTGACATGGTACGTTTGACACGCTCTAGCTCGAGAAATACGCGTCGTATTGAAATATCCCTTGGCACAAACATTCTACATATATGTAACTTTCATTTTATGTAAAAAAAATGGATTTTTTCAAAAAAATCCAGGAGAACCTTCCCTTAAGTCCCATAAGAGAATAAAAATCAATTGTAATATATATCGTTGATTAAATTTTAATACAGTTTCGGTGTCGTCATATATACAATACAGGATTTATTAGAATTTAGTCCAAGATTGTTGAGCGTGTAGTATTACATTACAAGTGAACCTCCACGGTCCTTCGAAGATTAAAAATTGATTTTCTCAAAATTCTGACGTGCTACAGCAAAACGCCGAGACACGTATTTCTTTATTTTAAGCCTATTTTCATATTTTGTTCTCATGTGCACTCAAAGAAATTTGATTTTGTCGTACTGTGTTATTAGACATATATACTCATGAAAAAAATTATTTTTTAGTAATTAATTTTTAATGCTTGACTCAAGTTCATTTTAATTGATTTGATGCATTCCGGAATCAAGGAAATAATATCTCAATGCAAGTAAATTATTTCTTTCCGTGTACGTATTGTGTTGAATATGCCAATAACAAAACTATTATGATTTTTTCCAAATTAATTGGAGAATTATTAAGTTTATAAATAGCGCCACAACTTTATGTACGATGACGGAAGAAAAAAAATAATAAAACTTAAAAGATTATGAAATTTAGACCAGAGCTAAAGTGATTCATTCACTCATTTTGGTAACAAGCACCATAGATTAATACAAGCACCATAGTGGGAAAAAAAACGTTATAAAAAATATACATTTATGCATATATTTTAAGTTAATTAGTTAGTTTTGCATATTTTGCCTACAAGCAGCCGCTGTAGCAGACATTAAAGAGGTGTTAATTGCGCTGTCATGAAGCCAAAATGTGCAGAGGCGCAGAATGTGAAAGAAAACCGGCAAATCATGCATGGCAACGGCTAACTTCAAACTTTAACTCTATGCAACAACAACAACAACAAACACAACACATAACCTTTTAACATAGCGATGTGTTTATTAACAAAACAGCATCGAGATATTTACACTTCGTATGCTATTTTGTAGTCGTGCGATTTGCGTTAAACACAAGTTTAAATGAATCGCTTTTACCGTCTGACTGACTGGCTGGATGTCTGGCTGACTAGCGAGTTGAATGGCTCAATAGCAGCACACATTCAGCATGCATTCAAAAATATTCAATAATGTTTAAAACAAAAAGTTAATAACGATGAATGTGTAGATGGATGGATGGATGGATGGGTACACTAAAATGTCGTTAATCTCTCCTCTGCAAAATAAAATCTCGGCCTTAGCTCGTAATGTATGCAAAACTACAACAACAACAACAACAACAACACCACTTTAAATAAAAAATTCTCATTCAGGTGTGAATTGATTTCTAATTAAACACTCACATTTCGCATCTTTGGATTTGCATCTGTATCTTGCAGATAGCTTAACGCACAGAACATCACGTTCACGTTCTAAAGAAAAGCCTGACAATGAGGTGTCGATGTCAATGCAACATTAATAGGTTTTTACCATTTATGAAATTGTTGCTGTTGCTTCGCAGGATCGGATACGATCATTACTTAAATGGTTTTTGTAATTTTTATTGTTGCTATCTGCGCTTGTTTGCTCAAGCGCTCTTGAAAAGTCATCATTTATTAGATTAATGGCCTTATTTTGCAAAACGCACGCAATCACCTCACTTGGGGTTCTTTTGTCTGTCAATTCTATTTCCATATGAATTGGAACAAACCCTCTCTCGCTCTTTCTCTCACTGAAATTTTCCTGAAAACTATATTGCTACATAAAAAATTCGAACGCAACCCACTGAACCATAAGCGAAGGTTTTGCGTAAGGTGAGAGTTTTGCGAACGTTTTTGGATAGAATTTTTTTTGTTATTTTTGATTTTTTTATTTTCTCGCTTAAAAGTGCTTACTATAAAAACTGTACTTTTTTTGCAAAATTAATCAAAAACTTATTTTGAGTCGAAAGAGGCTAAAAATTCCTCGTAAATAAACCATTTTTGTTCATAAATGACTTCATGTTTGAGTTCAAAAATCAATTGTAAATCTTCCTTTTTTGCATTTTTAAATAAGTTCAAAAAATAATAATTTTTTTATCATATCAGTAGAAACAATATCTTATAAACGAACCATTCTTTGTTCATAAATAAGTCCAAAAATTAATCATAAATATTACTTTTTTATACACTAAAATGAGTTAAAAAAAGAATTATTTAAACCTTTGTTGATATTTTTATCTATTTATGTATTTATTTATTTATTTAATTGCTAAACCTTAACAGGTTTTATAGCAAATTTAAAATTATAAAATAAGATATTTAATACAATTAAAAAAAAAAATAAAAAGTATGATTTTGATTGAAATGATGTATTATTAACAAACTAAAAAGTTTTAATAAATTGCTTAAAGTATATAATTTTATTAAAGTATAAAAAATAACAAAAAAAAAGTTAAGTCAAAATCGGTAATATCAGACAGCAAAGCAGGGTTACGTTTTCAAGACAAACAAGGTCAAGTTAGCAACAATTTTTGTATCCGGCGGAGTCGTGTGACAAACAAGGTCTCATACCCAATAAAACACCACTCCAATAGGTAAATATATAATATATATCGTTCTGTCTTCCTCAAGCCGGTGAGGTCCAGGCTTGACAGGGTGGTTACTCGACAAACTAGGTCAACTTCACCAAACCAATTTTCATAAAATAAAGAAAACCAGTTGCGAACGCAGGCACCAAGACAAACTAGGTCTTATCGGCCACTCATATTAATATATTACAAATCGATCTAACGTAGTGTTTCAAGAGGTAAAAAGACCCAAGACACCACGGTACCGTCGACAAGTGTAGTTACAATCATCATGAAGATATGAGGCAACTGAAGATCCCAGGTTTAGGTCCATTCAGATTATTTAGATGTTTATTCACCAAAATTTTCCATTTTACGCTTAGGTCCATTTATCCATTTAGATTGTTATATTAATGTGTTTACAAATCACCAGATGCATCAGATATATGTTTGAAAGAACTTTACATAATCAACGACGGTACTGCAGGTAATCTATAATTTTATGTTTGATTGAGTCCATGGATTCACTAAAATCACCGCAAGCGCTTGTAAGAGGTTCATTTTGCAAATAATTAGTTCTACAAAAGTTCATGTGGAGTAACTCAAAAGATCTTGTAGGACGAAGAGGAATATTAAAATATAATTTACTCAATAAATATGGACTGTTGACATATCCATGTATAAGTTTTGTAATCCAACAAGCATTTATCATAATTCTCCGATTTTTTAAAGAAGGAAGATTTAAGAGTTGTAACCGATATTCATAAGATGGTAAGTGAAAATCAGTATTACAATAAAGATAGCTTAAGCAAAACAAAAGAAATTGTTTCTGCACTGATTCAATGTCGTCTATGTCGGTCTTACAACCGTATCGTGGGCACCAAACAACTGAAGCGTATTCTAAAATAGGCCGCATTAGAGAAGTGAATAAGGTTTTCGTTATGAATGGATCATTAAACTCTACTTTTTAAATAGTAAATAAAAATGTTAACCTTCATACAAACGTCATATAAACTTTTTCACCAGTGCGAATTGATTATCGCCATAAGAAGATAAATGGATTTACTGCAACACGTTCGTAAAACTATTTTTCTTTTCATCTATCAACAAGTCTGTCATAACATTTCAACATTTCTATCAAAAATTAAGATCAAGCCCAAATAGAATGAAAACCACGACAATATCCATGCAAAAAAGTAATCAAATAAGTTGCGCAAAAATTAACTTTACTAATTTGATATGATAATATAATATATAATAAACTTGCCATTTCAGCCCTTGAAAGGACTTTGACCGAACTTCTTATGATCAAATTATGTTGTGGGTGTTATTAAATGTTTGTACACTATTGATCAATAACTGGACCTACTAGTTTTATGCCGACTCCGAACGGCTAATATGCAAGTTCTCAAGAAGCTTAACATGGAAATATTTCATTTATGAGGTTTGCCATTGTCTACAGAGAGGGTGACGACCGAACAGAAAAATTAATTCAATTGAAAAAACTTTCTGTGTCAGGTGGAAATTGAACCAAGGTTCTCAGGCGTATGGGCCACGGACTCTAACCACTGCGCCATGGTCGCCACCAATTTGATATTTCACACATAATTTGAAAGTTTTTCAAATCGTAAAGCAATCACACCTTTTCTGCTTTAACACTTTCGGGACGTAATTCAAGTGATGAAGTTATAGGTACAATAGGGGTGTTCTTATTTTGAAATATCGGATTTTTATAAACCGCCGGGCAGATTCTTGTTCCTTTTATATTAAAATGGTGAATAAAACAAATCTGGAGTAAATCCGATATGTTTTAGTGGACCCGGAAACGACATCAAATATTGGAATTTTTCAAATATAAAATGTGGCACGTTACCCCAAATGAGGTATGTGAAATATCAATTATAAGCCAAAATAAATGTTTTCTGTTATGCAAAAAGTCCACTCCATAAAATAGACCTTTTTTAAGTTGAAAAATATAGGTGGCTAACCTAAACCGCAATCCACTTTATCACTCTACCAACTATAGTAGTTATTATTGAAGCTTTAAAAGTATATGCGATTCGAAAAAGAATGTATTGTTTAGAACACTACTGTTTGCGTAGACTTTTCCTGGAAATTATCTATTTCTCAACGAGAGACGCTGATGATCAGGCGCGGATCAAGAGGGGGTCAGGGGGTTCATAACCCTCCCCCCCCCGCAAAAAAACAGCGCAGTTTGCTTTGATTATTTGGTTAGTTTTTTTTATTTTTGATTTTTTTTCAATCCTGCGACCCCCTCCCCCTCAAAAAAATAGATCAGCCCCTGCTGGTGATAACGGGTGTTGGGTAATATTTTTAATTATTTTACTAATTTTATTTTATTTCATTAATTTCATTTTATTTACGGTAGTATTTACCATCATTTTCATTTATTTAAGTATTTTATCTTAAAACTGTAAAATAAGGAATCACCCTAACATAGAAATATATTGTTCTACGACACCACAACAACAACATCATGTAATGATGTTTCTTGTCGTTTGGCTCCAACAGTCACCGGTCCGATAATGCTGTTGTTGTTGTTTTGTCTCATCATTCGTCGGTCCCAACTATCGTTTGGTTTGTCTCGAACAGTTGCCGATCCGCTACTACTGTTATTGTTGTTGTTTTGGTTCATCAGTTGGCGGTCCCAACTGGCGTTTCGTTGTCTTATCAGTCGTACATATGCATGCACTGGCATTTCCTAACATTATCAGGAAAACGGCAAATGTCATTGTTGAAAAATCCGTAGTTCAGTTGATTTTTTCATTTGTAATGTGAGTGTTGATCGGAGTGTAATGAGTTCTAAACAGTGAAATTAATTAATTTGTAATTCAAGTGGTGTTTTCAGTATACATGTATAACAATTAATATGTCCAAAATATCATCGAAATCTACTACTGAAGAAGCACCAAGCACTTCAATCGTTACAACACGTAAATCCATTGAAAATTTACAGAAAATCGACTTAATAGGGAATGTTTCTCACCAAATTACTGGCGCAAAGCTTCCGTCAAATCGTCAGGTCTTGCAAGTCCTATTCTACAATATGCGTTTTGTAAATCTTTCAGCAAAGCAAAGTGCAAAATTGGCAATCGATGCAGTTCAAATATTTTGGCATCAAGCACGTATACCGATTCGAGAAGGGCATAAGTGTATTGAAAAATTACTAAAATTATATGAAAAGTGGAAAAATTTTCAAAAAACAATCTCTGGGAAAAGATCAAATGCCCAAAAACAAGCCGTTGAAACATTTGTTGAACATCTGGATGAGTTATTTGATATTGCCGCCGCCGATGCACTAGTCCAAATTGTTATTGTGGAAGATAGGCAGTTTCTAGAAATGCAAAGACAAAAAGGACGCCCTGGTTGCATGGCTGGCGTGGATATGGCTTTATGGGACCGAGAAAGAAAAGCACAGGAACGAAAAGATAAAAAAGCTGCGCGAAAAAGGAAGTACGAAGAAGAAAAATCGAGTCAATCAGGTATGTTTTGTATATTAATACATTTTAGATTTGACCGTCCAGTTTTCTATAGACGTTTCTCAACTTATGGAGTGGTCTGATGAAGATAGTGTTGTCAACTTACCGGTTAACGACACATCTATTGACAAGGAAAACCTAAGCTCAAACTCTGTGTTAGGCCAAAAACGGGGTCGCAAAAGTTTTATTACAGCTCGGTTAGTAGCAGCGCTAGACAATGCCAAAGTGTCTGATGGAATGGCAGTTCACATCCTTATAGCAGCAGCAGAGGCGATTATATTGCGCAGCGTTTTCGAAACCAAATTATATTCAACCTCTGCTCCAGAAGTTTCAATATTTGAAAGATTTGCAAAATCATGGCCAGGTTTTAAGAAAGAATTATTCAGAAGTGGCAATGAAGATACAACTGTTTGTCTACAAATAAGTCCATCTGAACGTGAAAATTGTGTAAAGTTTTGTTTTGATCAACTGATTAAATCTCAAAATCGAGAAGACTATACAGAACTGTTACAGTTGGTCTTAATCTTTCTTGGCGCAGAACGGTATAATTTTCGAATGCCAGGTCCAACTAGTCATGCACGCTGGATGTCAAAAGCAATATATTCTTTAAAAATATTTCTATTCCGTGACCAATTCTCACTTACGAAAAATGAATCAAATGGATTACGTGATATATGTATTTTTCTAGTAAAACTTTATATTAAAGCCTGGTTCAGATGTACGAATGCCATAGACGCAGCGCTTCAAGATTTGACCTTCATTCAAGGTGCTATAAAGTATTCTGAAACCAGCACAGAAATCTCAGCAGTAATACTTAAAAAATTTAGCCACCATTTATGGTATATTTCTGAGGAAACAATAGCTCTAGCCTTTTTCGATTCAAAAATATCTTTTGAAGAAAAACGTAACATGGTTGAAAAACTTAAATTAAAAGAACCAACGGTGAAATTAAAAAATGGGCGATCCTATTTCAACTTAAAAGACTTCGAAAGATACTCCATAAGTGATTTTGTATCAGAGAAAACAAAGTGTTTCTTCAGTCGATTTAATTTATCCCTGGAATTTCTAGAGTTTGATCCTTCAACTTGGGAAACGTCGTTTGAATTTGAGGAAGGCTGGACATTCTGTAAGGATTTATTTGTTGTAAATGATACAGCAGAGAGAGGAGTTAAATTCATTCAAGATTTTAATAGAATATTAACAAATGATGAAGAGGAAAAACAACTGCTGCTCCAGGTTGTTGAGGCATATAGACACAAATATCCATCGTATAAAAAATCGGATCTAATAATACATCCATAATATCAAGGTGTATATATCCAGAAAACTATTCCCTACTTCATTTTGATTTTTTTATGTTTACCAAAATTATAAAAATATTTTTCGAAAAAAATTTTCAAAATTGCCCATGTTGTTTTATTTATTCGCATAGAGGCATATTGAAGTCGTTTCCGGGTCCACTAAAAGTTATCGGGTTCGTTCAATATTTAAGTTATATCATTTTTTAATATAAAGGAACAAAAATCTGCCCGGCGAAATGAATTCAGAACACTTTGAAATTTCGCCATACAAATAAGAACACCTCTAAGGTACAAATGTGTACCGTGCATGCCAAAAGAGTTAAAATATCAATATCATTAAAAACACAATGCCGTGAGTTTGTGTAATAGTAAATTGAAATGTTGACCTCATATAAACGTCAAGGAATTCTAATTAGCGTAAAAGTTATCCCAATTTTGACATTCTTGTTCAATTGCTACTGTGGCGTTTTCACATCTTCTGGCATACATACATTTCACATATGTAAATGATGACATGTATGAATTGGTTTTAATGCGGTAACTTGGAAAAATAGAAAACTATAACAGGCTTGATTTTTACGTAGAAGTTCAAGTTTCCGCGATTCTATTGTAGCTAAAAATGAAGCTCAAATGTAGCGATTGATTTCCTAAAGCCAAAAATCACCTTTTTATAGTTCTTTTTTTAATTTATTTATGAAAAAAAAAAAATACAATTTATGATTTTTTTTTAACTCATTTCCGAACAAAATAATGTTTATTTTTGAGAGGCATTTTAGTCCGATGAATGAATGATACAAAAAGGGTTATTTTATGAGTGCCAAAAATGAACGTTTCTACCCGAAAAGGTTCATAAATGTATTCGAAAACGGTAGTTTTGGTTCACTGGGAAGTGACTGTGCGTTCTTTTTACAAAATAAGGCCATATATCTATATATTTCAGCTAGATTTTTTTTGTAATGATATTAAGTGCATTTCAAGATTTCGTCATCAAGATTTTCAGCGACGATGACGCACAGTGTATTGATCTTTTACAAAAGTGGGACAAAAAACAAAAGGTTATCGGGATTGAAGCCATCAAAGAGAATTAGACAAAGGGAGCTAAGGGCAATTCAGAAATCGGACTACCAAAAATGCTTTCAAGAATGGAAAAAACGTTGTCATTTTGAAGGGTATAAAATAAATACTGACGAATAATAAACCGTTGTTGTTTTATTTGCACACTCCGGTTCAATTTTAAACAGAAGGAATATGTACACCAATTTAGCACTGCACCAACGCTGCCATAGATCATATACGTGGGCTTCCACAGGGGGGGAACAAGGGGCGCTTGCCCCCCTTTGCAATGATCATTTTTTATATAGCTTCATATTAAATCAAAAAAGGCCGTAAGTTTAAAGTAAAAAATATGAGCAGAAAATAAAAAAACTTTCTAGATTGTAAGTTGCGCTTAAACTTAGGGCTTTGTGAACTTTGTTAATAAAAATGTCAGTTTTAGTTGTAGAAGTGTAAAATTTTGCGAAACATGTATTTTGATAAGATTCAGCATAATCAATCAAAAAGCCATTTTTTTAATTTTTTGTAACTTAAGGCTTTTTTGATTTCATATGACGATTTGTTCATTTGTATTTAATATATTTTGAAAAGAATACAAAAATACTTTTTTAGGTTAATTTATAAATAAAGCAGAGGTAAATCATTCATTTTTAAATAGTATGCTGTACCCATTGCTGGAAGGCCGTGTTCACATTAC
The DNA here is from genome assembly GCA_963920525.1 of Dichetophora obliterata. NCBI lineage: Eukaryota > Metazoa > Arthropoda > Insecta > Diptera > Sciomyzidae > Dichetophora > Dichetophora obliterata. Next base: position 51,186,723 of record OY986435.1, read on the forward strand.
GCGCTTAAGTCGCAATTGCTCTTACGTTTTTTTTTGAAAATGCTGCTGAAAAATACTGAATTTTGTATGTATTTATATCAGAGCTGGGCGCTACATAGATCACTGAGCGCTCTCTGAGCGTAACTTTTCACATGTACACAAAGCTCAAAACAGAAGAGCATATAATTCAGTTGTTCGCAGACAGTGATGCTGTGAAGGCCTATGTCGCAAATTTTATGTACACTCTTAAAAAACTAACACTCCAAAAAAAACTAACAATCGTATATATTACGATTTTATAATATTAAAAAGCCAAACAACATAATAAACCTACTAAAATTTTTGACTCTGATATAGAATGTGATTTCTTTTCCGCAGAGAATCTTACTGGCGAAAAAGAATGTTTAATTGCCACTGCAATAATTTAAAATGTGACTGTGTTAGAATGCCCAGTCCTTATTTAAATACAGCCGCGCTTGCCAAAAAAAATTGAGAACGGTGTCGCAATTGCGACAAAAAGAGTAATATGAACACGTCCAATAATTAACGATACCATTTCATTAACCTTTGTTTCACAAAAACTTTTCAATACGTATTCTTAAATTGAAAAATTTTTTCTACGAATTTTATTCGTAATTTTCAAACACGAATAGAATTCCTAGAATGGACGTAGTTTGGCGCACATTTCAAATATTTTATTCGTATTCGTACAAAAACAGATTTATATTGCACTTTACATTTACGAATGATCGAAATACCTAATCACGAAAAAACCTCCTGTTCAGCTAGGGTTTGAACCGCGGTTCTTTAGCGTTTGAGGCACGTACTCTTCCAGTTGACTACGGCCACCTTGCAATCACACATGCCCTTATATTCGGTAATTGTTCGACAAACCAGCCTGAACGATTTCAGTTGTAAATTTTTTAAATTCAACTAAAACTTCGTACTTTTTACGAATAATGCGTACGGTGAACCTGCGAATATTTTTTTCAGTATATACTGCGGATGTAATGAAACTAATTACGAAGTTATTCCTACGAGAAATTGACGAATGTTAAGGAATAATATCCCTTATTAGTCGAAGATCATTCTTCGTAGCAACAGAAAGCAAAGTGCATTTAATTCAATAACGGATAAGAATAAGCTTTGACGATAGGCAATTTATATTTTAAAGTCATTGTAAACAAGCAGAAGACAAAGTAAATAAATTTAATAAAAAAAATTAATGTTTTCCAAAAAGTCTGCTTATTTTTCTATCATAAAGATGATCAAATTTGGATTTTTTTTTTAATTTTTCCAAAACTTAATAAAATGACAAACAACTCCACAGCATTTAAATTTAAGAAAATTGCAGTGATTTAGGCAAGAGCAAAGCTTCTAATTCAAAAACGAAAGAAAAAATTCGGAAAGTTATTAAAGTAGGCCAATTTTGGATCAAGAACTAATTTTTAAAAAACCTTATATCATATTAAGCAAACGATTTTACGTTAGAATATGTTATAATCAAAAGTTTTTATGACGTAAATGTAAATAGGAGACTCGATTTCAAACAATCATTTCATACTTCTTAAAATTCACGTTATTTAGCGGCACCCACCCAGTTTGCGAATTTTCTGTACTTTTTTAAAGGTTCTGGAATATTTTAAGAAAATGTATGAAACCCAAAACACATCTTATATACATACATTTACCTCTTTATTTATTTATTCATACGTTTCGAATTGAAAAAAAAAGAAATTTTTTAAATTATTCAGATAATAGCTATATTTTCTTACTCGATTGTAGGAACTTGCAAGCTGCCAGAACTGATTCATGATGGAAAAAGAAATTAGTAGATTGGTGTCATTGCGGTGTGAGATCCGGTGAAAAATATATCCCTTAGCATGCGGTCAACATTTTAAGAATAGCGACAACTTAAATTTTTAATTTTTGCGAATGATATGGATTTTGACCTCCTTAATTCAAATCTGAAAGTTTCAGTCCACTCGAAATTGAATTAGGAGTTAAAGGCTTCCAAAGTTAAAAAATGGCTTAAAAATTTAGTTTTTTCTTTAAGTTTTTCAACAACAAACAAATATTTTTTAATATTAGGAAATTTTTTTTATTCTAATTTTAAAACTTGCAATCTTGGGGCTCGATAGTAATGAATGCGATTTCATTTAATGATATAGGCCTCACATTATTTAATTTATTAAACTATTAAAAACATTTGCTTTTGCAAAAAATTACTGAAATGTATTACGTGACAAATAACTGTAATAAAATTTTTAAATATTTCGGACATGATACGAGAAAGATTTTTACACGTTCTTTAAAATGTATAAGATTTTCTTGTGTGTGTCAACCGGTGTAGTGTGCATAATATTTTTACAAAATAAGTACCAATAATCGTAGTAAATAGCATTATACGCAATATAGGTTACATTTTGTTTATGTTCATTCTAGATTCAATTATGCCTTTGGCCCCCCCTAGAACAAATTCTGCCGTCGCCCTTGATCAGAAATATACATATCGCTCATTTGCTCGAATAACGTCATAACTCAAAAAACAAGATTTTTGGGTTAATGATGCAGAATTGTTCTTTATATCATGCTTCATATTAGGGCAGTTCACGATCTTATTTGCACCAGATTGCAAAATTATGATATTGCAAACATTTGCAATCAATTGTGAACAGCACTTTTTGGATTACTCTGCAACACTTCTTGCAAAATTAATACACAGTTGATTTATAAAAGAAAATAAAAAAAAATTACTTTGTGAAGTAATAATTTCTTATATTTTGTTTAAATCTGCAATATTATGCCGAGAAAAAGTAAAAAAGAGGCAATAATAGACTCTTTTGGTTTCTCACACAAAATTAATTTGCCTACACTTTCCGGCCATCAGCTGATTGTTCGATTGAGCTTGCAATCCAGTGTTGCACATGCGTAGCATTTGTAAGCTACAGGTTTTTAGTGTTGCATTGCTGCAAGAATGTAGCAAGTGCAAATCTGTGTATTTTGTTAGTGTAGTGCAAATATATGCAATAATAATTTGCAAATGCACTCATGCAAGACTATTTGCACTAGATCGTGAACTCCACTCATGTTATCTTTTGAATTTCATGTTATCATTTTGAATAGTCTCCGCGTGCGCAGAGAAAATGCCTCTCTCTCTTCGTACAAGGTGTAAGTCAATTGAAAACTTTAAATGCGTTTTATGCAAAATCACTTTTTTTGAGTTATGATGTTATTCGAGCAAATGAGCGATTATCTATCGATACTTCTATACACTCAAAACATTTAATAGTAGAATAGCTACAAATATCTATAAAATCGTAAAAATTTTCTAATACCTGATGTAGTATCTACGAATATATTCGTTTTATGTACTAATGATATTCGTAAACAAAAATAAAACAATTCGTGTTAGAGCGTTGTACGAATGATGTGTATAATAATATAATAATATTCGTAAATTTTTTGTATGTATAACTTCGTAATTTCTTCCATTACATTCGTAGTATTTACTAATGCTTTCGTACTATTTACGAGTTTGACCGTACGAATTATTCGTAGAATGAAAGAATAATTAGTTGAGTTTAAGAAATTAAAAAACGGAATCGTTCAGCCTTATTTGTCGATAAACTACAGAATAAAATTAACTGTATGATTGTAGCCTACTGGTAGAATGCGTGGTCTGTAAGCTAAAGAGCCGAGGTTTAAACCCCAGCTCAGACAGAATGTTTTTATTTTTGCCTGGTTTGTCAAACAACTACAGAATATAAGGTGCGGTATCACTGTAAAGTGACTGTAGCCTACTTGTAGAGTGCGTGGGCCGAACGCAAAAGGGCGGAGGTTCAAGCCACAGCTCAGACACAATGTTTTTTTTTGTTTGCCTGATTTGTCGAACAACTACAGAATATAAGGAACTGTTTGAGTGTAAATTAGCTGTATCCTACTGGTACAGTGCGTGGCCCGTAAACTAAAGAACGGAGGTTCAAACTCCAGCTCAGACATAATTAGGGTATTTACAAGGTGTGCTATCATGTCATATTGTCCTAAAATTTTACACTAGTTTAAGCATTTTATTCTTGCCTTCCATATAAAAAAGGTCTAATATATTACAACTCTGAAAGCTATGTTTATTGAAGTATCGTAATCAAACAGCTGTGTCTTATTTGCATTTATTTATCTTGTAAATTTAGTTGTAAAATTTTAGGACAATATGATACGATAGCACACCTTGTGAATACCGTAAATGTTTTTTTTTGTTATTAGGTATTATTAATGGTACCAACTGATGTTTTTTAAAAATAATTATATTTGCTACTTAGAACACTGAAAAGTAAGTATTAGTACGCATAATTTTTAAAAATAAGTATTTATAAGTATTTCATATATCACAGAAAAAAGATTTTATATTTCCTTGATATTATTTACTAATATAAAAATCAGTAGAACCCACAATATTCCTTATTCACACCCTCTTTTTGTTTTCCTCACAATGTTTTGTGTATGCAATTTATCAAAAACAATAAAGGTTTTTCTATAAAAAAAAAATATTAATTTTATGTGTTTGCAGTTCATATATATTTCTTACTAGCTGAACCCGGTGTGCTTCGCTACCCCCCTCGTACCAGGATTGCATTTCAAAATTGTGGCAATACCAAAATCACTTTTCACGCCATTGAATTTTCGAAATAAGTCCACCCCAGCGCCACCTACCGTGTCCATTTATACACAAATTATTTTCTTATGATTAAACAAACATACATTCTGAATTTCAGTTAAATTGGTCCATAAATTCAAATTATCGATATAAGTCCACCCCAGCGCCACCTATCGGGTCCATTTATACACAAATTATTTTCTTATGATTAAACAAACATACATTCTGAATTTCAGTTAAATTGGTCCATAAATTCAAATTTTCGATATAAGTCCACCCCAGCGCCACCTATCGGGTCCATTTATACACAAATTATTTTCTTATGATTAAACAAACATACATTCTGAATTTCAGTTAAATTGGTCCATAAATTCAAATTTTCGATATAAGTCCACCCCAACGCCACCTATCGGACTTTCCCGGAGGGTTTTTCCAAAATTTTCCTTCGTAAAAACCTTCTCCTGGCAATTATAAACAACTGAAAAAAAATTTTAGACAAATCGGCCCAGCCATTCTCAATTGATGTTTTACTATACATTTTTTACACCATTTTTATATATATAGATATATACAAAAGTTTGAAAACAAACAAAAGCATACCAAAAAGTTAAAAGTTATACGTACTTTCACGGTAGGTTAGTAAAATAATAAAAAAATCACATTCAAATGTATACAGAGATTAAAGAAAAGTTATCATTATTCGCCCTCTTTGTCACTGAATTTAAGTACTACACTAACAGGTTTTTTTTTGCTTGAAATTATATACTTCTTGGCTGGAAAAGTTGTTTAATATGTCAAGTCTTGTCTTGTAAAAAAAATTTTAAAATCGATACAGCTGTATTCAATATAATTTTTTACAAAAAAAAACTGACTCCAGAGTCTGTTTTTTAACACTGTTGACTCCAATTTCCAAACTTTTCCCGCTTTTGCAAACAAACGTTCAACTAGAGCTGAAAAGTAAGCATAAATAAGTATAACTCTTAAAAGTAAGGCCTTTTCGACACTTGGTCAACGCAATTCCAGCGCAACTTCAACGCAACAGCGAAAAAGTTGAAAAGCAATGCAACTTTAAACCGAATGCTTTCAGACTTGCTTCAAAAGTCATGCAACATATAATAATTTTAATTTTATTATAACTCATATTTTTCGACTTCTTGCACTAATTTAATATTTAACACTTGCTCTTTCATCCTGCATATTTACTATTTCTTTTAGATTATTTCTTTTAGATTCTATTTCTACTATTTCTTTTAGATTCTATTAATGAAAAAAAGGAACAAATTAATTTACTTATTCAACTTGATTAATATATAGCTTACTGCACTACAAATAATTGCAACACAAAACAAACTGTTGCAACAAGTCGCCGATGAAAATGTCGGAAAGTCGCGTTGCGCTGAACAGGTTGAGAACGTGTCGAGGACTTGTTGCGTACAAGTTGCTTAATCTGAAGGTTCCGGTATAAATACACAGGCTAGCAACTTGAGTTGGAGTTGCATTGACCAAGTAAGAAAAAGGCTTATATACTTATAAGCAGTGGCGTATATATGGGGGTGGTCCGCGGGTCTATACCCCCAGAGCCATGGAAACATTAGCAAATATCTCACGCTATTGTGAATTATTTCTCCCAGCAGTCTTGGGCATCATCGAAGAATTGCTCTTTGATGATTACTTAAAGAAACTTGCTGCATAAGGCAAACTTGCAAAATATTCTTAAACGTATCTGTCTTGTATTCGTCAACAAAAGACTTGAAAAATATTGTTTAACTCATCTGCATTGTGTTCGTCAACAATAAAGAAACAAAAAGAACAAAGCAACAAAGGAAACTGAGAGCTCGCGATAATTCTTCTCTCTTGTGTTTCTTGTCAAAAATTATTTAACGCGTCTGTCTTGTTTTCGTTCAAAAAAAAACAAAGTAACAAATCAGAAACACGTGTTCTCGTACGCGGTTGAACAAAACCAAAATGCAACAAAAATTCCTTGTCGGCCTTTGTGGTCTAGAGAAGAGTGCGCTTGACTATCAACTCAGGGGTCCCCGGTTCAAGTCAGGTTTCGGTCATGTTTTTTAACGCCTTCTTTGTTCTTTACTACTTTAAAAAATTATTGAAACAAAAAATTTACTACTGAATTGTGGAAACTGGCCTCGATTATAAGCAATTTAAGTTTTATTTTTAAAAAGCTTTCGGTTTTCACTTCATAAACGAAATTTCATCAACTTTCTTAATGTTTTCATGTACGAAATTTCCTAAACACTTCGGTATTTACTTCATTTACGAAGTTTCATTAACTTTCTCTCTATTTTCGCTTACGAAACTTATACATCGTTCTGAACTGCGTTCTTGCGCGAATTTGGAACATTAATTTGAGATTTTCGTCAATGAAATGTATGGTTGAATCAGCATGTTTCTTCCATGAATCGGAAAAATCACACATGATTCTCTTAAGGTTTTTTTAGGAACGGAACTACTGGGCTATTAAGTAAAGAACGAATTCAAATGTATATGTTTTGCCAAAAATTCTTCTTTTTCTCAATAAAGTTATTAAAATTTGATTTATTTCAGTGTTAAATCGGTCAATTTTTGTTAAATCGGTCAACAATTGCTTGAAAAATAGTGAGATGTGTAGCTTCCAGAAAGTCGGTGTTGCTCAGATTCAATTCAAAAAGTCCATATATTTTTACTTACCTACCGTTTTTCAACATTTCAACAAAGTAATTCTGTATAACATGACGTTCGGCGTCAAAAAACAGTCATACAATAAGGAATTGTACAAGTTGCGCATTGAACGGATACAAAAAGCTTTTACTCGTTTTGTTTTACGTACGTTAAATCCTCTAATCTATCTTCCCTCATATAGTGAGCGATGTAACTTAATTAATTTGAAATCCTTAGAAAGTAGAAGGAGTTCATTCTCTTTGCTTTTTATATATGATATTGTTTCTGGATGTGTCGATTGTCCTGAACTTTTTGAGAAAAAAAATTTTAATGTCCCTGCTAGAGTTCTTAGATGCAATGATATATTTTATATTCCAATATGCTAACAAATTATGCTGTAAATGCTCCTATTAATAGGGCCTTATTACATTTTAATAATATAAATTCTTTTTACAGTTTAGATTTTTCTATCTCTAAAGATGTAATGAGGCTTTTACTAAATAGAATTCTTTGAATGAAGTTCTCTTTGAATTCATGTTAAATTTAAGTAAATTTTTGTTTTTTCATTAAGTTATAATCTTTTAATCTATAAGGAAATATGTATTATCCAAAGATTAAAATAAAAGGAAATGAAATGAAATATTATACTTACAGCAAGTAATTTTTTACAAACTTTTGACACAATGTAAATCGTGAAAATATGTAGGTTATTTTCAAAAAACCGTATCTCAGTAATTTTTTCGTATTTTGTTTTATTAAAATTTTTATTTCACAAAAAACTGAAATGTTATCGTGTAAACAGTATCTGCGAGGTACGCTCGCTTGCACTATTTAACATACATCAGATGCGAGTGCGTGTGTATTTGCATCTATTGCCATGCTTGTTTGCCAGTCTAATAGACCCAGCTCTGCTGTATATATTAAAGCCTCTTCTATCTAGTTTTCCGCCGTCTGTCTGTCTGTCTGTCTGTCTGTCAGTCTATCTGTATGCTTGTTTTTAAACAATCTTAACGAAATCTGAGTTGTATCTGCATGAATTATATTCATCGCTTCACCTCAACTCGCATCCGTTAGTGCGTTTGTGCAATGCACCATGTCGCTGTTGCTCTTTGAAAAATCACAAGTTGTTTCTGTTGTTGTTATTATTTTCGTAAGGTAACAGATAAGTAGTTTTTTAAATAAACAACGCTTTGCTTTGTGTCGTTCCGAGTACTTTATTTTGCTTAAACTTTTGACTTGTATTATTTCCTCTAATATTTACGATTGTTTTTTTAGATATTTCTTATTATTGCTATTGACTCAAGGTGTCTGCTGTGCATTGATGCAGTCGTGCTTTGAGTTTTAAAATTGATTAGTTGCTGGGGTTTGAACGATAATCTTTTGATACTACAGGGTAGCGCTGCGCTGTTATAATCTCTCATTTACTTCCCTTTTTCCAATTTATAAGACTGCCTAGTTTTGAATTGCTTTAGCTATGTTTGACAATATTGTAGATGAAGATAAACAGCAACGCCAGCTCATTATTTTGTTATGGTAAACCACTTCAAAGCCTCGTTTCCTAGGACAAAAAAAAAAGTAATTAAGATATCCTCGAAGGAGACCCGCATTCGTTGTGGCATATACTTAATGTTGCTCATGGCTTCAATATCTATAGCACACTTAGTACATGAAATTTATCTAAAAGCAAAGGAAATATATGTATGTATGTATATGTATTTACTCTGAAGCCAGAAATTCGTTATCCTCGATTTGTTTTCATGCTGGTCTTGCAAAGTCTTGCGTTCGTAAAAATTAATGCAAATTTATATTCACTCTTCCGTTTGAATTGCGTAGGTTTCTTAACAAGTATTCATGTTTTATTTGTTTGCAAATAAAACATGCACGTTCGGAGCTCGTATCAGTGCTGACAGAAAGTTTTTGTGTTTGTAGCAAAAATTGATAAAAATTACCTTAACAGATTAAGCAAAAAATTTTATGTGTATCTAAAAGAAATGGTAGGTTTTTTATAAAACACTTTTACTCATTTTTTATTAATTTTTACTTTAAGTGTCAAATTTGATGCCATATGTTAAGTGATTTACCGTTTAGCGCTCGTTTTCGTGAAAAACAGAGAAGTTTTTCGATTTGAAATGAAGTTTCTGCAATAGACTATGTTGCAGGAGTTCTTTAGTGACCTTTGTCAAGAACAACAACAAGAGTCTTTGAGTGGTACCAGATGTTCAAAGAGGAACGTCAAAGATGAACCTCATCAAGGACGACTAAGAACATCGACATCAATTAGCAACACGTGAAGCAAATCAAGGAGTTTATGCCAGTAAATCGTCGTTGAACAATTAGAGACCTTGCTAATGCTCTCAATATTTTAATTGACTAATATCATTTTGGAAACAACGTATTCGGCTGATTGAGCACCATATGACTCCTTGCTATTCAGCAAACTTAAGAGACCGCTGCAGAAATCGTTGATCGGCTTACCACCGAACAAAATGGAATAATTAAAACAGCACAGTCAACTTAAAACAAAAGGATTTAGAAATTTTTATAAATAGCGTGAAGTTTTAGGTGGCCAGTCCCTTTTACATTTGAACACAGTAAGCTTAATTGTAAAATAAAACTAAAAATAAAAAATAAAAAATAAACTGGCCATTTCAGACCTTGGAAGGACTTTGACCTAGCTTCTATTGATCAATAATGTTGTGCGTGTTATTAAATGTTTGATCGCAAATGTTCGAGAACTGGACCTACGTGTTTTATGCCGACTCTGAACGGCTTATGTTCTCAAGAGGATTTACATGGCAATTTTTACTCTCTGAGGTTTGCCATTGTCTGCAGAGAGGTCGTTACGACCGAACAGAAAAATTAATTCAATTGAAAAAACTTTCTGTCTGAGCTGGAATTGAACCCGGGCTATCGCGGTTCTTTAGCTTAGGGGCCACGCACTCTACCCACTAGGCTACGGCCGCCACTAAGTAAAACAAAGGGACTTTCACAAAACTATTTCTTTTTTTTAAGCTCCACAAAAATTAATATCGTCGTTACAAAAGTGAACTTGCGAATCTGAAAAATTAAATTTTTAATTTCTAATGAAAATTCTATGAAAAATTAAAAAAAGAAATTTTTCAGATTCTCAAGTTCACTTTTGGACCGACGATATAAAGACTTTAAATTTTGCACCTAAGCTTTTTAAACTGAAGTAAACACTCTGAGTATAAAATTTGTTAATATCAAATGAAGACCTCCCATACAAAGTGACTTTATGAAAGCGGTACATTTCTTAAAATTCCTCAAAAATTAATACAATGCCCTCAAATTTTATAAATAAGTTTACATTTTTGCTATGCTTTTTAAGTTTGGAATTTTTAAAAACAAAAATAAAACTCCGTCTATCCATAAAAAAGGGCGTATTTATTAAAGTGAAACATTCATAAATTTAGCAAAAAATTAATGTACTAATTTATAATTTAACACAAAAAACTCTGATATTCAAAACGTAATCTGAGTTTTAAAATTTGGATAAAAACCACGCCTTATAAAAAGTAACATCATCAAAATAATAAACCATTCAAACATTTGAGTATATTTTAACACGGCTTTTGGGTTTTAACTTCCACCCAGTCGAAGGTATTTTTTACTAGTTACTATATAATGCATATTTTTGGATTTTTCAAAAAGAGTAGGTTGATTAAGGTGGGTTATGAGAGTTTATGCTAAAAAAAATTTACATCTTTAGTACTAGGTACTATGCTATTTCATGTACTATGGTAAATGTTAATGTTGTATAGTAAAGGTGATTAGGCCTGAAAAACACAAACTCAAGGTCAGAAACAAAAACAAAGATAAAACATAAGAAAGCGCAGTCGAAAAAGCGAAAGCAGAAGATGGGCATAAGCATATGAGCAAAAGCAAACACAAAAGGAAAAGCAAATGTGCAAAAACAAAAGCAAATAAGCAAAACAAAAACAAACAAGTTAAAGAGTATGGCTGTAGTTCCTAGTTTAAATTGACGTTACTATTAATATTTATATTACAATTTTTTACTACTACTATTGTACTTTATAGTTCGCATGGAATGAAGTTATGGTGGGATATCCGGAATAAAAATATGAGCGGGCGAACAGCGGCCGATTCACGGTTGATCATGGGCAGCACGGCCGTACAAGGGTCAAATATGGCCTAAAAATTATCCAAAAAGCCCAGCGGCCGAAAGTTGGGTCAAACAACGGCCGTACAAGGTGTAAATAAAGGATTATGGCCGCTGTACGGCCCGTTGCATACTACCAAATTTTTCAAAGCTATTACTCATCAAACGTATGAACAACAACAAAATCAAGCCTCTCTCTGCGGAGGCAAAAATATAGACGTACTAATATAAGGAAGATATTGAGCATAGAGAATTTTAATATAGCTGGTATGGAAAAATAGATTTTTAGGAATAACTTTTGATTGGAAAGAGATATTGGGGTAATTTTTTCACATAAATTATTTTTGAGACTTGACTTTTTTGTAAAAAAATATATAAACAACATTTTGGAAAAAATAAATTTCGAGAAAAAAATTAAAGGGGGTAGGCACGTACCCTTGTTGTTTTGATGACAAAAACTGTAAAATAATTTTTGCGCTTAACTGGAAGAATTAGCGCAAATAAATGCTATGCCATATAAAAGGTAGCCAGACGTGCAATTTTTAATTGATTTCATTTGTACAACAAAAACTATTTTTGAGTCATTTTTTGAGTAAAAAGTCAATACTTTTTACTTTTTTTGACATAATCATAAAACATATATACACTGACTTAACAGTACAGTTTAACCTATTTTTGTGAAGTAATTTTATTGAACTTTTGAACAAAAAAAATTTGAATGAAATATATTGATTGACAGCGGAGACATTTGCATCGAAAGACCAAACTTTGATTTAAATGTCGTTTTTTTCTCATTTTTAGGTAACGATGTTTTATGAAAAAGTCGTTGTACTGAAACTTTCTCCAATTTTGAATGTATGTGAGTGTTTTTGATGTCAAAATAACTAAACAATTTTAGAATTAAATACACAAAAATCTTCGATGCTAAAATGTTTTATAATAACAAAATTACTGTTAGTTGAAAAATTTCGGAGGGGGCGTGGCAAAAACTAAGTATGTAACATTTAAAGTTGGAGTAGACTTAATTTGTGTACCAAGCTTGAGCGAAATCTGTTGAGCCGTTTAGATTTGTATAAAGGCCAAACAAACAAACAAACAGAAAATGAGTTTTATACTATAGATAACGCTTGGATAGATTAGTGATGAAAACAATGCGCTTTTTTGAATTGTTATAAATAACTAAATTCTTTTTCATTCATTATTTACCGAAAAAGAGTGAAAAATTAAAGTTCAAAATGAAACAGAATGAAATTTAACAAGAACTATATTAAAAAAATATAAACTAATAATATATTTGTGCATTTATGTTCACTTAAAATCAAAGTGAAATATTAAAAAGAATTTTTTTTAAAAAGACGCAGAGTGCTTTTCTTTTCAACTCAGATTCTGAATAAAGAACAATCATATTTTATGCAAATACTGCTAGACTCAAAAGCACTTTGCGCCTTTTAAAAAAAACTACTTTGAACATTACATTGAAAACAAATTGAGTTAGCTTAGTTTTTTGAAAACTTAAAATCTTTTCAAAGACATAATGCCAAAACAAATACTACGAAAAAAGAAAGAAACTTTTTTTTAACTAATGCAAAAAACAAAATCCCGAAATTTTTTACCATTTTATTACAGTAACAATTTTAATTGCTCTTTAGAATTTCTGTGTTGTAAAAAAAATAATATATAATTTAAAATGTGTCATATTTGAATGCGCATATCTTTTAGCAAAAAAAAAAAAAACGCTAGAAAGCTGAAAAATTACTTTCATATGTTTAATTTAATGGAGAATAGAACTGCGTTTTCATTATTCCGAAAAAAATTATTCCGAATTATTATGAAAATGGAATTGGTCCCAATGTGTGTCGGTTTGAACTACACAGGTAACGATATTTCTTATTTTCGTCGAAAATATTTTAATACAAGTATTTATTAAGATTTTATTCCATGTGGGAATAAAACTTAATTGAATATTTGACGTTGATTGATTTGTAATACGTTTTCAGTGAACCAATTTTGGCGTCCCCCGAATGGCATATACACTGGAGGTCATGAAAACTGCACCGCCTAAAATTATCATAAAATTTTGTAATGGTACAGATTTAAAGTAAAGAAAACGCATTTTTGTTTAATATTAGAATTATTCAACTAGAATAGGAAGTAGCTGAGTAAGCAATTCACTCCTGAAAAATACTTATCTTTGATTTTTGACCAAAAATAACAATCCAAGGTAAAACCAAATATTCAGTGCATAGTGCAACAAAATTTTTTTTCAGCGTAGAAAGCAATAAAATTTTTTTTGGTGTACAAAATTTTTTTTAGGAAGTATCGTTTAACAAAAATAAAAATAAATCAATATGATGTCACACCTCCTGTAGCCTGTATAACGGCTACTATCCCTGAAGGCATGGCTTCAACAAGGTCCTTAAGTGTTTCCTCGGTATGAACATTATGCCAAACGTTTTCCAAAGCCGTTTTCTTGTTATCAGGGTTTTTGTTCTGCTACTTTACATTTCATAACATGCCATAAGTACTCGATTGGGTTTAGGTCGGAGGAGTTTGCCGGCCAAGCCAAGTGTGAAATTACAATTTCTTCAATCTCTCTCCCATCTGTAAAAAACAGATAATTATTATTAATGTTTTGTTTGTAATTTCATGGTTGGGGAAGATGACACAATCGATATAAACCATTACTTTCAGATTAAGCTCGGTGGTATGGCGCTGAGTCGTCTTGAGAAATTGCGTCCGAAGTATAAAAAAAATGCTCTTTGAGAGCCGGGACCAAAAAGTTTTCACAAAACACTGGTCCCTATGCCGCTCTCCACTAAACTTGCTTTCGTCTGACCACAACACATTTTGCCATTGTTTAAGTGTTTTTTGGTTTTTGGCCCATTCTAGGCGCGCTTTTTTTTATTTTTGTGGTCAGCATCGGTGTTTTTGCAGAAAGTCTTCCGTATAAATCAGCGTCTCGCAATCTTCTACGAACTCTTTCCACACTTGTTTTCATTCCGCAGTGTGTTTCTAGCTCTGACCGTATAGAGACAGCACTTTAGAAGCGATCCTTTAAACTTATCTTTTTTATTATGCAATCCATTCTTCTGTCAGTTAAACGTTTGGGACCAGATCCTTTTTTCCGCTCCAGGACCTCCAAAGTATCCTTTTTTGAAGCGAAGCTTTTTACGCCTCGTTTTGTGATTTGCTTGAGTGAAATCTGAAAAATGACACTTTTTTCCATACACCTTTTTCTTAGAATTGGAGCAATTTTCCAAGATAATATTCCAAGATAGAATTCCAAGATAATCGTTACCAAGGCAAAAAATTTTAATATTAAGTATCGGACTAAATCCTATTGTTTATGGCAAAGATTTAGTCCTAGTCTAGTGTCATATTTTTTAAAATTAAAAATAAATGATAATCTAAGATATTTTTCAATATGAAGTTAATTATTCTACGAAAAATATTTTTCACTTTTTAAATAGAGAAACACTGTAAGCACCGTTTTATACGTCAAGTAGTTGCCAGAAAAAATATTAAAGCGGAATATGAAAAAAGATATATTAAGGTATCAGCTAGTTGTTGTAACTCAAATTAGGTAAATTAGCGAAAGCGATATTTTAGTTTTTTTAGTTTGCTACGTTATTCGTAACACCCGTCACAAAAAAACAACAAATAGTTATGTAAGTACAAAAGTTGCAATCCAATTTTAGTTTTACTTTACAAAAGTAAGGTTAAGCATGCAGCTTATTAATTTTCAATATAATTTTTTTTCATTTTTTTTGTAGATCGCCAATTTAGTTCGACTATTATATATTGATAGTTAGGTAAGATTTGTGTATATTTGAATAGTTCTGTTATTCTTTCATACCCTACACCTAATAAAACTTAGGGTAAGACAGGTCATATGTAGTTTTCTAACTTATTAATATTCATATAATTAAAGATAGCCGTTTTAGCTAGGAAATGAAAAAGCAGGGAAAATTTGAAGAAAAATAAGGACATATTGAGACTTTTTTTGGAAAAAGAGAGAGCAAGACACAAGCAGAGGAGAGAAAAATTGAAAGCTTTATGCACTTGTCTCGAAATAACATTGGATACGAAGTAACAGCATATTCCAAACAATAGAATATTGCAATATTGGAAGATACCATTTCCTTTCTCCTTTAACCCTTTGACGACCAGACATTTTTGGCCGAAGCGATTTTAATTTTTTTCTATTTTTTTTTTCTATGGCCTATTGGTAGTTGCTTCACAAAAAATTGGATCCCTAAATCTCCCCCATGTCTCCAATTTTTGACGGCAAGTATAGTTGCCTGTGGTCAACGACGGAAAATTTTATCCCAAAAAAAATAAATGTACAATGAAGATTTTTATGCATAAGTATATGTTATATTTAAAAAGTTTACAAGAAAAACTATTAATTAATGTTGTGTATGGTAAATTCCAAAGCAGTCGCGGGATGTAGTGAAGCAAAGGAACAAGTTGCATTGGACACAAAATACATTGGTTCGGCTATATTTGCCCTTCGCTGTACAATTCGAACACCGTTTCCATTGGTCGCGCTTTTCCATTTTGTGGAGAGATCGGGGCTTGACTAACTTGTGGTTTCCAATTCTGGAAACTTCTGGAAATGCTCGCGTTCTTGACGTGAAGTCACTGATTAGTTCCTTGGCCAAAGCTGCCCTATATTCAATAGATATTATGTTTGTCGAAAAGCTGCTGGGTAGTATTAGCTTGTTGTAGACTATATAGCTATTACGGATGCATATTTCGAAGAGATCGATGAACAGACGAATATAGAAACGCCATTTGCTTCTACGATCGTACTCATAATAAACCATCTTCTGGTCCATAAGGTCAACTCCACCCATTCCCTTGTTGTAGTGTTGGATAACCAAAGGGCAGTTGACATCAACTTTTCCAGCTTGTCCAACAACACGGCGCTTTACTTGAAACACAGCAGTTGGGTCAATAAAATTTGATGCCAGATATACGCCACGATTATCCATCCATTTAACTACAGAAATGCTGTCAGATGTAAAGTAGCTTATGTTGCCCCGCTTCATTATTTTATCCGCCGGAAAATTCTTTGGCATATGCTTTCTATTGCTCCGAATTGTGCCGCAGGCCATTATTTCGTTTTCCTGGAGAATGTGCATAAGGTTTAGACTAGTGAAGAAGTTGTCGAAATAAACTTCAATGCCTTTTTTTGCGAGGGGTGCACATAGCTGCAAAACAACAGACTCACCAAGGCCGTGTTCCACGAATTGCTTTTTACCTGTGTAAATGTCAACATTGTATAAGTAGCCAGTTTCCGATTCACACAAGCACCAAAGTTTGAAGCCCCACGAAACAGGCTTATCCTTCATGTACTGCTTCATAGCATTATGACCTTTGAACTTCGCCATGTGTTCATCAATTGATAGTTTCTTTGAGTACGTGTACGCTTCCGGCATAGCCTTGTTTAAATGGTTTTTTAATTGGCCTGATTTTGTAAGCGCGATCGGTTTTATCATCCTGTTCGTTGTCGGAAAAGTGAAGATTGGAAGTTATTTCTTCAAATCGATTCCGGGTCATGACATCAGCTACTTGGGCTTGGCGGAAAGTGTTATCTGTAGACCAGTACAGACGAATGTTGGGCAATTTGACAAGGGTCATACGTATAATCAAACCCATATAGGCCTTGAACTCAGTCACCGTAATAGTGAAAATGCGGCCTTTTTGTATGGCGTATAGATTTGACTGTTCAACTATCATGATGCACAATTCTACAACAAAAAATAAATGAACTAACAAACAAGTAGCTATGCATTTTGGCTAATGATAACTTACCCTCAAAATTACTAACAGTGTTGAACACATCGTATGCTAACGGCATTTCTTCATTTATATGCACATTTGCTTTTACAACCCGAGAGTATTCATATTCACATTCCTCTTGATACCCTGTGAAAGTTGGTTTTTTATAAGCCAATGTCTCTCTAAATCGGAACACCATTTCATTTGGTATGGACAACACTGGAATTTGTGGATCCAGTGCTAGATTTGATGTCGATGGAACTGGGTTTACTGGCGTTGGGATTTGCGTCCGGTGTGATCTCAGTTTTTTAGGTGCAGGAGCTGCATCATTTGCGCCCTCAATGATGACTTCTATATTGTCTTCGCCTTCATTTTCTAAAGCGTCATTTTGTCTTCTTCATCCAAGTTTGTGACACCATCATCTTCGTTGTCACTGGTGTCGCAAAGCAAAATCTGCTCGATTTCGTCCGATCGAAGAAAAAACAAACGATCACGCGTTGATGCACTCATTTTCATAAAAATTTGTTTTAGTAACGAATATGGAAAAAACACTGCACAAAGATGCTGTTTATCAAGAATATCACACAAACTATAAAAAATCACTTTCAATCAATACGTCTGCTTTCACTCAATTTCAACAAAAACTAAACATAAATAAAGATGCACAGGGGAATAGAAAACAAATCATGCAAAAGCAAACACATGACGAACAAACTAACGACATTTTTGTGCTTTGTTTTTTATATAAGTTTTGCTCCCTCGTCGCCCAGAGGCAAATATATTTGCCTAACCTGTTTTAGGCCCTGTGGTCTCCTTGGAATACACGAAAACTTCTAAACTTAAAATTTTTGAAAGGTAAGGGATGACTCCCAAACATAATGGAGTCTCATTAATGCGCGACATTTTTTCGGCTCTTAGAGGGCTTTAGAATTATAACTTTTTGTTTGTAATATTTTTCAACTTTAGGGGCTTCTCCAGCTCGGGTGAGACCAGGTAGCAATCTACTTCATTCTAAGTTGTTGTTGCCCTGAGCTTTCTTTACAAATCCTCTTTGATGATATTTGCTCTATCTCTTACCCGGACAATCATAGGTCCCAAAAACCTTTTGGCAAGTATACTTGCCTGTGGTCGTCAAAGGGTTAATTTAATCAGTTTTAAATGTTTTAAATGTTTCTTTATATTTCTCCAGTAATACCCATCACAATCTGTGTAGCACCCGTCACACATTAAAATATTTAATAAAAATTTCATAAAACGTATTTTAAATTTTTGTTAATGCAGGGTTAATCGTCAAAGATTATTTCATTGATTTGATTGAATTGCATTAAAGCAATTTTTTATGACTGCAAAAAATTTAAATACTTTTATATATTGTAATATATTGACATTTTAAGGCGTGCAAATGTAACACCCGTCACTGTGGAATTCTCCAATTTTTGTTTTTTTTTACTTGCGTCTATTGCAACAAGGGGATAAAAAATTAAAAATATTTCTTTGCAAGCGCGAGGATCGAACTCGCGACTTCCGATCGAGACTAACTACTACTCCAAACCAACCATTTCTGACATGATGTGATTCATTCAATATTAACTGAAGCAATATTTCAGTAGACAACAGGAATTTATTAAAGGGATTGTTCATTAGCTGCCCTACATATTCTATTGTGAATGCGTGAAGCTATAATGCAGCAGATCACAATTATCGATCAAATACTACGTTTCCATGGCAAGTTTCATCGAGGTTGACTCGGGATTACAATAACTTCTCATGGAAACGCGAGTTGAGTTGAATTTGGTTAAACCAAGAAACTCCGCGAAACGTATTAGATTTAACTGAGTTAGATTGGATGCGTTCGGAATAAGAAACAGTTGCTGAACTGTTGAGTGAGGTTTTCTTGATTATTTGTTATTTTATTTTATTTCTGCCACTGCATTGACATAAAATGTTACAAACCGTTCAGCAGGCACACAAAGTAGCGGAAACTAATACTGATCAAAGACTCAATATGTTTAGTAAATTTAGCACTCGACTCAATGTTGTGCATGGAAGCACTATCGAGCCATTATGTCAACTTGAAGAAAACCCGACCTAGGATCAACTTGCAATGGAAACGTAGTAAAAAGCATTTTGCATTAGCTATCCAAACAACAAAAACAGCAAGGTTCCATTGAACGGGTGGATTTTAACTGCGAATTCAGACTTGAATGTTCATAGGCACTTAAGGCAGGGATGGTGGTCTAGCGCTCAAAAATTTAAGGCATTTTTAGGATTTTTTTAAAAAGTTAAAATATTGAACAACGATATTTAAACTTTTAAGGTGTATTGTTACTCTCATTCATCATAAAAAAAAATAATTTTTTAATTGAAAAAATTGTTGATCTTGTTCAAAATGGTGGTCAATGAGACGCTCTCAAGGAAAAGGGGCATGGGCGGTGTTGTAGATATTGACTGCTCTATTTATCTGAAAAATAAAAACCTAAAATATTATTAATCACTATGAGTGCAGCTATGGCTGGCACTAGAAAAGAAATAGATATGAAAAATTGGCTAGAATGACGAGCTTTTGAAAATTAAGTTCTAAACAGCTTATTTTCTACCGGTTATTAAGTGTAAAATATACGATGTTTTTTAATTAAAACTTTGATTCTAGTTCCAGCGATAGCCACCGTTATTATGAATAGCAATTTTAAGTTTCAGATGATTCGGCTAAATATTTTTTGTTTTTTCTAAAACACCATGCCGAAAAAAAGTAGTTTCGAGATAAATGCGTATAAAGAGAATGAATGTAGACGAAGCACTGGCTCGACACCTACTTAAACGGCTATAGAAGTGAAAATACAATATTCAGTTGCTTTTTGACAAGACGTATTGTAAAGTAACGTAGAAATCTAAAATCCACGGATTTATACGTCCCGTCACGTAACGTTACGTTTATTAAAATCACTTGCATAAGAAAGCATTGTTTCAAACAATAAGTGAAAGAACGCACTGCTCAACTGGCATTAGATCACATTACGTTACTTCTATTACAATTGGACATTAACGTCAGAAAGACTATACTCTTGAAATATAAAAAAATCAGTTTAATAAAAATTCTAAGCCTTAAACAATGCTGTTTTTATAAAAATAATTTGCGAATGACAAGCGATACAAATATTTGCACAACAAGATTAGGACAACTATTGATGTAATATTTGCTAGAAATATTGATGACATTACATTTATACAATATACGTTTGATATTTTAGATATTAAAACCCAATAATTTCATTAACATTTACAAAAATAATTCAAAATTAATGTAAGATAATAATGTAAGGTAATAAAATTTACTGGTGGGAAATTATTTTTTTAGTTAACATTAGGTATTTAAAATTTTTCAAATTAAAAATTTTTTTATTAAAAAAACCATTAAATTATGAAACGTATAAAACTACGAAAAAGCTTCGCTTCTCTCGTGTATCCAGCGACGCATTCGTTTTTTATTTTTAAAAAACTCAATATTGTAGAGTGTGAGCAGCCTCTTCTCTTAGCAATTGTCCTGTAAGACAGTCCTTCCGTCAGCAACGCATCAATAGCAATTTTTTTAACACGGTCCAACTGCTTACATTTTGCACCCATTCCGCTGTTTTTTACAACACAGCCCAACTGCAATAAGAGATCACTCGCGGCAAACTTAATTTTTCTGCCAACACATCACTAACTCGGGAAACCTCCTTTATTTAGAAAAACACCGGTGATTTCCCGAAATTTTCTAGTTGAATGGCAGTGTTACCATTGGAGTGGTTTTCATGAACGCCAGTGTATATATGAGTAATTGTTGTTGCCTTCTTTCATAAATAACGTGACCTAAAGATCTATATTATAACATTGTAAAATCTTCAGGGGTAACAATTAATTATAATAAAAAATTAAAATGAAATTAAATAACAAGTAGATGCTTTTGAAAAAACAATCAAATGTCGCTAGATAACACTAGTTTACAAAATCCAGAAAAATCTCTGTGAATAAAACTTCTTTGTAAAATTCATTTACGGTATGGTTCCTAGATCTAAAATAAAAAATAGAAAAAATTATTTACGGATAGGTTTCTGAGATATCAACCAAAGAATTTTTTGCTTTTTTGGAAAAATGTGACCTGTCATTATTCGTAGAAAATTCTGTTTGGACCGACGGATTTGACCAAAATTACAAGTTTATAAGATATAATTAAATTCGCAATAACTTTTTGATACATATTGACCTCATCTGAAGAAGAATTATGCACCTATGAATTATTATTTACAAAATTTATTTTTTTTCTTCATAAAAATCTGTGGTCGAAAACTCATTTAAGCACCTGAAAAGTAAATAATTTGGCAACTGATCACAACATTTTTATTTGTTTTTTGGATAGCATAAACTTTTGCAAAACTTTTAAGCCTAAAATAAACAAAATCTATGGACTAGTAAAAAAGTTACAGACATTAAAGTGAGATCACCCATTTTTAATTTTTTTTTCAAATTTATAATTTTATCTGCTTCTAATGAAAATTTTTGCAACCCATTAATAAAAAATTTGTTTTCAATCTCTAAACATTGCAAAACAGTATTTTATCATCTTTATTTTTAAAAATGGCTTAGAGTTTTACTACTTTCCTTGTTGTCATCCTTCTGAAATTCTCTTATAAGAAACCAGCTGTAGTCTCTCATCATTGCTTCATCCCAATATCCTTGGCATCTGTTTTTCAATATTTTTTATTTGTTGATGAAATCTTTCACCATGTTCATCACTTACATGTCCAAGGTTTGGTAGAAAGAAGTCCAAATGAGAGTGAAATGATGCTACACTTGTCAACAAGAGGATAATATTTAATGTTTGCTGCGTATTTTAAGATTTAACTTTATACCGGGCGCAGCAAACATTAAATATTATCCTCTAATGGTCAGTTGCCAAATTCTATACTTTTCAAGTGCTTAAATGAGTTTTCAACCACAAAATTTCACGAAAAAGTAAATGAATTTTGTAAATAATAATTCATAGCTCCACAACTCTTCTTCAGATAAGGTTAATATGTATGAAAAAGTTATTGCGATTTTAATTGTCTCTTATAAAATTGTAATTTTGGTAAAATCCGTTTATTCAAACAGAATTTATTACGAATAATGACAGGTCACCTTTTTCGAAAAAAGCAAAAAATTCTTTGGTCGATATCTCAGAAACCTATCCATAGATAATTTTTTTATTTTTTTTAACTTAAAGAAGCATTAAGAATTGAAATTTCACAAAGAAGTCCTGGTCATTTTCGGACTGTAAACTAGTGTTATTTGTCGAATGGGATTCAAATTTGCAGTTCTATGTTTTGATATCCAAGGAATTGATTGATAGGCTTGATTTTCTTTTTCTTTTTAAATCAATCATTAGCGGGTCTCCAGTACAAGAACTGCTCAAACATGCACAAAAATATAATTCGTGGGACACCGAAACTGGTGCAGACCAAAAAAAAAAAGTAGAAATCGAATGTATTTTTTATATAGCTACCATTTAATTTTGGAATTGGGGGTCAAATTTTGCCTATACAAATCGATACACTCTAATCTACTTACTTGGAACAAACTCATAATACAGAATTTTTCAACCATTTACATAGAATTTTAATAGAATCGTAAGCGTGCTTCAGGTTTGATAACTTAATCAACTAAAATTATTCTCGGAATACGGTCCTTTAGGTATCCAACAGCAATTGGGGATTGTTTGCGCACTACAGGAAATAGGTTAGAGTATCCTTTATATCCAACACACATTTGGCGACATTTAGCGTTGTTATGTGCAATTAAAATAGTTTTAATTAAAGCAGTGAATAACAATTAAATTTACAACTCTTTCAAATACAGTTAAGTAGAAAAGTTCAAATGCGTAATTAAACCCTACAATGCCGGAGTGCCACATGTGGTAATTTCAACAAAAGACATTTGTTCATTCTAACCCCGAACAGCCAGTTAAAAGCCTCATTCAACTAGCTAGGCCAGGCCAGGCCAGTCTGGTTTATCACAACGCAATACAAACAAACTCGAGGCAAGTGAACTAAAAAAGGCGGCAATAAAATTTCAACATGACTGACTGCCCTCTGCATGCTACTTGATAAACATCGTTATTATGAGAATTAAATATATATCATTTTGTCATAAAAGCTGTTTTTTTTTCCTGCATTCATATTTAAGACTACTAAAAAAAACACATAAAAAATATTGAAATTAAACCTCAAAGAAGCACAGTCGAGTGAGTGCTCAGAAGAGCTCGCAATGTCACCGCAAGCAGTCAAATTATCTGAATGCATGCAAAGACAGATACTTATATCGAAACTCAATTGAATGAAGCACACTGAGAAAAAAAAAACGAACACTCGAAAGAGATCATAGTTCGAAAAAAATGCAATAAAAAAGGGGTTTCAGCAATATTTATCTAAACGATGTCGCGATTATATTTTCCGGTCATGCAAAAGTCAAATACTCGTACGAGGGAAAACATGACGTTACCAAGTTGAATGCGCCGCAGGCCCGCTTGGGATTGCCACCAATAAATTGGAGTGGGGGATTTACGAAGCTGACTTGCTGTCATTCAATAAGAACACAGTAGCGGCAACAACAATAATAACAAGACGTAGTTCTGGGTATAAAAAACCACTTGCGACATGCGTTCGACATTTAATGTGTCGACGATGCCGTCAACGCCCTTTGTTGATAAAACTTAAGTTGCTGTTGTTGTTTTTCGTTTTTGTTTTTGTTGTTGCACAGGCTGCCTTGACTTTCCCAAGTTGCTTGTACTTGTTAATGTTGTTGTTGTTGGAGTGCGCTTCTTTATGCTACTTTAAAATTCGGTACTTTGGTACGGGTGCGACACAAACGAAGTTTTGTCAAAAAGATACAGGCAAGCCGACAGAAACTATACGTACAGGACAGGTCCATAGACAAGGGGGGATTTTAGGGGTTAAAACCCCCCTTAGTGTCAAGGCAACAGCGTTGTATATGAATTGAACTGAATTGAGACCTATGCTTTTAGATCACAGATAATATAAGGACTTCGGCATAGATTGTTCGGGCAGGGTTACGATGGTGCGGCTGTCATGAATGGTGCACTACAAGGAGCACAAGCGTATGTAGCGGAAAAAGAGCTACAGGATGCTGTTATTAAAGCTAAAGACAACGCAACCGAATTTCGAAATACCACAATATCTCCTCTCGTATTTTATTTATTTTTTTTTATTTATTTTTAGTTAAAAGATTTGTTGGCATATAAGAACAATTCTTTTGCATGCCGAATTTACAATGGATATAACAACAAATAGGATTAAAAATTCAAATAAATATTGCAGACTGCTATTAATAGTAATTGTACTTAAAAGGACTTAAATTTAGACAATGATTATTTAGACAATTTAGTATTCATTAAAAACTAAGTAGAGAGTGAGAGAAGAAAAAAAATGAGAGTAGAAGAAAATTGGGAGCTAAGTGAAGTGTTTGAAAATTAAATGCTTAAAGTTTTTTTTATTAGAAACGCTTTTAATACTATTAGGTAATGAATTCCACGACCTAATAACGCTGACGAAAAACAATCTACTGGAGTTAAGAAAATTGTGTCTAGGGATCACGAGATTCATATTCCTACTTGATCTGCAAAACTTCAACTTTTCAAAAAGATATGTGGGACTACATGTATAGATGATCCGGTGCAGGAAAATGCAATGTCTAGCTTCAAGGTAACTTGGTAAGTCACGACCAAGTAATTTTTTACAATAGACTGAGATATGATCAAACTTTCTAAGACCGTAAACATAGCAAGCTGCATTATTAAAAGCGACAAGGAGCTTATGTAAGGACCTAGAGACAAGTTTGCAGTACACGACTTCAGAGTATGTTATGATCGGCATAATCAACTGCAATACAAGTTTCTTTTTTGTTTCAATGGGCACAAACAATGATGTCATTCGGAGATTCCGCAGAAGATAGTACACTTTTTTTTCACATGAGTTGATGTGATCATCGCAGGCAAGGGATGAGTTTATTTGAAAACCAAGATTAGTGGCTTTATTAACAAGCTTCAGTTTCACGGTATTAAGTAGGATTGGAGGCAAATCTTCGTGATAGTATGGATTTTTAGATATAGGCAAAACAAATGATTTCGTGGGGTTCAACGTGAGCATATTTTCATCTGCCCATTTAGATACCAAAGCTAAGTCCTCATTAACTCTAGCACATAGATCTTCAACTAAGCCGATAGGTCTGGACAAGTATAATTGGAGGTCATCTGCATATGCATGTATAGTAACGTGTTGGCATTTGCTGAAAATATCATTTACAAACATTGTAAATAGCAACGGTCCAAGAACAGAACCTTGAGGTACACCGCTAGTAGTGCTTTTTAGCATAGAAATATTTTGACCAACACGAACTCTTTGAGACCTACCTACTAAATAGTTTTTTAGTAAACGGACCGCAGATTTTGAAAAACGAAAATTTAGAGCTAGTTTTTTGCAGAGTATAGAGTGGCTAACGGTGTCAAATGCTTTTGAGAAATCCAGCAAGCAAAGCAATGTCAAATCAGCATTATCAAAAGGTACCCTTATATCATCAAGTTTTTTTACCACAGCAGTCAAACAGCTGTGCCCAGGCCGAAAACCAGACTGGAGAGGCGACATCAGGCTAAAAAGACTTAAATGATGAGATATCTGATCCGCCATAAGCGATTCACATATTTTAGACAGCGAGGACAAAAGACTTATTGGACGGAATTCGCATGGGCTGCAAGCATTCGGCTTTTTAGCTATAGGAATAATAGTCGAAACTTTCCAAATCTCTGGATAGCATGAGGTGGTAAAGCAGTGATTTATTATATGGGCGAGTGGACTAAGGACGTGTGGTAGAATAAGCTTAATAAACCTAATGGAGATTCCATCTTCCCCAGATGCGTTCGATTTTACTTTCCTTATACAATTAGCTATGTCCAATTCACTTACAGCATTAAACCGAAAATCGTTCGGAGACTCAGGATCACCACTGTTATTATTATCATCAGTTTGTTGAGTTTCGTTTGATGCAGAGTTAGCGATAAAATAATCATTCAACTGAGTGGGATCTAGATCACAAGCTACGCAGTCTTTTGTGCATATACCGATACCTTTTAAGATTGTCCACAACTGTTTAGAGGGTAGCGCAGGATTAAGTTTGGACATAAAATAAACCGATTTGGACAGCTTGACAGCGGATGTGGCATCATTCCTGGCTTTTTTGTGTTTAATCCAGTTCAAGGTAGTGGGATTGCGCTTCCAATTACAATTTGCTACGATTTTTAAGAGCTACTTTAACAGACCGCGTGAACCATGGACAACTACTATTTATGATGTGACGCGTGCGCAAGGGAACGTGCATATTAAAAAGAGTATTTATTACGTCAATGAAAAAATTAAGCTTTTCATCCACTGATTGTAAAAACCAGCAATCTGACCAATTAATTAAAGCCAAGTTCTGATGCAAACGGTTAGTATCAATAGACCTAAAATCGCGATATGTAAAATGAGTTGCAGGTCCAGTAAAACAACTCATTTTACAGTAAAACAAACTGTATTAAATAGTAATACAAATTGTATCAAATCTGTATTACGATTGTATTAAACAGTAATACAAGATGTGTAACATTTAATACATATTATCCTGAAAAGGTGAAAGGAAAAATCAACATTTATGGAATAAATTTATGGAACATTTATGGAATAAAGCTATAAATCTTTTGTATGTTTACTTACTTTAAAATTCCAAGTGAAATAAAAAGAAAATATTTGGTCAACCAACAACAAAATATTTATTCATTTAAAGTTTCTTTTATAACATACGGGTTTTCGTTAACAAAAACTATTTCTTTAGGTTTTATTTTGACAATGTCAGATTTCAGAATCAGAATGACAATTTGACAGATGCTTGATAGATATTTGTATTATATTTTAAGACAATTTGTATTATAACTTTTTATATAATATAATTTTTATTATACTTTAATACAGATAACATTAAATCAATTTTTTAATATACTTGAAAGTATAAGTTTTAATCAAAAATATATTAAAAAATGCATGATTCCAACGCTTGGCTTAAAATTAATTCCAAGATTTCTGAGCGTGTACCTGCATGTATTCTGCTCTGTACATTCCCTGCCAACTGGCTTCCACTGAATGCCACTTCCATGCTCTCTTATACATTTTTGAGCCTCTGTTAGCCAGTCTGCTGTTCTGTACAGTGGCAGTCAACTGGCTGATTTTGGTACAATTCCCGCCCTGCGCTGCCAAAATTGGGCCAAAATAATTTCATTTCTATTCCAATAAACAGACTACCGTTTCCTGCCGTTTCCTGTCTGCCGTTATAAGTTCATTTTCTGGCCAAAAATTTTGTCTGGGGAAATATAGTTTTTATTAAATTTCTTATGAATTTCTTATTTTGGTGTTGAAATGGCTAAGCACAGGCACTTTGAGGATTTTTGAAAAAACATCAATTTCCAACAGCTATTCTTTTTTGATCCGAGTTTTGTTTTTTATTATTTTTTTTTTTCACAAAATAGCTAAAGATTATGCTGTAGTACCCCGTTATGTCGCTTTTTCTAAAATTTTGCATTTGCGAATTTTTATGGATTGAGTAAGCAACGTAATCGCACAATTTTTTTTATATTTGATGAGTGCCTGTTCAAAAGAGCTTATTGTATGACATTGTATGAAGTTGAAGAAAACTGAAAAAGTCTAGTTTTTATTATGCTTACAATTCTGAGACCAACAGCTAATATATGATGTAAGCATGGATAAAAAAATATTGCTGGTTTCAAAGTTGTAGAGATTTCAAATTTAAAAATATGTCCTCTTGTGCAGTCACTAATAAAATTGGCATTTCTGATAAGGTTTTTAAGTATTTTATAAAATGAGCACAACAATAAAATATACATAAGAAGTTTTCACTGAAATAATTAATTCACAAAACACGTAAGTGCCCTATGTCGTGCTCCATACGTTCACATACTTCGTCGGTTTTTATTTATTTATTTATTTATTTATTTATTTCACCAAGCAAGGCAATTTACTAATTCTATTTACATTTTTACTTTTTTTTTTTTTTACTTACATATTATTTAAATTAATTTCAAAAGAATACTTAAACTACGCTAATATATCTTAAGTACTACTTTTAGGGGATGACGGAGGGGGACTTGACCAAGAAGCATAACTCTGTAGGGAGCAGTGCTTGAAAAGGACAAATTATTCCTAGTCAAAGAGAGACTTTGAGAGGGTTCGCTTAAATGTGGATTTTGGTATGGATGGTGAATAGTGCTCGCTAATATTATTAAAAATTCTACAGCACCTACTAATGGGTTCATTATTTGCGTAAATAGTGTGGTGAATATATTCATTTAGGAGCCGCGTATGCCTAGTACGTCTAATTGGGTCATTTAGTGTAATTTTGCTGGAGATATATTCGCTATCAATAGCTCCGTTAATAACATCAAATGTGAAACATGAACTCAGTAAAGTTCTTCTTGATGATAGAGGCATCAGAGAGAGGAGCCTGAGTCTTTGTTCATACGGTGGCAAGTTGTTATAGTCACGGGGGTCAAAGATATCTCTTAACGCAAAAAGCAGGAATTGTTTTTGAATGGATTCAATTTTGTCGCTATGAGATTCAAAGGCTGGATTCCAAATGATGCAAGCATATTCAAGAAGTGGTCGCACTAAGGTACAGTATAACGTTTTGGTTATCCACACATTTTGGAATTCTTTAGCACGTCTTTTTATAAATCCTAGCTGTTTATTTGCCCTCGATAAGACTTTATCAAAATGTAGATTAAATCTCAGCTTATTATCTAGGACAACTCCAAGGTCTACAATATGGTTGGTTCTGCTCAGAACAATATTATTAAGGAGGTAACTGCATTCTGGTATCAAGTTATTACGGGAAAAACTTATCACGCAACATTTCTTAACATTTAAGTGAAGTTTGTTTTGATTACACCATTGCGCAAGGGACAGCAGTTTCGATTGTAGGAAAGTTACATCAACTTCTGATTTAATGATCTTATATATTTTAAGGTCATCTGCGTACATAAGATGGGGAATGTCACAAAGAGTAATAGATAAATCTGAAATGAAAATGTTGAAAAGTATTGGGCCAAGATGACTACCTTGTGGTACACCAGAGGTGACCGGTATATCATTTGAAAAAATGCCTTGAAATTTAACAATCTGGGATCGTTTGCAGAGATAGGATTTGATCCAATTGAGTAATAAACCGGAAATGCCAAATTTTTCTAACTTCAAAATTAAGATATTATGGTCGACACGGTCAAATGCTTTACTGAAGTCTGTGTAAACTGCATCTACTTGGCGTCCTTTTTCCATTTCATTTAACACATCGGAGACCATGATCATTAGGTTAGTGGTGGTCGATCGGCCTTTCCGAAACCCATGTTGCTGCTCGTTTAAGCGGGGATTAATGAGACTCGTTAGCTTATCACATATTATTTTTTCAAATAATTTTGGTATAGCTGACAAGATGGCAATGCCTCTGTAATTTTCAACAGACCTTTTATCGCCACTTTTATATATAGGTGTCAAATGGGAGATTTTCCAGTAGGATGGAAAAACACCTAAGGATAAGGATTTGTTGAAAAGTTGTAACGGCACCAAATCTCACCATTTGCGTGTTGGGGTTGTTCACGATGTGGTGTATTTGTCATATCATTGTGGTATAACATTTTCACTCTTTACCACTTAGCGTGAACATACCATCGATAAAACCTTTTATTTGGTTCAGATACACAAGGTAATCTCAGGTGCACAGCATCGTGAGCGACCCTAACTCGCAACGGTGTCAAAGTGTGGACTGACAATTTGCTGTTTGACCGCTGACGGATTTTAATTTGACAGCTGACACTTTGCTGTTTGACAGCTGACACATTTCTAAACTTGGCAAATGTGACAGTTGACACGTTGTCAAACATGACAACTGACACTATTTCCACCTTTGAAAATCATGACTGTTTGTTTGCAACCCGTTTTGCCGTAGTCATTGTGTCACACAGCGGGTATGAGTTACAAAATTGTATCATACACTTGCATAGTGCAAACGCTGAGAAGAAATCTACTTGTGTGACAAAGGGCATGGAGATTCGGAAAAAAACACGCGGTAGAGAAGAAGTTCGTGCTGGTGAAGGAGTTTTAATTTCCATTGTGGTTGGTCTTGTTTTATGTCTGCGCTTAAATACTCAACAGAAAAACAAGTAGCTAAAAAGAAAAATCTTTATGCTAAGCTGTGCAAAGAATGTTTACAAATAGACAAAACTAGATAAATTGCAGTCAAACCAGAATTAAATAAAATAATTTGCAAAACAAAGAACAAAGTCAGCTGCTGCTCGAGGAGTAAACTGGAAAATCGAAGACTCCGTCGTCATTACGTCGCAGCAAGAGACAAAAATTCAAATTTGCTAGTCTGGAATTCCGTAAAAAAAATTATCTTTTGCAATCGTTTTACGTTCGCTATTTGCCTAATTGCATTATTGCAAAGTTGCAGCGCAGCTTGCATGACATCGCAGTCAGCTGCGCGATCAATCGCAGGTCGGACAGCAAGTGATTTTTTTTACAGCAGAATTTGGTAAAACATATTAGTGGCATGAATTGCAAGCTGATGTCAGAATATATTGAATTCGTTGCTGACCGTTTGTTGAACGAGCTGGGTGTTGACAAGAATTACAATACACTAAATCCCTTCAGTTTTATGGAGTTGATTTCTTTGGAGGGTAAGACAAATTTTTTTAAAAAGAAAATGGGTGAATATCAGAAGTGGGGCGTTACAACCAACCGTTTGGACAACGTTTTTACGCTAGATGCTGACTTCTAAAAGCTCAGAAGAAATTTGCAATTAGCATATACACCTTTTCTTTTATTTAATAACACTTTTAAAAAGAAGCCTCTCTTATAAAATGAATTGTATGTCAGCATGTAAGAATAAATTATATACAAACATGTATAAACAATCCGAGATATTGTTAATTACCGACAAAAACGTGCGTTCGGTGATTGGTATTTATTGCACTCGTTTTTTTCGTACTCTTGATTTATTTCATTAAAAGATTGTCAGCCTGATTGAATTAATGGCTATCTATATATAACTATTGTCTTAAAATTATTGTGTTCTGTTTGCATAAAACAAAAATTTGATTTATTTTTCTTAAATCAACACTAAATAATTTATGCTGTTAAACAAAAACTATTCAAAGAGTAAAATTTTGTATAAATTGACAAACGTTGATTAAAATAGATTTTAATGTAACTATATTATATACAGTGACATACAATACTTTATTTTATCCATATTTGATTATATATATTTATTTAACACACCACACAAACTAAGAAGAACATTCATACATTTATGTTTTGATTATAATTATAATTGAGACGATAGCGAAGAAATCTTATTTGAAGAAATGTATTTTTGATAAAAACTAATGAAGAAAATCAACCTGTAAACTTCTTAAAATAACATTATAAAAACAAACAACAACAAAAAGAAAAAAAAAAAAATATTTGAATCACTGTAAAATGCTAGATTTAGAAACAATAGTTTTAATTTTGATTTAATTAACTTAAAGAGGAGTGCTAATAACATAAAACAATAAAATTAGACTGTAAAATAATACTAAATTTACCATAACTTTAAATTAAAAGAAAAAAAAAAAAAAAGATATTCAATAATAGTAATAATTACTTATTAACAGCAAATATTCTATCGCTACATTATTTACAGACACATCTTTTTAAAACTTAAAATTTAACTATACTTAAACTTAAATTAAACTCTGTTATAAAATGAAACACTAAAGTTTTTTATTTGGTCAGGGGGAGAAGATGTTTGCTTTTGGGAGGGTTCTTATTATATTTAGCCCCTGAACCCTCACGGAAGGGTGGGAAAAGTGTGGGCCGAGCTCGTCCACCAGAGCTCAACGAGTAGGTGTTGGATGATTGGGCCAGGGGTGCCCAAACGGTTTCCTTTATTCTTTTTATATTTGTTTTACTTGATTGATATTTTCTAGTTTCAGAGAAAAATTTTTTTTTTGTATTCTTTATTTGGAATCACCGACGTGCGATGACTTATGCACGTGACATTTGTACGGCAAGGGTACACGTGGACGGCCACAAGACCCCACCCCACATCTCACCGAACTGCTAGCAATGGCTAACTAGCACGTGCAGCCGTGGCCAACCTAGTGTCCGCGGGTCACTGGACCGGGGCGATGGTACCGCCTCTGTGAGTGAGCGGCCTTTTAATACTGGTCATCGAGAACCAGGGGCGCTGTAAAAAGGCGCCCTCAAACTAAATGCAAAGGGCCGCCCTCTCGCAGAGATGGTAGCACCGCTCCACAACAACCAAAATGTTAAAATTTTGAAATTTAAAATTCATTTTTGAATTTTAACGTCCATGTTGACTCCAAAACTTTCGCTTCCGTTACAAAGTATAAATAAGGGAATGGCAAGATTGTTTATACATTGAACTAACAAACTTGGTGGTATGAGGTCTGGTCCAGGTCCTTTGTTTGAATCAAGTTCCATGATAGCATTAACAATTTCATCCAGCGTCAGACTGATATTGTTTATAATGTCTGTCGCATTAGGAGAGGGGGAGGAATAGAGAGTCTGGGTTGTGGGAGCACAGAAAACTTCTCTAAAGTGATTTGCAAAAAGATTACAGATCTCTTGGAGGTTGGAAGAAATTGTATTGCCTTTAAACATAGATGAGGGGTATCCAGCTGATTTACGTTTGACATTAACGAAATCAAAAAATTTTTTAGGATCTCTAAGAATTTTTTCTCCAATAAGGTTGGTATAAGTTCTATAAGCATCATTTGATTTTATAGAGAACTCATTGTAGAGCTCTTCGTATCTCATTTTGATTTCATCGCTTACATTTACGCCTTTCTTAATGAATTTGTATAGCTTGTTTCTTTGGTTTCTAATATGTCTGAGACTTTGGTCAAGCCATGGTTCTGAAAGTTTATTTTTTTTCTTTATCTTAGGCACAAATTTTTCAATACTTGTGAAAAGGCGTTGGTAGAAAAGTGAAATAGCACTATCTATTTCCAAATTTAATAGATCGTTCCAGTTATAGGCATTCAAATCAATTTTTATACTGTCATAATCGGCATTAAGAAAGTCGAACACAATTGTGTTATTAAATGAGGTGGTAAAAGACATTGTAGTAATGAGGATTCATTAAGGACTTTCATTAATTGAATAAGCAGTTTCTTACCTTAAAGGGAACTTGTAATTGAGTTTTTAAAAAAATTTGATAAGACCGTTTGACTTACTATTCTACAAAAACTAAAGCCTTGTATGGAAATTAGTCCCATTTGTTCAAATATCTTCAAAAGCAATTTTTAGTATGCATATTTAGGCTCTTTTGAGCAGAAACATAAACTTTTATGCACAAAATATTGAAAAAATTTACGATTTGCTTAATTTTTTTGTTTTGTGCAAATGATCGGATTAAATATTTTAAGTGCTAAGCCATACGCGGTTGCCACCTTTGTGGGAAAAATCCCATTTGTGGTTATTTTTAATTGCCGTGGGAAATGGGAATTCCCATGGAATTTTTTAATTGAGTGTGGTTTTTTTAATTTACGTGGGATTTTTTGTTTTGTGGGATATTTTTTTTGTTTTGAAGGATTTTTTTTATTTTTCAGTTAAAATATGTATAAATATATATAGATAAAAGTGTATATTTTTCATATTTTGTTAAGTGTCAAAATTATCTCAACCTATATATATGATTTTCGAAACGAATTCGTTAAGATTTCGGTTACTTTGGTTTGGTGGGAAGTTCTTTCGCTCTTGACATAATTACATGCATTGGGAAAATATGTTTCAGTGAATTTTTTTCTTTCTTTATCAATACACAAAATTGGTATATCATAAAATTGATTTGTGATTGGCCCTTATTACGAGTTGCTTTTGACATAATTTTCGCTGGTTATCGAACTTCAAACCCTGTCGAAATGTTCGTTGTTCATCGAATTTTCAGTCGAATAGAA
Organism: Dichetophora obliterata; assembly: GCA_963920525.1. Taxonomy (NCBI): domain Eukaryota; kingdom Metazoa; phylum Arthropoda; class Insecta; order Diptera; family Sciomyzidae; genus Dichetophora; species Dichetophora obliterata. The sequence goes on from OY986435.1 coordinate 51,221,034, forward strand.
TTTTGCTTTTGATGCGGTGCGTGCTGAGCAATAATTCTTAAAAAGATAAGAATTTCGTGAATGCGTTTTGCTTTTTAAAGACTAAAAACTAATTTAGAACTCTTTTTGTAGACTTTATACAGGTTTAAGGTGGATTAGACAAATATTTTTTATTGAATATTATTACTAAGAGACTAATTAAAATACTTACGACGAAATATACTAGATCTTTTTATTTTTTTTAATTTTTTGTTTCATTTTTGACAATTTGTTTTGTCTGTATTATATACTGTGGTAACTTTTAATAGAAGAGAGGTTTTTTGTGGTTTTTTTTTAATACAACTGGGACTAATCTTGGTTTTTTAAAATACAAATGGGATTTTTCGTGGTTTTTTTTTATTTGCGTGGGATTTTCGTGGTTATTTTAAATATCCGTGGGGTTTTTTGTGTTTTTTTTTAATTTCGATGGGTTTTTTTTTAATTTTATACCATGGGAATTTTCGTGGTTATTAATTTTTGCTATTGTGGGAAAAAGTTTTTTTTCGAGGGAATTTGAGGTGGCAACCGTGAAGCCATAGTATAAAAAGCTTTTTCAAAAATGTAAAATAGGAACTTTTGAACAGACACTCCTCATTTGTATTAAGTGTTGTTTCAGAAAATACTTCAACAATATTTCAACATTTTAAATTTAGATTTTTACAGTTTTATTAAAACAAGATATAACTTAACATTTTTCGAAAAGTAAAATATCACAACTCTGGTACTTTTAATCCGATTTTATTGTTTGTTAACTCATTTTAAAGAAAAATTACATTAAAAACGAAATGCATACCTGTTTTTTTTTTTTAAAATATACTTTAAGAGATATTTTGAACTCTTAAAATACGCCTCTCCATTTATTGGTCTCTTGAGCTAGTTGTAAAAGTCTATCAATCGGCACGAAACTTTATAGATTTTATTTTTATATCAAATAGATTATTTTTAGTCTATGGCGTCAAAAATTTGGTCTATTGTTTAACATTTAATATACACATAAAAATACCTTTTGATATAGCGATATCAAAAACTATCAACATTTTTTTTTAATCAAAACCCCCCTTGGGTAAATCCTGCCTACGGGCCTGGTACAGGATAGCAGTAGGATAGCAGCAGTAGAGACACAGGACGGACATCAGAGTCACACTTGTTTGAGCACTAAAGCAGCTACTTACTAGTTACTCAAGTTGCTGCTGCTGGTTGATTTTGCCATTTTATTCTAGGATTCCGGTGAGCTACCGGAGTGAGCTACACTCTCAGTGAATAGTTGAGTGCAAGTTGAACCGTTCTTTCCCCAACCATTATTTCATTCCTCTCATTGGTATCTGCAATCGTATCTACACCATCTTGTATTGTTCGTTTCTGGAAATTTTCTGAAAGCGTATAATTATCAAATGAATCCTTGTCTTTGCTTTACAAAGGTTATCTGTGTGCATTTACAAAACAAAAGACATCGGAGAGTACAGATTCGATTGAATGATTTTGCTTTGTTCGAAGAATGCAAATAATAGCGGTTTAAAGCAAAAAAGCAGTGAGTTTTCTTTGTTGTGAATTGCTTGAGTTTGGCACAGTGGATTGCAAAAAAAATTTGATTCAATGAAATTAAGCTTAGCAAAGAGAAAAGTTGTAAGGTAACATTGCACGTTTGAAAAAAAAAAACACTGTTATCAATTTAAAATGTTTCTTGTGAAGAGACTATAATACATAGAAACTTAAAAATACATAAATAATATAACATAAAATAAACAATTATAACACAAAAATAAAAACAAATAAAAAAAAAAATATTCCAAAATATTTTTCATGTTGTTTTAAATACTTTTTCTTCTCGCTAAGTGGCGCCGAAAAATTAGTTTTTTTCAGTAGGGGAAAGATATTTTGGTCCCAATTTTTCGGAAACAAAAATAAATTAAAGTGCATATACAGCATGAATCAAAATAACCAATTACACAAAAAGAAGCAACACTGGAAAGCATATGTTGTTTTTTACGACTCTGGCATTAATTGTTCACTTATTGCATGAACCATTTCAAAAGATTTGTCAATAATAATAATAATAATAATAATAATAATAATAATAATAATAATAATACTACGAAAGGAAATAAGTGCACAGATCCTTGGCCAGCACGCAGGTTGCAGTATCATATTTTCCGACGAAAAACTCTTGTTTTTGCAAGCAAGCCACAACTCGTAAATGATGGTGAAAGATTCGAATTTAATGATGAAGAGTTATTAAGAATGCTAAAAATAAAAAATAAAAATTTGTACATGAATTAAATTGCGAGCTTTAGATCAAGTAAGTTTTTGTGACGGAGCACTGCCAAATGTCAATAATTAAATGAATGAATAATTAAAATTAATTAATGTCAAATAATTTAAATGATCTAATCATTGATCGATTTCCGTCAAAATCATGTGTAATTGAACATTTGGCTGTGAAAATAGCCACTTTTCAGTTAGAACACTAGCTTCTGGCGAAGCAAAAAACTCGTTCCATTCCTATGGTGCATTTCGACAAACTGTCGAACACCAATGAATATTGAAATAAATAAAGAAGCAACTAGAACAAATGGCAACCTTGGTAGAGTTGATGGCGGTGATCTATAAATAGCCTACCTCTTTGAAATGTCATATGATTGATTAGCAGCCATACAATTCAAAAGAATGCATTCCTAAATCTGCGAAGTCATATACTAATTTAAATAGTGAGTTGATCACAGCTTAATCACTCAAAGACTACTGAAGAGGAAAATGTAGCGATTTCCGAAATAGACTGTCTAGTGAGCTAAGTGATTGACTCTATACAGCGTTGTTGTTGTTGTTGTTGCCTAAGGCTGGCCACATAGTAAGCGCCGAAGCAGGCAGGCAGGCAGGCAGGCAGGCCCTGCGAAGAAACGAGATAGAAATAACTTTTTTCTCTCTTGTTCACATAGTTTTCCTGTGCCTGTCTGCCTGCCTGTCTGCTTCGGCGCTTACTCTGCGGGCAACCTTATTAAAAACTTATTTGATCTAAAGCTCGCAATTTAATTCATGTAATAATTTCATAGATCATAAAAATAATTATAAAAATTTTTGTTTAATAAAGTTTACAGAGTGCTTTTGATTTATGGCATAAAACAAGTGCGGTAGTTATTTTGATTCACGCTGCACATTAGGGTGTCCTAAAAGAAAATTTTTTTTAGACTTTCATAGTTGCTCAACCTTTGTTTATAGGCTTATGAGTATGAAGGCAAGTATTTTTGAGATTTTTTACAGATTTTTTGGAAGAGGTTTAGAGGTGGTGCTAATCATTTTATCTTAAAAAATTGATTTTCGGAGATTTTTCGAATTCGAAGCAAAAGTTGGTCAATAACAGACATTTTCTAAGTCTTTGAGTAGTCATTTCGAAAGACAATTGTTCTAACTTCACTTTAATGTACCTACATAATTCTGAAGTTTTGTCAAATGTTTTCGTCATTCAGGTGTCATATATTAATAGTAAATTTATATATAGTAAATTTTTTTAAAAAGGCTTATAACTTTTAAAAATTTCATAAAAAATTATAAAATTTAATGATGCAGTTTGAATAATAGTAAAATTTGAAATTTTTAAAAAACCTATTTTTCATTTTACTCCTGCCGTTTTAAAGTCAAAGCCTTTTAAACCTTGTACGAAATTGCTAAAAATATGCAACGTGTAACGTGCCATTTAAAACTGCTGGGAGAGAGCATCCGAAGGTTACCACCGAATCCACAAAAAAAAAAAATCAAAAAGAAAAAATAAAAAGAATCTTTACTTTTAGTTAAAAAAATCATTTCTTTTCCTTACGATGTAACTCTGTGCCTTGTTAAAGATTTTGAAAGTCTGTTTCAGAAGTTGTGAGACTGATATAACTGCTTTGCCAAGGACACACCACGTTCTACGACATCATTTATTACTTGCAATTGTTGAATAGTGTGCTTTGCTTACTGAAACGGTATGTTGCTTTTTCATTCTTCTGGGTCGGTTTGTAAAAAATCAATTGAAATATTGCAGGCTTCAAAAAAAGCAAGACTGGCTTTAGAAATTAAGGTCTTGAATTTGCTTACTTTTTAGCATGTTTTGTGTTACATTGGCTTGTAAAGGGTGTTTTTTAAAGAGTGTTACAACTTTGAGTTGGCATCACTGCTTTATTTGACCACCCATTTAACAGCTGTTAGTTGCTTTTTGTTAAGTTTGCTTCGACATTTTGTTATGGATCGACTTACACCAGAGCAACGCATGCAAATTGTGGAAATTTTTAATCAAAATAGTGGTTCTGTTCGTCAAGCTTATCGTGCACTTCGTCCATTTTATGGCGTAAATAATCGTCCTTCAGAGCTACTAATTCGAAGAACAATAGATCGTTTTCGGACCACATTTACTGTTACTGATAATGTGCATCCCGTGAGACTCCGAACAGTGCGCACTGAAGAATCTGTAGCCACTGTACAGGAAAGCATTGAAGATGATCCTAATCAATCAATTCGTCGCCGTTCTCAGCAACTTTTAAAACGACTATCGTTTGAACGATGCTATCCGACGATATCGTTCTTAGTTTGCTTCATATAAGTCCATCGCTATCGTCTCGTCTATCGTTGTGTTTTCTACAGTTTGAAAGGCTCTGCAAAACATATATTCAGTGCCAAAAGTGATATTTACTTTTGTGTAGAATTTGTGTTTGGATTTGTTTGCTTCAAAAGTGAAAATTTAAGGTAAAATGTAAGAATATTTAATAAGTTATTTTGATGATAATGTTTTGAAAATATATTAATCGGCAGCGACACCTAAGTAAATGGAAATATTGCTTCACTTTATTGATGAACATCCGCACTTGGGCCACAATTACGTCGCAAACATAGTGCAGGAACGACATTCCATCTATTTGTGAAGGACCACTTTAACAAAGAAGCGCCCAAAACATTTTTAATTTAATTTAATTTATTTATTTATTTATAAGCGCTTGTAAGAAATAAACTTATAGTTAAGCACCGATAACATGTGTGGATATAAATCAACAAATTTTTAATATTAAACACTTAAACATAACTTGAACAGAAATTAATTAATTTAATACATTGAGATCAAAAACAGTTTTTTAAAAAAACGATTATAAGAATTTAAAACTGAAAATTAAAAAAAAAATAAAAATAACTTTAAATTAAGAGAGAAAAATATCATTACAAAGAAATGAATTAGGTAAGAAATCGAATGAAAAGAGATAAATGAAGAAAAATAATAGAATAGCGAATCAAGTAAAAATAGATAAAAGTTTTGGTTAGAAGGAAGACAAATAATCTGATAATTTAGATTTAAATATGGCTGTATTGCAAATACGCTGTAGATACGGTGGAAGTGAGTTCCAAAGACGTATGGAATTAACAAAGAACTGACGTTCGGACGCTAAGCAGGCATGTTTTGGTTGGACTAGGTTGTTTCCGCGCTGAGATCTTAAAAATTTTAGTTTATTATATAGGTAAACTGGCTCTTTGGTAAAAATAATTTTGTGCAGAAAAACTAACGCCCTCAAGTTCAAAACACTGTCAAAAGTCAAATTGAATATTTTTTTTGCGTACTGGGATATACGGTCGGTTCGTTTAAGTCCGAAGACATAACGAGCGATGTTGTTATAGGAAACGTTCAACTTGCGCTTACTAGCGGCATCACAGTATGCAAAAATTTCGGATCCGTACAATAAGGTGGGGACAAGATACGTTTTAGCTAATAACATTCTTATGTGAAAGGGGGTGAAAAACTGTGTGGCCCATAGGCTACGGAGCATACCATAAACTTTTCCTACAGTGATGTTGACATGATTCGTCCAATCTAAAGTGCTGCTGAAGGTAATACCCAAATTTTTTGCCGTTTTTACAACTTCAATACATGACCCATTTATCGTAACGTCCGGAAAGGGCAAAGAAGAGTTATGTTTTCTCGTTATAATTAAACATTTTGACTTATTTGGGTTTATGCTTAAGCCATTAGCGGAAGCCCAATCGTAAATTTTACACAAATTAGCATTCAGACTATCAACACACGTGGTAATATCACATTTGCGACAGCTAGTATACAGTTGTACATCATCAGCGTACATTTGTATACCACAATTTTGCAGCACAGTTGGTAAGTCGTTTATATAAACCGAAAATAAAAGAGGGCCCATTACAGAGCCTTGAGGAACGCCACGGTTTACAGGTAAGAAATTGGAAGTAACGCTGCCTATATTAACGGCTTGTGATCTGTTTGTGAGATAAGAGGTCATTAGTCGAGTTGCAGTGGCGGAAAAATTAAACACATTTAATAATTTCGAACATAAAATTTGGTGATCAACCGTGTCGAAAGCTTTCGAATGATCTAGCAAAACCAAGAAACTGATTTCATTGCGATCGAGGTTATTTCGAATTTCATCGCTGACGTCAAGTAGAGCAGTCACGCAACTACGCTTAGGTCGGAATCCTGACTGTCTGTCAGTTAGCAGTTTATTGTCCAAAAGAAATTTGTTTATTTGGTAGTACATCAGCGTTTCAAAAACTTTTGATAGATATGGTAAAATTGCTATGGGGCGGAATTCATTACCAGTTTTAGGGATGGGAATAATTTTAGCTTTTTTCCAAATAGCAGGGAATTCTGATTTCGTTATGATGGTATTAAAAATGTTAATAATGAAAGGGGTTAGAGCAGGAAGAAGTAACTTAAAAAACCTGGGATGTATTTCATCGAAACCGACGGCATTAGATTTAATCTCTAAGCAACTTCGCAGTACTTCTGTATATTCAACGCATTGAAAATTAAAAGCTGAGTACGAGTTGATAGATCTCTGAAAGATGCGACAACAGTTGACACTGGGCGCTGACATAGGTATATCTATAAATTTGTTATTTAGAGCCTCGACGTCTACGCTAGTGTCTGTAAGCGAAATATTTCTACCAACTCCAATTTGCCGAATAATATTCCACTTCGTTTTGCTGCCTATGGCAGAGCTAAATTTAGATTCATAATATGCTAACTTGGCAATTTTCACCGCCCTGACCACATTGTTTCTGCATATGCGGAAAATATTATAACGCTCGGGTGTTTTGAGGCGTTTCCATTTATTATACGCTGCGTCACGTTTTTTCATTAAACTTTTAAGGGTACTGGAAAACCAGGGCCTTAGAGAGTGCTTTACAACTTTAGTTTTAAGAGGAACATGTTTTTCAAATAATGAATTGACGTTACGTTGTAGGAAATCTAACTTATCATTTACTGATAGCATGTGATAAATTTCTGTCCAGTCGACGTGATTTAGCTCTGTCTGAAGAGAGCTAAAATCTATATTTGTAAAATCTCGGTATGTTCTTTTTTGCTCTGGTATTAGCAGCTGAAAATTATAGCAAAGAAAAATCAGGTCATGCTTGGAAAAAACAGGAGCAGATAACTGGTCATAAAGTAAGACTTTATCATTATCACCGACAAAAAAGAGGTCTAGCAGCGAATTTCTATTTTTGGAAAAGTGTGTGGGTGTGGTGCAGTTTGGCGACGTAAGACCAAGTGCACACATATCATCAGATAAATGAGTTTCAACCAATAAATCACAATTAAAATCGCCACAAATTATGATGTCAGCATAGGAGCTTACCACCGATTCAATTTTCAACATTAAGTTTTCTGTATGGACATAACGATTTGGCCTATAAACTGTGCCGACAAGTAGTTTTTTGGATTCATAGATTATGTCAACAAATAGGAATTCAATATTATCTTCAGAGTTTGATTTACTGATTAAGTTGCATGTAATACCATCTTTAACAAAAATTGCAACCCCACCGGCATGAGACTCTCGATCCGCACGAAATGATCTATAACCCTTTACACTTAAGACACTATTTTGAACAGAAGGCTGAAACCATGTTTCAGATACACAAATTATATCCATGTTTGAGTTTTCAAAAATGTACCGAAACTCATCAATTTTATTATTTAAACTTTGCGCATTAATATGACATACCTGTAGTCCCGTCGCTTGCCTGCTTAATATTCGAATTAAAGCATAGAGATTGTCTCTAGAACAACAACGACCGTAGTTATTCGACAAGACGCGTATTTGCAGCACAGTTAACATTATTATTAACTTTTAATATAAGAAATAAAGAATTAAAAGAAATAAAAATAAGAAAAGAAGTAAGTGTACATATTACGCAAAGAAATGGAATGAAGGAAGCAAATAGAAATAAAAAGAAGATAGATAGGTTAAAGAAAGACAAATTAAATAACGCAAAAACATAAAACTTAAACTTAGGCAGGAACAACTTCATCTTCCGGGCATCTTTCACAAATTCCTTCGGCGGCAAGAACATGGCTGTGCAGCTCGCTTTCATTTTTGATGCGAATACTTTGGGAGCCTTTGTGTAGCCGAATGTGTAAACACCCTCGGACGGTGAAAGCATTGTAAATACTTTTTCAATTGAACTAGTTGTTCGTTAATGAACTACTCAAGTCTGCATCGATCATTTTACGCACATGCCATCCACTTCTCATTTCTAACGAAAGCAAATCTACTGTAAAATGAAGGTCCCAAATAAGTTTTTTAACTAGTTCATAAATTCTTGTTAAAATTCAAAAAGTTTTCAGACAACGAAAAAAGCTTTAAAAGCTTTAACTTTGAAACGCAAGAGTGATATCAAAAAGTTTAAATTGCTGAGAATTACCATATTTCAGACTGCGTCATCACATTTTTAAATTTTCATGGAATTTTTAAAATTTTAAAAATATGCCAAAACTTCAGATTTATGTATATTAAAGTAAAGTTTGGACATTTGTCTTTCGAAATGACGACTCAAAGACTTAGAAAATGTCTGTTATTGACTAAGTCTGCGGACAGAGTAAACGCTGATACGAGCAGGCAGGCAGGCGCATGCAGGTACCTGCTCAGTAAAAGTGCCTCTACACCATATGTTTCATACATATGACACGTCAAAAATTACAAGTAGTTTTTAGCTACAGATAGTGTGGAACATATGAAAATGTTGTTTTGAAATGTCGTTTGTATTTGCGTCTGTAAATTTTTGAATTAGAACCGTCTCTAATTTCGTATGTTTTTCCATCTGTACAAAATGTCAGTTTGATAAATTTTTTATGTGAAAATAGAAGAAGAGGCAAATTTTAAGATATTTATTCAATAAATTGATTTTTAATGAATTTATTCTTAGTTTGAATGGCCAAAGGTGGACACTTTAGAGCTTTACGGTTTACAAAATTTCAAAAGCTGTATTTTATTTTCAAATGACGTGTCAGATAGTGTGGAGACAAAAGAAAAAACTGAATGACAAAAACTAAATTTTGGCACACAAATGAAATTCGGTTTGTAATTTATTTTGACATGTATGAAACATATAGTCTGGGGGCACCTTAAATAAGCCGTGCAGAGTGAATGCGAGCAGGTCAGATCAGATCAGTGCAAGAAAAAGTTTGTTATATCTTTTTTCTCCTACTGCTTTCTATTTTGCATCCTCCGCTAATGGCGTTTATGAAAAATTATTATTTTCTATACATAAATAGCACACTCTCTTCAAAAGAGCTACAACTCAACAAATTTAATTTTTAGGAAGAGCAAAAAAAAAATTTTTTCTTCAAGGGACTCCATACAAAAAAAAAAGAGACACAACGATTTTTTGTTTAATTAAAGACTAAGTGCTTTATTCTGTATAACGAAAATGCACACCAACGACAAGCAAGACACGAGAAGCAATAGAATTTCGTATAGAAAAAAGTATTGCTTCTCGTGTCTTGCTTGTCGTTGGTGTGCTGCTTCGTGATACAGATTAATGCCCTAAGAATATGTGTACAAAATTAAGATAGCCGATGTATATGATATGATAGTCTTACAAGAAAAAGTATATATTTAAACATTTTGCGTTGTGCTCTTTTGAAGAGGGTGTGCGATATGTTGTGCCCAGAATTGCACTGAGAATTTCAAACTAAAATTAGCGATTCCTTCGGTGGCTAGAAATATTCCCTTGGCCGGTAAGAAAACTCTCCAGAAATTTTATCTAAATTGGACACCGATAAAGTAAGGCTCATTGCGATTTAATCTCATTACTTGGTATTAAGGGCGAAAATGAGGTGTTTCGAAAATGAGGTGTATTAAAATTCTGTAAACTGATTAAATAATTCTATACTTGTAATCAATAGTAGATTCAAATACCTTTACAACGTGTCATCGGTGGGAAAAATAGGATGAAAATTACCAGAGTTGTGATATTTTACTTTTCGAAAAAATTATATTTTCTTCCTTGTTGTAATAAAAAAAAATCGTAAAAATCTAAATTTTAAAAAATTGCAATGAAATGTTGTTAAACAATTTTCTGAAACAACACTTAATACAAACACAAAAAATTGTGTCATTAATTTGAGTAACTTGGTCGTTATGGAATTTTTTATTAGAAGTGTACCTTTTTGAAAATGTAGAGTTTGAGTATTTTTACGAAAAAAATTCGCAAAAATCCAAAAATGCAAAATGTTAACCAATAACAACAATAATGCTTAAAGCATAGTCTTGAGCTTTTTTGTGCACAAAATTAAAAAAAGCAAAATCCTAAGAAAAAGTTATGACTGGTGAAACTTGATTTTTTTTTAAAAATCCGAACACAAAAAAAATCATAGAAAAATCATAAAAACGTTATATCTCATTTGAAATGACTTTAAAATTAATGGTTTTTAAATACTTTTGATTTTTGTAATACAAAAATTTTGGAATTTGAGGGATGCCAACATATTAGAACCTGGCTTTACTGTTCAAAATAATAATAAAAAAAAAAATGCAAAACCATGCCATTTAATTTTTAATTGTTTTATTTGTTTTATGTGTATTTGTCAATACCCACAAACAATCCTCACACTCCCATAAACATGTGCGTGGTCGCTGCTGTTGATGTTTGTTTCGTTCAACGCGTTGTTTTTATTGAATGTTTTTGTTGTAATTGGTCTTGTATTTTAAAGATAATAAAAAAACGCAGTTTCCTTGAAAAATTATAAAAAACATCACAAAAAGAACAACCTGATCTGATCTGATCTGATCTGACCTGCCTGCTTCCACTCTGCACACTTCGAGCAGGTTTATATGAAATCGTATGAAGCGCGTTTTCTCGCACTGGTACAAGTAAGCAAACCTGCCTACCTGCCTACCTGCCTACCTGCCTACCTGCCTACCTGTCTGCCTCAGCGTTTACTCTGCCCGCAGACTAACTTTTGCTTGGATTTAAAAAAATCTCCGAAAAACCTTATTTTTAGGGAAAACCCAATAAGCGCCACCACTAAACCTCTTCCAAGAAATCTGAAAAAATCCGAAAAAATCTCAAAAATACACTACCTCATAAGCTTTCAAAAAAAGGTTGAGCAAAAAAAATATTTTTGGGACACCCTAATATACATAGGGGTAATTGTAGCTGCAACCTATACTATAATTATTAACAAATCATCTGATCGATTTGCTTTTTTAACTATTTTTGTACTTAATTCTCTACACAATGACTCTCCGAAAAATTATTAGAGTTTTTTTTTATTCTAGGACTACGTCTTTTTATTTTTGTATTTCATGCACTGTAAAGTCCACAATCACTGCAGCATTGGGTCAACTTCTTTTTTGTCGTTGGGAAAAAGAAGAAATTAAAGGTTTCATTTGAAAAATTCGTAAGCTTATTTGAAATATGTGTGAAAATATAACTTGGAAAGTATTAAACAATCATTGCAATAGTTTTCTTTCTTTCTTTACTCAGAGTGCAAATGAAAAATTATTTTAAAATTTTATTATACTCATACAAATTAATGTGGGGAAAATAAGAAATAAAAAAAGAAAGTTTTTCTAAAATTATAGGTGTAAGATCATGTCCAAGGTCATTAGTTTTTATAAACAAATGTTGGATCTCAAATAGGCAAACTACTTGGTTGAAAGTATGGAACTTATAAATATATATGGGATTCTAACAGGTATTTACCAATATATCGGGTAAATACCGTATATATTCCTATTTTGGGAATTTATTTGGGTATTTATATACAGTATTTGAAATGAAGCATTTGGGAACCACTATGTTAATTAGCTGATACGTCATTTCAAATGAGTTGTTTGTTTTAAAGTTTTCAACAAATATAGTATTTATCGAGTATATTTTGCTTTTAAAGAAATTCAAAATAAGAAGAAGAACTCTATTGTCGTTTTATGCAAACGAGACTTTTTACGTAGCTTGAACAGCTATATGCCCTTTTTGCACTCAACTATGTTTTAACCGACTTCAAAGAGAAGGAGGTTCTCAAGTTGGTTGTTTTCTATGTTTTTTTTAATGTATGTACATCGATACCTCCTAAAGTACTTGTCCGATTGCCGAAATTTTTTGTCAACGGATAGAGACATTGGTCACAGAAGTGCCCGTTTAAAATAGGTGCCGGTATAAACGGGCGTGGAAATATTAGAAAAACACTGTCTATTGAATAATATTGACACTATAGTACTGATATTTAGTACAGGGGTAGGCACAATGATTACAAACTATGGTCATAAAAGTGGGTGCTATTCGACAAAGGGCGTGGCAATATTAGAAAAACACTGTTTATCAAATAATATTAACACTTGGGTACTGAAATTTAGTACAGGGGTAAGCACGATTATTACAAATTACGGTCAATAAAGTCGGCCTTATTTAAAAATGGGTATGGCAATAATAGAAAAACACTATCTCGAATAATATTGACACTAGGGTATGGAAATTCGGTACAAGAATAGGTAAAATTATAACAAAACACGATCAATAAAGTAGGCGGAATTTTTCAAAGGCCGTACTATAAGAAAAACACGGTATCTCGAATATTGATACTAGGTTACCAAAATTCGTTACAAGAGTAGGCAAAATTATTATCATAATCTCTAAAAAGGAAGAAATAAAAACTTTTTAACAAAAAACAAAGACTTCAAAACCACTACAAAGTAAAAAATAATTTTAAATTACTTTTCACATTAATTCTTGAACAAATTTGATAATTTATTTATATACTAGCTGCTATACCCGGTGTTACTGGGGGAAAAAAACGTAAAATTTTGATGTTTAGGTTTTATTCGTTCAGAAGATAACGATTTTTAGCCAGAAATAAATAAGCTTTTGGCGTAAAGCGTATGGAAATATGCAAAATGGTTTTTTGTCATTCTAAGGAAACGGCGTTATTAGAAAAAGACGTTGTACTAAAAATTTGTTCAATCTTGAAAATATGTGAATTTTTTGGTGTCAAAATTATAGAATTTTTTTAATATTAATTAAACGAAGCTTTTCGCTAAAAAAAGTGTGCTAGTTGGTTGATTTCCCTTACTTGTAAAAGGGTGAAAGAGGCGTGGTCAAAACTAATAATGCCAAAGCATAATCTAAGATTCAAGTAAAATGTGAGCCAAATTTGAGTTAAGTCCGTCCAGCAGTTAAGATTTGTATTCTGGTCAAACAAACAGAAAAGGATTTTTATTAATGCAGATAATTAACTTTCATATAATGTTTTTCCGTGAATTTTTCCGATATTTTAAAAGCTATTTTGCTATTTGGGGCAAAGTAAAATCAAATAAATAAGAGATTATTTAAATCGGTCCAGCCGATTTTTATATGTCATATGTTATATATTACGATATTAATTTTTGTAAAAAAAAAAAAAAAAAAAAAAAAAAAAAAAAAAAAAAAAAAAAAAAAAAAAAAAAAAAACACTATTTGTAGAGTTTAATATAAATTAAATAGTTTTGTAAAAGTCCCTTTGCATGAGAGGTAGGTATGGTTTTTATCCGATTTGGCTTATTTTTAAACTTGATAGTTTTACTTAGTGGCGGCCGTAGCCTAGTGGGTAGAGTGCGTGGCCCCTAAGCTAAAAAAACGCGGTAGCCCGGGTTCAATTCCAGCTCAGACAGAAAGTTTTTCAATTAAAATAATTTTTCTGTTCGGTCGTCGCCTCTCTGCAGGCAATGGCAAACCTCAGGGAGTAAAAATTGCCATGTAAAGCTTCTTGAGAACATAAGCCGTTCGGAGTTGGCATAAAACAAGTAGGTCCAGTTCTCGGTCATTTGTGATCAAACATTTAATAACACGCACAACACAATTGATCAATAGCAGCTAGGTCAAAGTCCTTCCAAGTGCTGAAATGGCCAGTAAATTTTTTTAGTTTTTATGTTATATATAAACGGTATAACTAGCCCGATTTCCGATACTTTAGTAGTAATTCTGCTTTTCGGGATGAACACAAATCCAACAAATAAAAGATCATTAAAATCGGTTCAGCCGTTCTTGAGTTATAAATGGTGTAACAAACCCGACTTTTTTTTATATATATAGATGACCAAATGAAATGTTTGTAGTAAAAGTTTGTAGCCTTGTTAAAAATTACCAAAAATATTTTATTTGTTTAACGACCTTTTTGAAGTAAATTTTATCCTTAATTTTGCGGAAAAATGAATTCCCAAAAATGACAATAGAGAACTTAATCGACAATTATTATAAAACAAACAAGAAAAATAGAGAGGATAACAACACGAAAATATTCAAGTCTGTGACTTATATCCCAGGTCTTTCAGAGAGATTTATAAGGTCAAATATGTACAACAAAGAAAAAATAAAATTAGCTTTAAAAACAAACAATACATTACAACAATTATACAGCAACACAAAAACAAAAATCGAAAAACTTGACAAATCTAATGTAATTTACAAAATTACATGCAACGGTGACGGGTCCAATGTATGTGACCAGGCATATGTTGGGACAACAAAGAACAAGCTACGGACAAGAATTTCTTCGCATCGATCAGACCACAAATCTCGCAGACCTTTGGACCAGAAAACAGCACTTGCAGCCCACTGTGCGCAACATGCACACACACCTGATTTTGACGCTGTAGAAATTTTACAACAAGAGAACAATTACTTGAGACGATATACATTAGAAATGCTCCACATCATAAGCTTACCGGAAGAAAAGAGACTGAACTTCAAAACAGACACAGACAGATGCGCACACATATATAGGAAGTATGTTAAAATTAATAGTTAAGAACCTGAGCACAACAAGTGGATGCTTTTTTGTTAATTTTGTCAATTTGTTTATTTATCTAAGTTATTGTCAAAAATTTAAAAAACTGTGATATTAATGTTTAATGTCTTTGATGTTAAATGTTTCTCAATTGCTATAATGTTTTAATTATTTAAAATTGTGAGTTAAATTGTTCAAGTGAAAATAATTGTTCAAAATTAATGTACATATATGTTTTCAGTTTGTTTACCCTGATGATGATTGCCGACGGTAGTCGAAATATTGGTTAATTAAAATTAAAAATTAAAACTATTTAATTAGTTTTTATGATCTATTGAATAATTACATGAATTAAGATTGTGAGCTTTAGATCAAGTGAGTTTTCAGTGCTTACACAGTGAGTTGATCACAGCTTAATCACTCAAAGACTACTGATGAGGAATATGTAGCGATTTCCGAAACAGACTGTCTAGTCAGCTAAGTGATTGACTCTATACAGAGTTGTTGTTGTTGTTGTTGTTGTTGCCTTCTTGAAAACTCACTTGATCTAAAGCTCACAATCTTAATTCATGTAATTATTCAATATATCATAAAAACTAATTAACTTAACTATGGCAGAGCACGGCCAAATAAGTTTAATTAATGTCAAATTAATTAAATAATCTAATAATTGATCGATTTTTCGGTCAAAGTCATGTGTAACTGAACATTTGGGTGTGAAAATAGCCACCTTTCAGTTAGAACACTAGCTTCTGGCGAAGCAAAAACTCGTTTCATTTCTATGGTGCATTTCGACAAACAATCGAACACCAATGAATATTGAAATAAATGAAGAAGCAACTAGAACAGATGGCAACCCTTGATAGAGTTAAGGCGGTGATCTAAAATGGCTTACTGCTTTGAAGTGTCATATGATTAGTAGCAATACAATTCATGAGAATGAATTAGAGGATCTACACATTCATATGCTAGTTTAAACAGTGAGTTGATCACAGCTTAATCACTCAAAGACTACTGATGAGGAATATGTAGCGATTTCCGAAACAGACTGTCTAGTCAGCTAAGTGATTGACTCTATACAGAGTTGTTGTTGTTGTTGTTGCCTTCTTGAAAACTCACTTGATCTAAAGCTCACAATCTTAATTCAAAACTATTTAAGTTTTTCATTTTTAATAATTTGGACCTTGAGCCCGCAAAATTAAGGATAAAATTACCAAAAATATTAGAACAATATTCAAAAATTTCACTAAAATACCTTTTAATACCAGTCATTAAAATCGGACCTTAAACAACGAAGATACGTTTTATTAAAAATTACCCCTTTTTAAAATTTTTGCATTTGTACAAAATTGGCTACTCCATAAATTCGCGCCAAATTATTGGCTTTAAATAAAAATGAAGAAACTTTAGTTCTTATAATTTGAATACGAGCCATGAGGCATGAGGTCAACCTATACTTTTACATTAGGCTTGGAATGCCCGATGTGCAAAATTGAAAGCAATTAAATAATTTGTGTAGAAATTATGAATGATTTGATAAGGACACTTTGTAAGGGAGGTCTACGTTCTTTTTTTTTTGATTTTTTCGAAATTTAATACTCAAAGTGCAAAAATTCAAATTAAAGCGCATATGCACTATTGCAAGTTATTGAATAATTTTGGTGGAGTTTTAGGAAATAATACCATTTTTTAGAATATGTTCACGCAAGACTGTGAATATGTTTTTAATCGATTTAACAAAATTACAAAGTCATTGTTAAAATTATAAAGCAAAGCTTATGTGCAAAATTTCAAGTCGTTACATAAGTTTATGTTTAATTTAAAGAGATTTTCCAGTATTGATTAAGTCATTTTATATGGAGGTAGGCGTGGGTTTCATTTGATTCGGCTCATCTTCGAATTTGACATTAATATTTGACATTAATTTTTTAAATAGAAGCTTATATATCGAATTGCGGCGACCGTACCCTAGTGGGTAGAGTGCGTAGCCCCTAAGCTAAAGAACCGCGGTAGCCCGGGTTCAATTCCAGCTCAGTCAGAAAGTTTTTTCAATTGAATTAATTTTTCTGTTCGGTTGTCACCTCTCTGCAGACAAGGGCAAACCTCAGATTGTAAAAATTGCCATGTAAAGCTTCTTGAGAACATAAGCTGTTCGGAGTCGGCATAAAACACGAAGGTCCAGTTCTCGGTCATTTGCGATCAAAGATTTTATTGCACGCACAACACAACTGATCAATAGAAGCTAGGTCAAAGTCCTTTCAAGGGCTGAAAGGCCAGTTTATTTTTTTTATATCGAATTTCATGACGATAGCTGGACTCGTGTCCACAGACAGACTGACATACGGGAAGATGCACAGACGGATATGGCTAAGTTGAATCATGTGGGGATGCTTATCAAGAATATATATATTTTTCTATTTGTCACACCTCCTTATGGGCGTTATAAACGGAGTGACAGTAGAAACTTTTTTTAATCTACTACTTTCTGCTACTGAAAAAATAAATTTATGTTCGATGAAGCGATTCTTGCCGTCAAACACACATAAATCATTCTTTAATCTTGTGACAGGCTGGCTTTATTACGAGCTTAACAGAAAGAAAACAATGAAAATTGGAAATAATTACATAGATGAGTCTATTTTTTCTGTTAAATATATGTACCTATGTTAAGTGCATATCATACTTTTGCAGTATTATTATTTTAGATAATGATTAAAATATATCACGTACAAAATTTCAAAAGTATTATTAATGAACTTCAAGATACTTTTGATGGGATAACATGGGGCGGCAACGACGGTACTCTTATGAGGCATGACATCTTAGCTACCGGCTGTTGTTGGGTTCAGCGAACAATTTAATGTTCATCACAACTAATGAAAGAGGATTGCTTGTATCTGTAGAAATGCTGACATGCTGTTAAAATTGTAGTTGACTCCTCCCTAAAGCGCTTTTAAGTTCGCAAAGAAGTGTCATTATGTTTCGGTCTGTCTGCTAACAACAACATCTTGTCTGTATTCCCACGGCAGTAACTTGGCACCGTTTGAATTTGTTGTAAATACGAACCTTGGTATTACTTGCAACTTTCTGCTCTATATTGCTTTGGATCAGTCACATCCTGCGTGCCGTCATGCAGTGCCTTTCATTCATTCAATGAAGTCAATTCAGCGAAACGTGATGTCAGAGCAAAACCGCAATCCGACATATAAACACACACCCTCAATATGTTTAGCTCACTGTTGTCCATGTCCACCCACTTGCCGTTACAGCTACTCCTCCCCCACCACTGCTGCTGCCTATAATAATTTTCTAAAAAATTTTCTTACCACGTTTCATTAAATATTCTCAATAAAACCAACGGCAACAACGGCGGATGTGAAACAAAAACACGAACTGTCGGACAGACGTATGCGTCCAATTCCCTTGCCAGTCATGCCAAAGTTTCTTAAATATTTTTATGCTCTTAAGGCAAAAAGTACACAAACGTGAGCCAAAAAATTTATAACTGCTGCCCACCAGCTAGATGGGTAAGGTGTTGGCCCCCTCAACAAAATGAAATAACAGTTGCAAAAAGTAGAAATAAGAAAATATGGTGTGGGGAAAAAAACAGAGTGGAAAATATGGGAGTTGTAGAAAAAATGTGGTAATCAGCTTCAATGTGACGTGTTGCCGCTAAGTTTTGTTAATAATTTTTTTTTTGTTTTCGCTGAATCGGAAATTTATGGCATTTGCAAACGTTTTGAAGCTTACAATTATTAGATTACTTCAACTTGAGCAAGTAATCCTCGATAGCTGTTGTTATTGTTATTTCGTCAGCGGACGACCCGGTGACGACCCATCATAATCCTAGCCATGATATTAAGGGTGGCGACTGGTTTTTGCTGCATGCCTCAGTTTCGGAAAATGCTGGATTAGCAAGCGTTACACTGATGTAACAACAACAACAATAACGCACGCACTGCCGGTTTTCCTAATCTTTGTCTGTGTGTCAGCTAGTCTGCCAGTTTGCCTATTTATTGGTACGCCTGCCAGTGTCAGTCAGTTTACGTTGTGTCACAGTTGTGAGCGTAATTTTAATTTTTTGTCAGCTTGTGTGGACTTGAATTTTTAATTGGAATTTATTAAGTTGAACAGATTGCAGGGGGATTTCGTAGAATAGCCTACATAGTATCGAAATCTCGAGGGCGAATTCTCTGTCAAAGCGTCCCAGATTAGAGTCAAGATTATGAGTATGATTAAATTTTACTGTAACAAAATGCATGCACCCAATCTATGTGTTTGTGTGTTTATATTTGTAGTTTGTTTGTTTAATGAACCTTTTATAGTATAGTTTTATGCAGCTTTGTTGTTGCCTCTTCCAATAAGTCCCTATCGTCATTTGCCACAAGCAACAATGGGCTGCCTTAAATATAAGATTAAGATAGGCAGGTCAGCGCCATGAGTCAAGGTCTAGGTAAATAAATATATGAAAGTAATTTTGGCTTTTTCAGATAATGAGTTCTTAAAATATTTCGATTTTTTATAGGTTAAGTTTTAAAAGTCTATTGAATAGCGAGCATGGATACTATTGTTATTTTGTGTTTATCAGATAATGAGCTAATTTAAGTTTTGCTGTAAAAATATGTTAAAAATTAACCATGTTTCTTAAAATAACTTCAAATTTGTATGGGTCATATAGGCATATACTACCCTGCGTCATTGAACCTCGTACGACTCCTATAATATACAGCAGTCGTATTTAAAAATAGCTTTAAAACAAAACTTATTGAGATTTTTAACATTTATATGTTTTGACAAAAAAGATAACACAACTATTCGTAGTAAAATAGTAAAACAAAAGTTTATTTCAAAAATTTTTTTAAAAAAAAAGAATATTCATTAATAAAATTAATTCGTGTTCGTACGATTTGTCTTAATATTGTGTAACGTCTCCTTTAGCTGCAATAACACATTGCATTCTCTTGTGCATGGACTCATAAAGCTTTTGGCATTCTTCTGGCGTTATATGTGACCAAATTTCAGCAAGCTTACGTTTCAATTCTTCTTTTGTTCTAGTACGAATACATCTCAGCTTTTTTTTTTTTATTATACCCCACAGATTTTCAATAGGATTAATATCCGGACTTGAAGATGGCCACTCCATAACATTAATTTGATGATCATTTTACCATTTTTGGGTACTTTTTGCTGTGTGGCAGCTGGCACCGTCCTGTTGGAATATGGTTTCCGTTTCAAATTCAAGTTTTTGCATTGCAGGGAGCAGATATTCTGTTAAAATATGCTGGTATTTTTCGGCGTTAACTATGCCATCAATGAAAGCTAACGGAGTAGAAGCCTTTGTTAGACATAAATCCCCATACCATATTCCAGCAGGAAATTTGACTGTTCGCTTTAAGCAATCTGGATGATATTATTCTCTTTTGTTTCTAATGACACGACTTCTTTGATCTCCTACTGAAAGATCAAATTTAGATTCATCGCTGAATAAAACAGAGTTCCATTGCTCCTGCTTCCAAGTCAAATGCTCTTTAGCCCAAGTCATGATATAATTACCAGGTATTATTATTCGCTGAAAATCAGCTGGGGATAAACTGTCATTTTGGGCATATAGTGTCAAAATGTAGCGAGAAGGTGAAAACAATGTTGCTTCTTGTATTATTTTAAATCAGAAATCTGCAAACGATAGGGGTATTCACAATGTGGTGTATTTGTGATTAGTTTTTATAAAATAACCAATATTTAAAAGTAATTGTGAACGAACCTTTGATAAAGTGTTGTATTTGATAAAGTACCTTTGATAAAGTGTTGTATTTTTAAAATCAGCTAATTTTTTTGTGTATTTTTTTTTTTTTTTAAATATAAATGGAAATCATAATTTTACTGCAGGAAATCATAAAAAAATTTAAACAAAACACTACATGATAATAATTTTTATTAAATAATCTTACAATGCAGCCAGTAGCTTTGAGTCAAAATGTTTTTGGGAATAAACATTATGCATTTTGTTTTTGTAATTTTACAAAACTTGATACAAATATCAAATTTAAATATTTGTCTTGTCCTTGCACTTGATGTGAGTGGCGTGATAAACAACAATCTTATTAGTTCATTACATCAAAAATTAAGTAAGCATAAGAGCAACAATATGATTCAAAGTTCTAATGTCTGACTTTAAAAATTTCAAATACTATAAAGCTTTTGTATCGTTTAGCGTAATACAATCAGCCCTGTCATGAATAACTTTTTACGCGTAATCGGAAAAGGGAGTTTAAATTTTAAAGACAAAGCTCAAGAACATTTTGGAAATTTTAAATGCAAATTCGTTTATCAAAGGTCAACAAATTTGCATTAAAAATTTCCAAAATGGTCTTGCAATTTATCATAAAAAATATAACTCCCTTTTCCGATTTCACGTGAAAAATTATTCATGATAGAGCTGAATATATAGTTGTTGAAATATAAACCATATCAATCGCTTTATAAACTAAATTGCAAAAGTTTTTTATTGCCAAAAGTTTTTGTTTTAATTTTTTGATTTTTTTAATCTTTTACTAAAAGTTTTAATCCGAAAATGCATTCTGCATTTTATGAAGAGTTCTTTCACAGGTTCGGGAAGTTCGTTTGCACATTAAATGTTCCTACCATTGGCTTGATTAAAGACGGCCTCCAAATCTTTTATTTTTTCCATAAATGCAGCTGATGGCTTTTTCAGCCTTCCCTGTTAGACTTCATCCACCCATATAAAGAAGCAGTCTTTACGTTGAAAACTTTAAAAATGAAGCCTTTTTATAATGTAGCCTGCAACGTACTCTAAGGCGTCCTCGTGCAGTTCGTCAATTTCGTCACCTGTTAATGTTCATATGTAGACATCTGGGTAAAAGTAAAAATTCCCTTTTACTTCTTGGTGTGTTTGCAGTACTTTTATTTGACACCAATTTGACACTATATGCCCAAAGTAACGAGTAGAAGTAGCGATTAATAGTACCTGGTAATTCTATCATGGCCCAAGTTAGTCTTATTTTCTTTTGTTTTAATGTGAGCAACGGTTTTGCTTTGGCTTAAAGGTGATACGGTTCTTGGAAATCTGTTCTTTTTACAGTATGTACTTACCTTGTAAAAACCATATCCCATAAATTTCATTCGCCTGAGACAAGTAGAAGTTGAAATCTTTTTTTTTATTCTTTCCGCCCATAGAGTCCTTATTTCGGAAGTTGTAGCTCGTCTATTTTCCACTAGAATTCTTCGTAAACAGCGGTCATCACCTACATAAGTTTTTTTTTTCCACCGATACATTTTTTTTCTCTATTTGATTTGTCTCTTTGTAATTTTTAATTACATATTGTACAGAACTTTTAGCCATTTTAAATTGTTTTGCTATTTCATTAAACGATTTTAAGTTTTTAAATTCGTTAACAATTTTTGCGCGTAAATCATTGCTTATTGCTTTTCCACGAGGCATACTGATAAACAACCGATCATAAAATGGAGTCACTCGAAGTGAAAAACAAAGTTGTCTTTCTAAAGTAACGGTAAACTGAGGAGATCAGCTATGCACATGATACAAAGAACTACAGATAAAGTATTCCCGGCGCAACAAACAAAATTTACTGCGCACCTCGTCATCGGTGCTCGTCAAATGTGACACTTGATGAATACATTCAAAAGAAAATGTAGAAAAGTGACGAAGATAGCAAAATGAAAACGAACAAACAGTCAAAATTCTGTCAAGCACATCAAGCAACGTAGCCGCTTTTTGTGTAAATCGGTAAAAAAGGGAAAAAGCACCCCTACAAAATATGCAAATTTTTCTTCACAAACAGAACTAAAAAATATATTTACTTTATTTTGAACATGTGCTTTATATAACAATATTTATTTCATTTCAGTAAAACAAGTTTTCATAAGAAAATGTAGGCATTTTAAAATCTTTATACCCTATGAATAAATTATGACTACGTTTTAACCAAGGAGCACCTTGCACGTCACAGCAAAGATGGCGGACATGCGCAATACTTTATCTGTAGTTCTTTGTATCATGAGCTATGCATATCAAAATTAATAAAGCAATGTGTTATTGCAGCTAAAGGTGACGTCACATAATATCAAGACACATCGTACGAACTGCGTTGACATCAGAACAAATGGTACGAACTCAATTGAATTAATTTTTTTAATGAATATAATTTTTTTTAAATCCTTTTTGAAATAAATTTTTGTTGTTTTACTATTTTACTACGAATAGTTGTGTTATCTTTTTTGTCAAAAAAATAAATGTCAAAAATGTCAATAAATTTGGTTCTAAAGCAATTTTTAAATGGGATTGCTGTATTCTCTAGGAGTCGTACGAGGTTCAATGACGCAAGGTAGTATAGGCAGTGAAAAAATTTTTGCTGTAAAATATTTTGAAGAGTATACAAAAATACTGAATTTTTTTCAGTTAAACTTATAAATAAAGCTGAGCTGAACCATGCATTTTAAATTATATGCTATAGTCGTCGCTGTGATAAGTTACGCTACCATGTCATTTACCCGTTCAACACATATCCGTTTCAATGCACATTTGTATCTTTATATTTTACTGTCTTAACAAAAATGTCTAGTGTAAATGACCAACAATCAATTTTTTTTTCTCTATTCATCGTCAATTTCTCATCTCTAGTTGTTATTAGTTTTCTTTCATATTTATTTATCTATATATTAATTGGCCAAGCAAGGCAAATAGCTTATTCTTACAGGTTTGTTTTTCTTTCCCCACCCCCTCCTCATGCCTTTCCTTGTTTTGGTCTTTGAAGACATGCAAATTAAAGTGGGCGTAATCTGCCCACCTGAATGAAATGAATTCCAGAACACGCCAAAAAGAAAAGGAGAGAAGAAAAGAAAACTGATGACTCTCACATCTGCCCACACCACGGTTGCCACCTCAAACTCCCACGAAAAAAACCTTTTTACCACAATAGCAAAAATTAATAACCACGAATATTCCCATGGTATAAAATTGAAAAATAAAATCCCATTACAATTAAAAAACCACAAAAAATCCCACGGACATTTAAACAAAACCACGAAAATATCACGCAAATATAAGAAATCAAGAAAAATCCCATTTGTATATAAAAAACCGCGTTAAATCCCATTTGTATTAAAAAAACTACAAAAAAAATCTCCCTTCTATTTAAAATGACCATAGTTAATAATACAGACATAACTTATTGTCAAAAATGAAACAAAAAATTAAATAGAACAACGAGCATATTTCGTTGTCTGTGTTTTAATTAGTCTTTTAGTAATAATATTCAATAAAAAAATATTTGTTTAGTCGATCTTAGAGTTGTATAAAGTTTACAAAAAGATTTCCAATCACAAAATTCTTATCTTTTGTAAAAATTATTGCTCAGAACGCATCGCATCAAAATCAAATTCTATTCGACTGAAAATTCGATGAACAACGAACATTTCAACAGGGTTTGACGTTCGATGCTCGTTGTTCGATAACCAGTGAAAATTACGTCGAAAGCAACTCGTAATAAGGGTCAATCACAAATCAATTTTAAGATATAGCAATTTTGTATACTGATAAAAAAAGAAATAAAATTGACTGTAAATATGTCAAGATTGAAAAAACTTCCCACCAAACCAAAGTAACCGAAATCTTAACAAATTCGTTTCGAAAATCATATAGATGGGTTGAGACAATTTTGACAATCAACAAAATATGAAATATTTACACTTTTATACACATATATATTTATACATATTTTAACTGAAAAATAAAAATAAATCCTTCAAAACAAAAAAATCCCACAAAACAAAAAAAAAAGTGAATTAAAAAAACCACACTCTTTTGAATTTAATATGAATTGAAATTAAAAAATCCCATGGGAGTTCCCATTTCCCACGGCAATAAAAATTACCACTAGTGGCATTTTTCCCATAAAGGTGGCAACCGTGATCCACACATTGCTTTGTATGAATTATAAAAAAAAAAAAATTCAAGTGAAGTAGTCGAGGATTAATTTTTTTTTGGCTAGAGGCTAAATTTCTTTAAAATGGTCTTTGAAAAAGAGCTTAAAATATATCGCATATAGGTAAAACATGAAAAATCTCATATATCTCATCCTCTAAATAACAAACGCATTTCTAGAAACTTTCATGACAACCTTTTAACAATATTGGAAATGTCAGAAAATTGCATTAACATCGATAATGAGATAAACATTTTGGGTTGATAAACATTGCATCTAACCAAAACTACAACAACAAAAATTAAGAAGGAGGAGGACATAATATCTAGTATTCCAGCTAAAGAATATCTTCTGCCTGAAATACTTAGCAGCATGTTCCGTAGTGTGTTGCCACATTGATAGAACTCAACAAAATATAGTAGATATTTTCTTCAGATCGAATTTTGGTCATTTGGAAGATATTTTCAATAATTAATACTTTTCAACTAGCTGATGTACCCGGTGTTACTCGAGAGTGATTTATATAAACATTTTAATATACACTTCTCGGTTAAATGTTTTTTAAATTCTGAAATAATGAAAAACGTGTTGAATTTTTAGTTTGAGTTACCGTTAGAAAGGTAATTGAACGGGCTGTAATCCAAAAATAATTTCGGGAAATTTTGGTGTTTGGGAGTTCCATCCCTTACAGTGAGATAATTGAATTGGAAGAAGGGGTAAGAAAAGCACATTCAAAAAATTAAAAATAATTTAAATATTTATTTAATCTTAAAGCTAGCAAAATAACCTTTTCAACAACATAAAAATTATGATGAGTTTTTGAGATATGGACATTTTAACATCTAAACAAAATTTGGTATAAAAAAAATATTGAACTTTTTAACAAAAAAAAAATATTTAATGAAGTATATTAAAAACAGCGGAGATATTTGCATCGAAAGTCAAAACTTTGATTTTCATATAATTTTTTCTCATTCTTAGCTATCGATGTTTTATGAAAAGTCGTTGTGCCAGCCAAACGTGTGAGAAATTTGAAGAAATTGTGGCAGTCATCATTCGGCTATTCACCGCAAGGTGTATGGTTTGTACCACAGTACTTTATAATGCGGCGCCATCTATCTGTGAATTTGAAACACAGATTAAAACCAAGGCCCCACGTCCTGCGATTCACACCTGTGAACGAACGACTTGCCATAATCCGCATCAAGGTTAGATTCTTCAATATAAGCCTAATATGTGCGCACGCTCCGACAGAAGACAAGGACGATGAGATCAAGGAAATTTTCTATGAGCGCCTTGAAAATGCTTACGAGCGCTGCCCCCGCCACGACGTAAAAATCGTGCTTGGTGACTTCAACGCTAAGGTGGGCAAGGAAAATATTTTTGGTCCAACAGTCGGAAAGTTCAGCCTCCACGACAACACCTCCGATAACGGAATGAGGCTGATTGACTTCGCCGCAGCACGAAACATGGTCGTAAGTAGTACTAGATTCAAGCATCTCAATATTCATAAAGCCACCTGGATGTCCCCTGATCAAAAAACAAAAAATCAAATTGATCACGTTTTGATCGACGGAAGGCACTCTTCCAGTGTATTGGATGTACGCACGAGCCGTGGTGCAAACATTGACTCGGATCACTATCTTGTTGCAGCCAAGATCCGTACACGTCTGTGCGCAGCTAAAAATACACGCAACCCTACACAGAGAAAGCTAGACGTCGACAAGCTGCAATCGAAACAGACAGCCGATGCTTTCGCCACTCGACTCTCACTCCTGCTTCAAAGCACTCCTCCAATCGATGATATATGCGCGCAGTGGACACACATTTCCAACTCCATGCGTGCGGCTGCTGAAGAGGTGATTGGCTACCAACGCCCTCGCCGAAACCAGTGGTACGACCAGGAGTGTCGCGACGCCACTGCAGAGAAAGACGCCGCCTACAAAGCCACCCTGCAGTCGGTTGTAACGCGCGCTGCTAAGGAGCGATACAAAGAAAAGAGGAGGGAAGAGAGACATATTTTCAGGCGGAAAAAAAGAGAGGCAGAAAAGCGCGAGCAGGAGAAGATTGAGATGTATGGTGACAGGAATGAGGCCCGAAAATTTTTCGAAAAAATAAGACGCCTTGCCGATGGTTTTAAAACCGGGGCCTCTTCCTGCAAGGATGAAAACGGGAATCTAGTGACAGATGTCCAGAGTACACTGACGTTATGGAGGGAACACTTCTCTAAGCTTCTAAATGGCGACGCTGACAACAATCCCGCCAATAGAGATGATATTCCGGAAACCCCAATTGCGGATGACAGCGTCGAGGTTTCGCTGCCCGACTATGATGAAGTTCTGACAGCTATAGCTCGGCTTAAAAATAACAAAGCCGCGGGAGCTGATGGCTTACCTGCTGAGCTGTTTAAGAACGGAGGCGAAGCTCTACTTAAATGCATTCACGAGCTTCTATGCAGAATATGGTCGGAAGAATGCATTCCGAACGATTGGAATCTCAGTGTGCTCTGCCCAATCCACAAGAAAGGCGATCCCACTATCTGTGCCAATTACCGTGGGATAAGCCTTCTTAATATCGCATATAAGGTCCTGTCGAGCGTTTTATGTGAAAGATTGAAGCCCATTGTAAACGAACTGATCGGACCTTATCAGTGTGGCTTCAGACCTGGAAAGTCCACCATCGACCAGATTTTCACGCTACGACAAATCTTGGAGAAGACTCAAGAAAAACAAGTCGACACCCACCATCTTTTTGTTGACTACAAAGCCGCCTTCGACAGCCCAATAAGGAAGCACCTGTACTCCACCATGTCTGAATTTGGTATTCCTGCAAAACTAATACGACTTTGCAGGATGACACTGAGCAACACCAGCAGCGCAGTTAAAGTCGGGAAGGACCTCTCCCCACCATTTATTACCAAACGAGGTTTCAGACAAGGTGATTCCTTATCGTGCGACTTTTTCAACCTAATGATGGAAAAGATCATCCGAGCTGCTGATCTGAGACGTAGTGGCACAATATTCTACAAGAGTGTTATGCTGCTTGCGTATGCTGATGACATAGATATCATTGGCCATAATACGCGCGAAGTCAGTGCAGCATTTTCCAGATTAGAAAGAGAGTCAAGTCGAATGGGTCTGTCAGTGAATGCAGATAAGACGAAATACTTAGTGTCAACAAACAAACAGTCCCAGCGTCTTGGAACCCACGTTACCGTTGACAATACCTCCTTCGAGGTTGTGAAGAACTTCGTCTATCTAGGATCCAGCATTAATTCAACCAACGACATCAGCATTGAGATCAAACGAAGAATAACTCTTGCCAACAGGTGTTACTTTGGGCTCAGTAGGCAATTGAGAAGCAGAGCCCTCTCTCGACGAACGAAAATCACGCTCTATAAATCGCTCATCATGCCCGTCCTACTTTACGCATCACAAACCTGGACGCTGAGCAGTTTAGATGAAAAGACTTTAGGAGCATTCGAGAGAAAGATTCTTCGTAAGATCTACGGACCAATCTGCGTCAATGGCGAGTACCGAATACGGTGGAATGATGAACTGTATGAGCTGTACGCTGACATCGACATAGTCAAGCGCATTAAAATCGAGCGGCTTCGCTGGCTTGGTCATGTTCAGCGCATGAAAGACGATGCTCCAGTGAAGAAAACATTCGATTCGGTACCCAGCGGCGGTCAACGCAGAAGAGGACGACCGCATCTTCGTTGGAAAGACCAAGTAGAGGACAACCTGACGAAGCTTGGAATTTCCAACTGGCGCCAGCAAGCAAAAGACAGAAATGGCTGGCGCAAATTCTTAGATGAGGCCAAGACCGACATACGGTTGTAGCGCCAACTAAGTAAGTAAGTAAGTAAGATTAAAACCAAGGAGATAATTGTGCTAAGCAGATGCGCATATGTTTTATTATATCTTTGGTCACAAGGAATAATGACTAAACTTATAATATCGTAAAAAAGCGGCATGGAATTTATTTTATTGCAAATTTTTGTAAGTATGCAGATATCCATTTTTTTGCCCAGAATTGATCATCACTTATGTCTGCATGTATTTTGTTTGTAACGGTTCATATATTTAAAAAAAATGAGTCGTAGTTCGTAAAGTAAAAATATCGTTTTTTACGATACTTTGAGTTTAGTCGTTATTCCTTGTGACCACAGATATGCCCATATAGCTGAAACTGATTACATGAAAATATTAATTTTGACAGCATTCTTTTCACGGTCATCTTTTCGATGAAATGGTGATATAAATACAAAATATAAAGTACCATTGATAAAGAACTGAGTGACAACGATGACTCAATAGTGAGAAGAAATAGAGCCATCACAACAAAACAAATTTAACTGGAGGGGGAGGCAAAAAATAAGTACATTACTATAAGGACGATTTTTTAAATAAACCAAAATGTTTGTAATTACTCAAAACACACACAACTGCATTCTTAGAAACAAATGGGGACGTTCAAGGGATATAGATAACTTTCAAAACAAAACTCAGTTTTATTAAATAGTCTGGTATGAAAAAATAGATTTTTAGCCATAACTTTTGATTGGAAAGAAATATTGGGGTAATTTTTTTACATAAATTATTTTTGAGACTTGACATTTTTGTAAAAAATGTAAAAACATTTTGGAAAAAATAAATTTCGCGAAAAAAATCGAAGGGATACCCTTTTTGTTTTGATGACAAAAAAAGTAAAATAATTTTAAACTTAACTGCAAATAAATGCTATGTTATATGAAAAATAGTCAGATGTGCAATTTATATTTGATTTCATTTTTAGAGAAAAAAAAAAAATTTTTGAGTCATTTTTTGAGTAGTACGTCAATATTTTGGACCTTTTGTGACAAAATCATATAACAAATATACACTGACTTGGCGATACAGTTCAAACTATTTTTGTGAAGTGCTTTTTATAAACTTTTGTACAAAAAAAAAATTTGAATGAAATATATTAATGGACAGAGGAGATATTTGCATCGAAAGAGCAAACTTTGATTTTCGTGTCGTTTTATTCTCATTCATAGGTAACATTCATTCATTATGAAAAAGTTGTTGTACTGCAAATTTCTACAATTTTGAATATATGCGATTGTTTCTTATTTCAAAATAACAAAAAAATTTTAAAATTTAATACACAAAAAATTCTGATAAAAAAGAGTATTAAAATAACAAAATTACTGTTAGTTGAAAAATTTCGGAGGAGGCGTGGCAAAAAACTAAGTATGTAACAATGTATACCTAGTTTGAGCGAAATCCGTTGAGCCGATTAGATTTGTATAAGCCCCAAACAAACAAACAAACAGAAAATGAGTTTTACTACTATATCACAAATAATTAAAAAATGTAATTTTGTTTTTAAACAAAGATCAAAGAACCAAGGCATGCTTCTTATACAAACAACGTTTGGTCTTTGACCTGAAAGGAAAGGTATAGATTATTAGAGGAAGAATTGATTAGAACCATACGTGAATTACCGATTAGACTGAACAAACTTGGAAGACAATTTAAATTGCTTATAACCAAGGCTGGTGCTATGCCTTAACCTCGGCAAGCATTTCCAGTCCTCAGTTGTTCTTGTCCTATAATTCCACATTTCCACAATTTAGCTGTGGATTTTTTGTTTCAATAATTTTAAAATGTAGTAAAGAACAAAGAAAGCGAATAGAAAAATGCCCGTACCTGGATTCGAACCGGGGACCTTTGAGTTGATAGTCTAGCGCACTCTTCACTAGACTACAAATGCCGACAATTGAAGGTTGTGACAAAAGAAAAACATACCTTAACTTTATTATTTAAAAATAAGCAATTCTTCTCCTATAAGATTGCACAGAACTTAAAAATGCATTTTTTTTTGTTTTCGTATTTCTTTTATTTTGTAGATCTTTCAGAGGATAGTAGCTAACAAGTTTTTTGAGTGGCATCCCTGCTTTGGTATCGTGTTACGCATAGCTAAGACACGCAAACATGCAGAGTGCACTTAAGACAAGTAGATATATATATATATTCAAGGATGTAACTAAAGGAAAAGTAGCTGCCAGCAGCAAGCACTGAGCTCAACTTTAAGGATGCAAAAAGAAGCACGCAAATTTAGAAACAAAGAAAAGAATAAAAAAAAACCAAAACGACAAAAAATATTTAAATAAAATGTCAAATAATGCGACACAAAACCATTCGTTACGCACACACACAGAAACCATTTACGTTATCGCCTCGTTGACGCATTAAGGATTCAAGCAACTCTGGAAATATCATATAATAATGAAATAATCATGACACACGTTGTAAGTGTAATGTAGTTGTTGTTGTAGTGTTGTTGTTGTTGTTGCTATTGTTATGGCAGGACAGCTGCCATGCATTAGCTGCAGCAATAACAACGAAAATGTATGCAATTGTAAAATTACAAAAGAACAAAAATATATAAGAAAAAAAAAGAAGCAATTGAAGAAAACTTAAAGTTTTATGAAAAAACCTGCCATGAATGTAGAATGCAGAAGTTACTGAGAATTGAATCGGGTCCTGCACCCAGCCCAGCTCTGTCAACACCATCTATCTGCTGTGCATATGAGTGTAAACTGTCTACGTGGGTATGTGTCGCATCCTACCATCATGCTGTCGCATCGTTTGCATACATTATTGTTGTTCTTCTCAGAACGAACTACTATAGAAGAAGCAAGACTTTTGATAGTTGATGCTGTGTAACACAAACTCATTTTAACTAAGCGTCCTAAGCGTCCTAAGCGTCCTAAGCGTCCTAAGCGTCCTAAGTCTCGTCACTACCCAAAATCTTTTGTCTATTTCTCCATTTAAAGTCAGTACATCAGTTCGCAGATTAAAGCTATATAAAAGTTCAATGCTGGTTCAAATCAAATATGTTTTCCTTTATTATCCTTTAAGTTGCAGACAAAATAAAACAGTAGGGGAGAGGTGTGTACCTTGGTCCGGATTTCACTTTTTTCAATATAATAAATTTTGCAAAAGATTATCTTCAGTTATTCTTTTATATCATTTTTCTCATATGTTTGCCGCATTAAATGACGAGTCAATTGTATTTCTACCTCTTACCAATTAATAGAAAAGCTACTTTTTCCATACCAATCTGAAACGGTCCAAGGTACACAATGCAAGTGTACCTTGGTCCTTTGGTAAGTGTACCTTGGACCGTATAAATTAAAAAAAATAAATTTATAATATGTAAGAAATTAAGACTATTCATTTAATTGCATGAGTAGAAGATTTATTTTTTTTATGAAAAGAAAAACAAATAAATAATTTATTTGAAAATTATTCAAAATAAGGTTACAAAAAAGATCGTAGGTTAAATAAAAATGGTCCAATTTTCAATGGACAAGGAATAATAATGAACTTTTTGTTATAAAAGAAAAAATATTAATCTGTTTACATGAAAATTCCATTATTTTATGAAACACTGGTAAGAAATAATGAATAAATGAAATATATAAGTTTTAAGTAAATAATAATGCTTAAAATGGAAAGTATTTAAATCTTCCTTTTTGCTCGGCGCAAAAGACTTGAGACGGACGAATCACTGTCTGTGCTAAAATCCCCATCAGGCTCAATAAGAACCTCATCCCGAATCTCGACCTTTTCTTTAGAAACTCTTTTCGGCATGGTTCTAAGTACTGGAGAAATATTTTCTTCATCTTGTGAAGATGAGGATTCGTAGATCAGCTTCTTTTTATTTTTTTTGGCAGCTGGTTTTTTTTTATTTATTTTCAATCTAGCAGCATCTTCTAGTTCTTCTTTCTCAGGTGTGTCTGTTAAAATTCGCGTTTTCCCTTATTTTCGGCCGCCTTTTCCCCGCTTCCGTGGATTAGCTTTCGGAAATGGCCGTATTTCCTGAGGAGAGACCAAAATGTTAGAAAAGCCTGGAACTCCATTTGATGAAGAAAACGCAGAACTGGATGTTGATGGAATTACTTCGGCAAAATCACCACTTTGATTCATATTTGGCTGTTTATTAAATGGCCGGTCTGTAACATACGATGATAAGAACTCATCATCGCCAAAAACGCTTTCATTGAGGGGCCATATTCCACTTACTTCAAAGCCCTTACATATATTTTGGATGGAAAATGCTTTAGGGTATGCCTTTCCAATGACATGTGCGACTTCATAGATAGTTAATGGCTTGCCAGGGTTAGTCAACATCCATTCATTCACTGCTTGGTTGTAGAATGTCTTATATGGACCGAAAACAGTTCTATCTAAAGGCTGAAGCTTATGAGATGAATGTGGGGGCATTGTCAGCAAAATTACATAATTTTTTTTAGCTTCCAGAATGACATTGACTGAAATATGTGAATCGTGGTTATCCATTATTATGAGAACTTTATCATCTTCCGTGGGCTTCACAAAAGCTATGAAATGCTTTAAAAACACCAAAAATAAAGCTTCATTCGACCAACCACTTGGATTTGCGCCTCCAATCGTTCCTGAAGGAGCTCCTATGATCATATGATCTTTGAAGTGGACCCTCGGAAAAATAAGCATTGGAGGCTCATGGTTTCCCACCGCATTAACAGCTGCAATCATTGTGACATTAAGTCCCCTCTCGCCCGATGTTACACTGCCAATTTGCTTCTGCCCCCTTTGTGCCAAAATTTTCGGTGGAACGTGGACCGTGGAGTTTCCGGTTTCGTCAATATTATAAATACGGTTAGGTCTAAACTTATAACGATCCAAACATTCTTTGTAGTTTTTGAAAAAGGCATCAACATTCGTTTTATTAAAGCTAGTGGCTCTAGATAAGCTGGTAGCTTCTGGCGTCCGTAAAGCGATGGTCTGATGGCGACGGAGAAACAATTTGAGCCAATCTTTTCCAGCTTTTTTTTGCATAAACCAGTTTTCAGGAAATTTTTTGCCATTTTTCTCAGCAAACTGGAAAGTTAATTTCTGCAATTCTGCTTTTGGAAGTCCGTAATGCAATTTCGAGGCAGTTAAAACATACTCGACTAAGGCTTCTTCTTCTTCCAACGTAAATACTTGTCGGGTATTTAGTCTACTTTCATACACAAAATCTGTGTTCGCGGAAGCTCCATGTTTTTTTATTTGCCTTATCAAGGTCGTCTTCGAAATGTTGTTAGTTTTTGCTGCGCTGTATACAGTTTTACCGCTTGCCACGTCTTTCACAGCATTCTTTAAGGCTTCACTATCCACCGGTGGTCGTGTGGCTCCCGTTTTACTTCTT
Source organism: Dichetophora obliterata (assembly GCA_963920525.1). NCBI lineage: Eukaryota > Metazoa > Arthropoda > Insecta > Diptera > Sciomyzidae > Dichetophora > Dichetophora obliterata. The sequence goes on from OY986435.1 coordinate 51,255,267, forward strand.
GGCATTTTGCTAAAACAGTACAAAATAAGAAACAGTAAGCCAATACTTATCATATATGTGTACCTTGGACCGGTCCATGGTACACTTGTAAGCGTAGGTCCGAAGTACACCTTCTGCTTGTTTTACAAAATATAAACAACAATATCATATTTTGAATGTAAACAGAAGTAGAACTCATGCTACATTTAGAAAAACAGTAAACTTACCAAGCTTTATTTGCCGAATTGCAAAATTGTGACGTTGTTCTGCACAAAAACTTTCGATATCGCCTCAAAAAAAAAACTTTTACGCAAAAAAAAAATTTCCGTTTTTTCTCACACGTCCGTACAGCTCGACACTCTGAAGCAAACTAAATTCAAGCAACAGAGTGAGTGGAAAATTCCATAGAAGAACATACGCATGTATGTGTTGTAGTTGAGCGGCAATCTACACTCGGACCGAGGTACAATCGGTCCAAGGTACACACCTCTCCCCTACCAAGAACTACTACCATTTGATAAAAGTTTTATATATGACCTTGTTATTTATTATGTTGATTTTCTATGATTCAAATACCAATTCTAAATGTTGGAGAATTTAAATCATTCTCTACCAATCAATGGTAGAGCCCGACCAAGAAACACACTAAAACAGCATCAAGATTTGTCAGCAAATCTAAAAAACAACTTCAGTAAACATGCTTTGTTAGTGGTGAATTCCAACAAACTGTTGGACTCCATATAATAACATAAGCATAAACTAAAGTAAAGCAAAATAAAAACAATAACAAGAAAAGGGAGAAAAAACTGAGAAATTGTCACTGAAATCTCATCGCCTCTGTTGGTGTATTGCGCTAAGATGCGGATCAATTCCCGCCGGCACCACAAAGATTTATGATGAAGCCTTTAGCAGGGCCGAAATTGCAATAAAATCTAGTGATGTTTTTCTTTTCATATTGAAAATGTTGTTGTTGTTTCTTTGGAAAAATTCGTTAGAGCAGTTAATTTTTAAAAGCCTTAATAAACGATTTTAAGCTAGCAAACAACTAGAATTTGTATTTAAAATCAAGAATGATTTAAACTTTCACAAATTTAGAATTTGTATTTAAATCATAGAAAAGCAACATAATAAATAACAAGGTCATATAGAAAACTATATAAAAAATATTTTTATATTTTAATATTATGGATACAATACGCGCAGCTGCAATTCTGTGTCTTCTTCTATCGCATCGGATAGTTCACTGGGACATTTCTGTCGCACATCTTCATTTGCAACAATGTTTCACTTTTTAAAGCTTGGCAACCGGAATTCAAAACAGATTTTTCGAAGACAACCTTATATCGGGTCTATGAAATAACTCCCACGAAATAAGTCCCACTTTTAAAAACGAAATAAGTCCCACCAAAAATTGCTTAAAAAAATGAAATAACTGCCACGAAATAAGTCCCACTTTTGAAAACGAAATAAGTCCCACCAAAATGAAATGATTTAAAAATTTACTTGAAATGAAATAACTCCCACTCAAAATGAAATAACTCCCCCTTGAATAATATATTTCTTAAATGAATTAAGTCCCACTTTTATAAACGAAATAAGTCCCACTTTTTCACTGTTTAATGCGATTTCAAATAAGAAGTATTTGGCTCTTCGAAAAAAACACACGTCGAATAATATGAATAATCTAAGCAGAGGAACAATAAAGAAAAATCGTATGCAAGCTTGCAGAAGGCTTCTTAATGGAATGGATATTACGAATTTTGATAGAGTTCCAGAATTTATTATTAATTCTTTTTTCGGTCAAGGAACGTATAGAGAACGCCTACTAGTAACAACGTTTGGATTCGTAAATGGATTAAGTACAGATCAATTGTTCTTATTATTAAGATGGAAACCGTTTCGGAAGGACCATCAGATTAAAATTATCGACCTTTAGAAATGGCTTGAAGATCCAGTGCATGGTAGACGGTATTATAGTTTTAACGTGGCATTGGGATTAGTTGTATTTTGTAATGGTGATATTAGAAAACATGGAACACGAATTCCAATTTCCTACTAAAAATATAATAAAACACATACATACGTAATTACGTCAACAATTTTTTTTAATATTGTTTTTCCAGTAGTTAAGTTCGGTACCTATTTGTACATATTTCTTTAAAGTTTTTTTATTATAGTAAGTATAAAGTAATTAATAAACAAAACAGGAGAGCCATGAGAGATAAGGACAAAAAATTATGGTTGTCCCTTTTACGAAATGTCCAATATATAACTTTTTGCATAAGAAAAAAATGAGAAATAAAGCCATAATGGCCTTATATTTCATGGCTCTATCGCACCCCTCCATAAAAAAATCATTTATTTATCAGATAAATATTTGAAGGGTTTCATGAACTTCTGCACGACAGAATGGACATACTAGTTTACTGGTTTGATCAATTTTGTGAGTTTGCATTGTAAGACAGCATTCACTGCAAATTTTCAAGTGCTTACAAGGAAAAAATAAGATATTTGGATGCTTTATGAAACAAACCACACACCTATTATTATTACTAATTGTATTCTGGTTGGTTTCAATATGGTTTAACGACTCGTCTTCAATGTCCTCTTCCAAATATGATAATTCTTCAAAAAGATCTTCATCAGGATCCATTTGTACAATTAAATTATTTTTTGATAACACCAGTTGGTCAAAAAATTTAGAAGGAGTTATAGTACCTTGTAAGAGATCATTCTTGAATTTCGAAATCTTATCTGCTTTCAAAACACAGGACTTTTTTATACGCTTTTTTCCCACACTACCATTGGTGTTCATCAACAGTTCAAATTGCTTACTTTTTCAAATTATTGCATCTGTAAAAATGCTACAAATTTGAAAAAAGTAGCCTTCTTTGGAATGCTTTTTCCTATGACGCTATTGTAAGCTTCTATTGCAGACGTAGTGCGGATTTCAGAATCGAATACTGAAAAGTTATGTGGACCGATCTGTAATAATGAAATCATAACACCTTTCTGTAAATATTATGTAAAAGGGAATATTGTACCTTTTGCATCCATTGATTCTCAAAATATTTTATAAATGATTTGAATCTATCTAAAGCGTTAAATTTTCCTAAATCTTCGGTTAGTAGTTGGAAGCTATCCGAAATGTGCATTCCAGGTAATAATGGAAGAGATAGAAATTTGTGATAAATTCTAGACGCTTCTTTATTTTGCCGAATATATTGAGCGAGCCTTTTGTCCTTCATGGTTATGAATCGACGCAATGCCTGACAATAATGGAACCAGCAACCAAATATTTTTGAATCAGGGAAACTTTTTTTAATTGCGCTTCTCAATCCTGTTTCATAATCTGTTATAAAATTTGCTTGTGACAGATCAATAATGCTCCTTTGTATATAACTTAATAAATGCTGATATGCTTTTAAAGACATTTTGGTCATCAGTACGAAAAGAAAGGGGAATACCTAAAATAGAAAAAATAATAAATATATACATATGTATACGTAATATAAATCTATATACAGTTATGAATGAAATTAATTACCGAACCAAAGTATTCACAATGTAAGATTAATAGTTTTTTAAAGCTTCCTAGAGGAAGTACTGAAAAAGTACCATAAATTAAAATGTTTCTTTTCGAATTAACAGGAATGCATTCTTTTATGAGTTCAACAGTTCTTTCGGAACAAAAAACGCAATATACAAAGTCTTTTTCTTGGTAGCATATGTTGAAAAACTGCCATTGTTTATTTCCATTTAATTTCGAATAACCGAATTTATCATAAACTGCTGCGTCTTGGAAAACTTCCTGCACTTCTGCCGGTGTTTTGGGAGAATTTTTAAAATTTTTATTCGCAATATACTGCAAACTCCGCTGTATTTTATCAAAAACAGTATTTTTGCTTTCGTTTTGATTTCTGCAAAGACTTTATTAAGTACTTACTTAATAAATAATAATTATCATGTGGGTGGTACTTACTCCATGCTAGTATTCACAAAAATATTGCGTATACTTCCAGCGCAATTGTTTTTAGTTGGCTTTTCATTAAGACGTGCGCATTTTGTTTTACATTATTTAAAAATTTTAGTTCTAGGTACAGAACCTCTTGATTATCGTGATTGTGCGCTTTATAATTTTTTGCTTTAATGCACTCGCTGCCAAATAACATTATTCGTGATGGACAATCCTTTACATAACAAACATAAAAATGTTTTTCTAATTTAGTGCACTTTTTAATATATAATTGTTTCTCAAAAAAAATATAAAGAAGCTTGCTGTTATTCCTCTTCCCTGCAATTATTTCGTATGTCACACTCATGTTCACTATTGAAATTCACAAACTTAACTAATCAATATAATGATAACGTCTTGTAAACTAGCACACTTAACAACAAATTTGAAACAATACTAATCATTTCGTAAAGAGCAAGAAATAACGAAACTTTTCGAAAGCATATTCTACAATACAATAAATTTTTTTTAAAAAGCAACAAAAAGAACATTATGAAATTCAATGAGAAACAACGTGAAGAGCAACAAATAACGGCAAAAATTATTAAGCATTCACTTAAATGCAAAATTATGAAAATGAAATAAGTCCCACTTAAAACGAAATAAATCCCACCAAAATATAAATTTAGGGGTATGAAATAACTCCCACTTTACAAAACGAATTTATTCCCACTCAAAACAAAATAAGTCCCACTTAAAATAAAAACGCGTAACGAAATAAGTCCCACCAATTGACGAAATAAGTCCTACTTTTAAAAACGAAATAACTCCCACTTTCAAAATAACAATTTTTGGTGGGACTTATTTTGTTTTTAAAAGTGGGACTTATTTCGTGGGAGTTATTTCATAGACCCCTTATATCACCCTTTTGGCAAAGTCATTACCAGGGTTTGGATTTTGATGACCTAAAAAACTGCGAAAATGACAAAAAATTACAAAAATTACCCAAAAACAATTACATAAAAAATAAGCAAAAAATAAAGCTTTAAAAAAAAAATTACTAAACTTAAAATTTATTTTATAAAATTTTTAAACATAGTGTTACAGTATATTACAAGGTACATTTTTAGTTATAAAAATTGACAGAAAGTCGATTGTCTGGCGAAATGTTTTTGTAAACGGAAAAACTTATTTCTACTTCTGCAATGTCGAAACATATTTAAAAGGGGAAGGAGAGAGGAACATATTTAAAAGACGATATGTCATCGGATATCAGTTCCTGTTCTGATTTCATAGTATTAAAAGTTTTACCCCCTAATAGGTGTTTTCGTTTATTTGTTGGGAGCAGAGCATTCTTCAGAGAAAGAGCAAACATCTTCTTACTTTCAGCCAATTCTGCCTTAATTAAAAGTACTTTACTGCTGTTTTGTTTTTCGTTGAATTGTTGCAGCTCAATTTATTTGTTAGAATGTGTTTGACAGCAATTGCTCTGATATTCGCTCTACGTGCTCGACCATTTGATTGAGAGCACGTAGAGTGGCGTCGAGAGCGCTTTCGTAGTGCTACGAGTGTATACAAAACACGATTAATCTAATCCTAACGCTCGGAAGAAAACGGAAAACACGAGCATGGTTTTTGACAGTTCTTGCTCTGCTCCCAACAAATAAACGAAAACGCAGTGTTGCCAATTTAGTGCTAAAAGCACTAGATCTAGTGCTTTTTGATGTTGCAAGACGCGTTTTTTATTTACAAAAAGCACTAGAAAAAAAGCACTGAATTTGGTGCATTTCTTTTTTAAATCTAGTGCTTTTAGTGCTTTTCGAGTCTAAACCTAAAAACATGTGCTTGCAGCACTGAATAAAAAAAAAATTAAACAACACATTTTCCGAACGCACTTTTTTGGAGACTTTTCTCTCTTTGTAATTCTTCTTTGTTGCTTTCATCTTTCATTTCACTTGATGTCGGTTAACAAATATCAAATAAACGAATGGTTTGCCAGCTAGACTTTAATTGAAACATTGAAAATCAGAATAAAATTGGAATAATCTTTGAAGACTTTTAAAAAAAATATTTTTATTGCAATTAATTAAGTGTTTTTTCTCATTATTTATAGGTAAACAACTAAAAATGGAAAAAACGAATTTTTACAAACAAAATATAGGCAATCCTGGGAATCCAACGTTATTTTTAAACAATGGTTGCACCAGTGTAAGGACGAAAGAAAAGCTTATTGTTTTTATTGCCGATGCGAAATAGCAGCTCGTTACAACGATTTGGTAAGACATGTTTCCACACAAAAGCATATAAAAGCTATGGAACCATATACTTCCTCAAGAAGCCACGGCAGTGGATCAACATTGATTCAGCCACAAATAAGTTTTCACAAAAGGCAGATAGCAAGCGAAAAACAAAAAGCTCAAGGTCAAGTAGCCTTGTTCGTTGCGATGCATGCATCTTTTTCGTCCATAAACCACCTGTCTAATGTGTGCCACAATAGTTCCCGACAGCAGAGCAGTTGATTTTTCTTTGCATAGAACAAAGTGCTCAAATATAATAACTAATATATAAGCTCCTTATTTTATACATTCCTTAATAAAAGATTTAGATAACTCATATTATAGCTTCATATTAGATAAAGCTACTGATATTTCTGTTGAAAAGCTTCTCGGAGTAGCAATACGCTATTATAGCGTTGCATCAAAAGTATTTGTAACAACATTTCTAACAATAATTGATTTAACATCTGGAACGGCTGACGGAATTGTAGAAGGCATTGAAAGGCTTGTAAAATTATATAGCTTAGACATTGGCCGCATTCAGCGCAGACAACTGTTGTGGACTGTAATGGTAGCGCTACCTTAGTTCACGATGTTTTTCTCTGAATGTGTTGCTACTCTACACTCAGAAAAAAGACAGTGTTAAAACTGAGTAAAGGCTGCCTTTGGTTTTAGTCTACGTTTTTGTCATTAAACTGAAGAATTTTTCATTAATTTAAAGAATTTTTCCTTGAACTTAATTTTGCTGTCTTTAAATTGAAGACAAATGTTCTCTGATATAAAAGAATGCGTTCCTTTACCATAAAGACGTGCCTTTGTACTTATTGCAAGTAAAAATTTCTTTATATTGAGGAAAAATGCCTTACATTGAAGAAAAAAATTTATTTTTAAAGAGAGGTTTCCTAAATTTAAGGATATTAGTATTTAATTTTAAGAAATATTTACTGAATGGAAATTTAAGTAAAATTTTACTTAATTATAGTTCAAATATTTAAATTAAAGACATATTTTTTACTATTTTAAAGGAATATTTAGCCTTAAATTAAGGAAAAGTTATCCTGGATAAATTTTAATTATAAATTAAAAAATAAGATTATATTTAAGTGTATTTGAACATGTATTTTCTTAAGTTAGATTAAGTATTTGTAGTCAAGGCATCATTTTAATACGATTTTATATACGTCTTGGTTGAATTTTAGTAAACAATTTATTTTGTAAAAATGTATTTTCTCAAGTTGAAGGTTTCTTTGTTTTAAGGAAATACATTTTGGATTTAAAGAAAGTTTTACTTAATTTATTGAAAGCAAAAGAGAAAATGAATTTTTGAATTTTAACGTATATGTTTGCAAACAACAAACAGCAGGAATCCCCTGTGATATCACTTTTCACTCGATCTCTCTTGAAGAGAGAGCAGAACAACATGCGGCTAACATGGTCGTTATGCGATGGAAAATTCTAGTCGTTTTCGGAGAAAGCTTGCTGATTCTGTGGAAAAAACCACGCACACTCAGTGCTGCTAAAAGTACTACATTAATACTATTTTTGGTATCTAAGGCTGTGTGTCAAAAGGGAACTTTTCAGTCGTGGTAGGATAGAAAATATCAAGTTGAATAAAATTTGTGTGTGTTGAAATAAATTTGTCTCTTTTGCTGTGTCAAATGGACGACGAAATTTTGACAATTACAAATTTAGACGTTTCACATTTCGGTCGTATTTTAGCACAAATATTTTATTTAATTTGCATTCTATTCAATTTGCGACACATTTAATTCGAGTGCTTGTACTTGCAACTTATTTCGTAAACTTGTAATATTGTAAACTTAGAAAACTTAAAAATAAAATAATAAATATAAAAAAAACGAAAGCGCTTGAGCTTGAGTGTGCGTGGTTGTGAGCCAACGATCTCCCGGTGCATCAGCAGGTGCAGCAAAAAGAAAATGGCTTTCTTTGCTGACGAATGTCCTCCAAGTACCACCACCAGCAGCACAAGCAAGTGGAGCTCAAATTTGCTGATTCTTTTGCTTGCCAACATTCTGTGAGAGTCGCCACGAGCAGCACCAGCAAGTGCAGCACAATTCAATTGACTGGTCAACTCTCCAATATTTCAGAAGTACAATTTCAGCATGTCTCAAGCGCAGAGGCAAATTTCTGCCATTATACTCCGGCGTGAATTAAATAAATTGAAAGCGGAAAATTTGCGCTTCATTAGCTTGTGCCGCTGGTGATGCCACTTGGAGGATGTTGGCTAGCAAGAAATTTGCGCTGCACTTGATTGTGCTGCTGCTGGTGGCACTTGGAGGATGTTGGCTAGAAATGTTTACAAATTTTAAGGAAATTATTCCTTTAAAAAAAAGCATACTTCTTTAATTCAAAGCTATTGCATTTACTTGATTTAAGTTTTTAGTATACCTATTTTAAAATCTGCATGGCTTTAGTGCAATTTCATTCCCATTTTTTTCTTAAATTAAGTAAATTTTCCTTAATCGAAGTACATTTTTTTCTGAGTGTACACGTCAAAAATTAGATTCAATTTAATTTTTATGTTAATTTAATTCAATTGCAAAGGTTTCTCACTTAAATTTGCTGCGTTCTTTCTGCGTTTATTAATTTAACAGCGTCAGTAACAGCATCTGACAGTTAAGCAAACAGTTGTGTTCATGAAGCATAGAATTTGTTCGCTCGATTAAAAGGCGTTCGCTACTTTATCAGTTTTAGTTAGCGCTACCAAATTTGTACCATTCAGCGAATTTTTACACAACAGTTGCCAACTGTTGTCTGCGCTGAATGCGGCCATTAAAAAGCTAGTTGCTATTGGGACCGACAACGCTGCCGTGATGACAGGCGTTAAAAACGGCCTTTACGCAAAGTTAAAAACATAATACGATTTAAGAAACTTAGTTTTAATACGTTGTGTATGTCATTCACTCCAACTAGCAGTATGTTCAGCAACAGATAACTATCTTCCCAATAACCTAGAATTTTTAATAAGAGAGACTCATAATTGGATCGCCTATTCATCAATAAGGCAAAAGATGTATGCAAAAATTTTTAAACTCATTAACTCAGATTGCGAAAATCCTAAAAAAATCCCAATGGTTGCTGCAACAAGATGGCTATCCATTGAAGGCGCTGTTAAAATAATTCTTAAAACGTGGTTAGAACTTAAAATACAATTTTCTGCTTTAGCTGACAAAAATTACACATCTATTTTATTGAAAGATATGTACAACAATAACAGTAACTACGTGTATTTAACATATCTGGCTTCAGTTCTAGCCGAAGTTCAAAATGTTAATTTAGCTTTTGAGGCAGCTGCTGCTGATCACATTAAGTTGTTTGATGATTTATTTAACTTAATTGAGAGCCTAACAAATAGGATCATTATTGATACGCCTGATTTTGATTTTATAGATGGAGATATAGAAGAATTTGTCGATTATGAATCGTATTTAGGATTTTCTTTTAAAAAAGCTTGTTCTCTGACTTCAATATTAGTTACGAAGAAAAAATGTATATAACAAAAAATTGTGTTTTATTCACAAAGAGCCTTATATATGAAATTCGGGCCAGGATGCCAAGTAATTTTCAAGTTCTTAATAAACTACAATTTTTAAGTGCTGATAACATACTTTCAAATAAACCAAAGGATGTTATGCTTCTTGTTCATGAATTTATCTCAGATCCGGAAATAATTTCTAGCATTGAGGTCAGCTTAAAAATATTCATTTTCAAAAGTGGAAATCTGTTGATCGTGCTGACAAATTTTGGATTGAAGTAAGCCAATTTAAGGATGCTTTAGAAATAAACCCTTTTCAATATTTAGCTGATTTTTGCATACGTCTTTTGTCTTTTCCGTATTCCAATGCAGAAGTAGAAAGAGTTTTTAGTATGATGAACCATTTTAAAACAAAAATAAGAAATCGGATTTCACTTAATTCATCAAACTTATTATTACTCAATAAGTATGGTTTATTATTAAAAAATTGTTGTTGTGATTCTTTTAATACACCGGACGAAGTCCTCTGCAAAATGAATTCTAATGAAACTTGTAAAAGATCAAAATATTATATAGAATGTATACTCTGGCCAAAGGAAAATGATTCCGAAATTGATGAATTAAATTCATTGTATTCTATTATAACTTAATATATTTTTATTAACGCATATACATTTTTTAATATAAAAAATAAGATTTGTTTTTTGTTTACTTTTTAAGCTTAACTCTTTTTTTTTATTTTATTCAATGGTTAAGTTATTAAAAACTTTTTAAAATGACCTGAATTTAATATGGCTTTATGTTTTTTATGCTTTTTTCATTTTTAGTGCTTTTTTTCAAAGCACTGGTTTGGTGCTTTTTCAAAATAAATTGTTGGCAACACTGCGAAAACGCTTAATATTTCAGCAATAGAGCATAAAAATAAAGTTTATAAAAACTAGCATATTCTGAGTTTTTATCTAACACTTGTTTCACCTTTCTACATACCCTTTCAAAAATGTCTAAAAATGACAATAAAATAATTCAAAAATCGCTTTAAACTACCAGAAAAATGCCCTAAATCTATTAAAATTACCTAAAAACTAAAACCGAGGAAAACTGACAAAAAATTACCTAAACAATTTTCATATTTGGAATTTAGGAAACATACAGTGATGTGCAAATAAATAGGGACACCTATATTTTTATATTTAAAGCTACATGAATTATATACAAGGTGATTCTCCTTAATTATGCGAGTAAGAAAATGCAAGGATGAGGGTGACCCCCTCCCCCCTTTGGGAGCTAGTGATGATAAACCAAAAAATAGGTGTCATTACATTTTACTCCATTTTTAATGTATCTCTTAACTGATCTCCAAAGTCAATAGCATCTTGGAAAAGAGACTACATTGCCTTCAAGCCAATGATATAAAAACCGTTTTCTAATCGTAGCACACTAAAAGTTAACTGTTTTACGTGTTTCAATTTAAAATGAAAAAGTAATTATGTTTACATTGAGTACTCAAGTATTATATCAAGATCAAAAACCAAGTGAGTAGACAATTTTATCATAAAAAGATATTACATCACAAAAATTATCAAAAAATGTATTTAAAATTCTAGATATTTATTATCAAAGTTTAAACCCAATTTTTTTTTTTTAATTTAGTTGCTCATAACTTTCTTAACTATGACTTTATGCAAAATGTTTTATAAAAATCATAATGTCAATTTGATTTTCTTCTCAACAAGATGTAAACTTTGGAAATCGGCATCACTTTCGAGTTAGTTTTAGCAAAGTTTAAATTTTAAACTGGAAGGTTTAAAAAAAAATGCAGTAATACTTTAGTGGGACTTAATTTTAGTCCAAGATTTTTAGCCGTGTATATTAGACCGGTGCGCTTTTGTATGGGAGAAAAAATAATCAAACATTCGAGGTCTCAAAAGTTAGAGGAACTCATAAAAATGATATCTGCATACTTTTTTCAGGTTCTTTTTGGAGGTCCTTTTTGTTAAAAAAACATGTTTTTTGCTTGTAACTTTTTATTTTTCAAGGAACACATACTCAAATCTGCAAAAAATATAAATCCCTTACTTATACCAACATTTAGGCAAAAAAAAATTTTAAACTTTTGTTTTATTTTAACTCTTACTGACCTCCAAACATAGAATTTTTTGCTATGGGGGTTGGAATTAATTTTAAAGGTTTTTTTCAGTTTTTGAGCATTTATTTAGAAACAACGGTACAATGTATATTATTCAAAGTATTGTCCATCGTTAGCTACAACATTTTCCCATCTTTCTGGCAGCATATGGATTCCGCGCCGGAAGAACGATTCGTCTTTTGAGGCAATCCACGAATCGACCCATTTTTTGGTATCCTCGTAAGAAGTGAAGCGCTGCTCAGCCAAGCCATGCGTCATCGATCTGAATAGGTGGTAGTCGGAAGGGGCTATGTCTGGGCTATAAGGCGGGTGGGGTAGCACATCCCAATTCAGCGCCTCCAACGTTTCCTTGACGGTTCTTGCAACATGTGGCCGTGCGTTGTCATGTTGAAAAACCACTTTGTCGTGTCTTTTGGCATATTCCGGCCGTTTAACCTTTAATGCTCGGCTCAATTGCATCAATTGTTGTTGGTAGCGTTCCCCAGTGATGGTTTCGTTAGGTTTTAGCAGCTCATAGTACACGACACCCTTCTGATCCCACCAAATACACAGCATAAGCTTGGCGCCATGAATATTCGGCTTGGCCCTCGATGTTGATGCATGGCCGGGTGGTCCCCACGATTTTTTTCGCTTAGGATTATCGTAATGGATCCACTTTTCATCGCCAGTGACAATACGATGCAAAAAAGTCTTCCTTTTATGCCGTTGAAGCAGTTGTTCGCACATGCAAAATCGCCGTTCAACGTCTCTCGGCTTCAACTGGTACGGCACCCAATTTCCTTGCTTTTGAATCATTCCCATGGCCTTCAAGCGTTTGCCGACCGTTGATAAGTCGACTCCCAATGATTCTGACAATTCTTGAAGGGTTTGACACGGGTCTTCATCGAGCAAAGCCTCCAATTCCTCATCTTCAAACTTTTTCGGCTGGCCCGGACGCTCTTTGTCTTCCGTATCAAAATCACCACTTTTAAACCGACGGAACCAGTACTCACAAGTAGAAATCGATGGAGCATAGTCCCCGTAAGCCTCAGTAAGCGTGCGTTGTGCTTCAACCGCTTTTTTCTTCAAATGGAAGCACAAAAGTAAACCTTCCCGCAAATTGCGTTTTGTTGGAACGAAAGTCGACATGTTCACAGAGAAAAAAATATATGTTGTTTACACTTCAGTGGAATGACACATACTGAAAAATGAAGCTTAGACAATGTGCTTTGAACTGAATATAGTCACAGGTGTGCCCGATGCGATCTATTGATAGTTACGCCATCTCTTAGAAAACCTTTAAAACTAATTCCAAACCCCAATATTTTTAAAAATTGTAAAAGAGACATTTTCCATTGGATTTACGTTAAATTGATCTTGTTGGAAAGGAATAAAAACAAATAAAAATAATAAAAAGCTACTTTAAAGCCTCTTGAAAAGTACACAAAAGTCGATTCACTTCAAAATTTAGTATAATAATAAAAAAAATACTTTTTTTCCAGCAGTTTTAACAAAATGTGTTTCTTAAACAATAAAAAAATCTATTTTTATAGGTCAATAAGAGTTATAATTTTATGAGCGTTGGACAAGGAAGAGATAATAACTAATTTTTAAATTTTTTTTTATGCCTAAAAGAAAGTTGTCTTTTTAGCAGATTTCCAAAGTCGTTTAATGACGTTTAGTCATTTTTCACGCACAGATTTGTTTTACCCGATATATAAAAAAAAAAAAAGTATAATTTAATTCCTTTCCAACAAGATCAATTTTAAGTAGATCCAATGAAAAATATGTTTCTTACAGAGGTTTTAAAAATAGCAAAAAATTATATGTTTGGAGGTCAATAGGAGTATTAATAAAACATAATTTAAAAAATTTCTTTATGCCTAAATGTTGTTATAAGTAAGGAATTTATATTTTAAGATGATTTGGATATGTGTTTTTTGAAAAATAATAAGTTACAAGCAAAAAACATGTTTTTTTAACAAAAAGGACCTTCAGGATAATCAAAAACACTTCAATAAAATTTCTTCGATTTGAAAACAAAGTATGCAGAAATCGTTTTTATGAGTTCCTCTAACTTTTGACACCCCGAACGGCGAAATCCAAATTTTGATCCGGTCTAGTGTATATAATAATAATAGCAATTTCAAATTTTGTAAGTCGAAATGGTATACAAATGGTGAGGTAATGATGTGGGATCATTATTGTAAAGTTGTGAGGTAAATGTAATTTTTTTCTGAATATAAGTTGATCTTTTCTAAATTTCAATAGTTTTTTTCTGAATTTTAGTCCAGCTAATCCTAATTTAAATTGATCTTTTCTAAACTTTAAGTGGACTCTGCTGGAGTTTTAAATTTCAATTTATCTATTTTAATCCATCTAAATTTCAATTGATATTTCCTGAGTTTCAATTGTACTATTCTGAATTACAAATTAAATTCTGCAGTTCAAGTTATCTATTCTGAATTTCAATTGATTTTTTTTAATTTAAAGTAGCTTGTTCTGAATTTCAATTGATCAACTTTAAAATTTTATTAGGAATTGGGAATTACAACTGGTCTACTCTAAATTTCAATTGATATTTTCGAAATTCAACTCAATTTTCGAAATTATTCTAAATTTTAATTGATCTTTTCTTAATTTGAATTGAGTTACTCTGAATTTCAAAAGAAATTTTTGAATTGTAATATAAATTTTCTTAATTTCAATCAATCCTTTCTGATTTTTACCTTATCATAATTTCAATTGATTTGTGTTGAGGTTAAAATGAAATTTCGAATGTCAATTGAGATATTCTGAATTTTAAATGGAATTTGTAAATTTCAGTTGATCGTGTCTCACTTAAAAATTGATCTCTTTTGAATTTGCTAGTTGCAAATCCGTTAGATTTATTACTCTGCGGTTGCCAGCTCAAATTTTTACGTTTATAATTTTTTTTTTTAGCTTATTCATAATTCTTCTCGTATATAGTTTCTCGAACTTTTTCTATATAATATGTTCTATGTTTTTTAGGGCGTAAAATCTTTCAATCAATTTAAAATTTCGTTCTCTTTTGATAAAAAAATAAGATGTGATTCCAGGTTATTTATTGGAAGTGCCATTACAAAATGTAATAAAATGTCTTTTTCGTGTTTTTCATCACAATAGTCTTTAGGTTACTCTCCGCTAAAGTTCCTCATATTTTATGTGAGTTGAGTAACCCTGTAAAGTGGGAACTCAGAAATAGATCAAGTATCTCCTAACTTAATAATGTGCAAGTTTCATCTAATTTTTGAAGCGAAGCTTTTTACGCCTCGTTGTGTGATTTGCTTGAGTGAAATCTGAAAAGCGACACTTTTTTCCATACACCTTCTTTTAGAATTGTTGTTGTTTTTTTTTTCTTGTGTCTATTACAACAAAAGGATATAAAATTAAAAATATTTCTTTGCAAGCGTGAGGATCGAACTCGCGCCTTCCGATCTACACACTAAATACTACTCCAAACCAACCATTTATTATATGATGTGATTCATTCAATATTAACTGAAGCTATGTTGCAGTAGATGACAGGAATTTATTAAAGGGATTGTTCATTAGCTGCCATACATATTCTATTGTGAATGCGTGAAGCTATAATGCAGCAGATCATAATTATCGTTCAAATACTACGTTTCCATTGCGAGTTAAATCGAGGTTGACTCGGGATAAACTTCCCATGGAAACGCGAGTTGAGTTGAATTTCGTTAAACCCACGAAACTCCACGAATCGTATTAGATTTAACTGAGTTAGATTGGATGCGTTCGGAATAAGAAACTCAACTGTTGAGTGAGGTTTTCTTGATTATTTATTATTTTATTTTATCTCTGCCACTGCGTTCACATAAAATGTAACAACCCAGTAGTTCCAGTCTTGAAGAAATCTCAAATGAATCAGGTACGATTTTTCTTGATCCTTGACGAAACATGCTGATTTGGCCATACATTTCATTGACAAAAATTTCATATAAATGTTCCAAATTCGTACAAGATGCAATGCAGAAACGTCGTGATTTTTTATGCACGAACCCAATATCGAAATATTGAGTAAGTCTCGTTAACGAAAAGTAGACAGAAATATAAAGAAAATTCGTCAAGGAATTAAAATCGAAACATTTAATAAAACTCGTGAAGGAATGTTTTACCGAAACGTTGAAGAAGTGAAAAGGCTGTATTGTTGCAGTTTATCCTCTTAACGATTCGGCGAAATAAAACAATCATGAATATCTTTTAGTTGTTGTAATAGAGTGGAAAAAGTTAGGCGCTGACAACCGCTGCTTTGCATTATATTTTGTATGAATTTTTTTAAGTCCAGCAGCTTATGCAGAAACTTCCTTCAAGCAATCATCACGAAAAGTTCGTCAATGATGCCGCGAACTACTGGGAAACCGTTCAGCAGGCACACAAAGTAGCGGAAACTAATACTGATCAAAGACTCAATATGTTTAGTAAATTTATGTTGTGCATGGAAGCACTATCGAGCCATTATGTCAACTTGAAGAAAACCCAACCTAGGATCAACTCGCCATGGAAACGTAGTAAAAAGCATTTTGCATTAGCTATTCAAACAACAAAAGCAGCAAGGTTCCATTGAACGGGTGGATTTTAATTGCGAATTCAGACTTGAATGTTCATAGGCACTTAAGGCAGGGATGGTGGTCTAGCGCTCAAAAATTTAAGGCATTTTTAGGATTTTTTTAAAAAGTTAAAATATTGAACAACGATATTTAAACTTTTAAGGTGTATTGTAGTAACTCTCATTCATCATAAAAAAAATAATTTTTTAGTTTAAAAAATTGTCGATCTTGTTCAAAATGGTGGTCAATGAGACGCTCTCAAGGAAAAGGAGCATGGGCGGTGTTGTAGATATTGACTGCTCTATTTATCTGAAAAATAAAAACCTAGAATATTATTAATCACTATGTGTGCAGCTATGGCTGGCACTAGAAAATAAAAAGATATGAAAAATTTATAGAATGACGCGCTTTTGAAAATTAAGTTCTAAACAGCTTGTTTTCTACCGGTTATTAAGTGTAAAATATACGATGTTTCTTAATTAAAACTTTGATTCTAGTTCCAGCGATAGCCACCGTTGTTATGAATAGCAATTTTAAGTTTCAGATGATTCGGCTAAATATTTTTTGTTTTTTCTACAACACCATGCCGAAAAAAGTAGTTTCGAGATAAATGCGTATAAAGAGAATGAATGTAAACGAAACACTGCGGCTCAACACCTACTTAAAAGGCTGTAGAAGTTAAAATACAATGTTCAGTTGCTTTTTGACAAGACGTATTGTAAAGTAACGTAGAAATCTAAAATCCACGGATTTATACGTCCCGTCACGTAACGTTACGTTTATTAAATCAACTTGTATAAGAAAGCATTGTTTCAAACAATAAGTGAAAGAACGCACTGCTCAACTGACATTAGATCACAATACGTTACTTCTATTATAATTGGACATTAGCGTCTTAAAGACTATACTTTTGAAATATAAAAAAATCAGTTTCATAAAAATTCTTAGCCTTAAACAATGCTGTTTTGATAAATATAATTTGCGAATGAAAAGCGATCCAAGTATTTGCACAACAAGATTAGGACAACTATTGATGTAAATTTGCTAAAAATATCGATGACATTACATCTATATAATGTACGTTTGATATTTTAGATATTAAAACCCAATAATTTCATTAACATTTACAAAAATAATTCAAAATTAATGTACAATAATAATGTAAGGCAACAAAATTTACTAGTGGGAAATTATTTTTTTTTAGTTAACATAAGGTATTTAAAATTTTTCAATTTAAAAAGTATTTTATTAAAAAAACCATTAAATTATGAAACGTATAAAACTGCGAAAAAGCTTCGCTTCTCTCGTGTGTTCTGCGACGCACGTGTGTCTGTTTTTTTTTAAATAGCTCAGAAAGCCTCTGAGCTTTTCTAAGTACTTTGTATTTTTAGTGTCCTTGTTGAGAGTATTACTGGATATATTTTTATAGTTCAAATAGAATTTACTAACTGTTTTATAATAATGATTTAAACGCTCAAAAATACCGAACAAAGTCCCACTGAAAGAAAACAGTTTATTCAGATGGTGTCAAGAATATTTTCTTATATGCAGCTTAAAATTACTTCAAAGAAACTTTAAGATAGACACATGATTTCCCTTTAAAAGAACCGCACCCCAATCCTCAACTCGATATTATTGAGGTACTGTAACAATTTTTACATGCAATGTAAAAGAACCACTCCGCCAGTGTTTAAACACTTCCAGCATATTTGCCTCTTCATTACAGACTGATTGAAGTAGGCCAAAGCATTTACTGTTCCCATGTAAATTCGGTATCTGCACTTCGTTTCCGTTTTTATTTTCTTCCTTTTGAACCAAAGCAAAACTAATTTCAAGCGCCAAATGTGCTCCGATTAATTATAATTAAAATTTTGCACTACCCGAAAAACATGCTATTCAAAACTTCTTCTTATCGCTGACTGTAGGTTTTAGCGCAGCGCACTTTACAACGCATGGACTTACACCACACCATACCACTTTGCAGCACCATACCGCGCGTTGCCATGATGCCATTCATGTACACCAGTTTCCATGTACAATTTCCTTGATTGCTGATTACATTTTCCGACAACAGCCTCCTTTGTACTCTTGTTCTCACTTTTATGTCTTCGTTTGCATTTCCTGCACAAACAAACTCATATTCAATGAGAAGTAAGAATATAATGAATTTAGTATGGAAAGAATTGGTTGTTGGTTGTTAGTTACTGGGTTGTTAAGGGGTAGCTTCAAAGGGTCTGCTGGCATGGACGTCGGTGCTCTGAAGTTTGCGTTCAAATGAAATTTAAAATGTTGCCAGATGAATAAACTTTATTTGGTTTACTTTAGCGCGGCTGCCTGCCTTTACTTTGGTGAACTGAGTTTCAGTTCAACCCGCTGCAAGTCTAAACGAAAAGATGCCAAATTTGAGATTTAAAATTAGAAATTTCGTGATTCAATTCGTTCAATTCCACATCAGATGGCAGCAAATCCCTTTTGTGCTCGAATTATGGAAGCTACTGAAATGCTGACAACTTTTTAACTGCCATTGCAACTACAGCGCACAGTGCATCGAGCAGTCGATTTTTGATTTTCAACTCAATATATTGAGGCTATTTACAGTTTAAGCGTACATTCAAAAAATCGTATTTATAGCATTTGTTATTGTTCATGGCAGAATAACCAGGTAGATGCAATTCGGAGAGCAAAAAACGAGAAAGCAAAACATTGGCTTAACTATAATATCACTATTGACAATTAATGTTTATTCTTTCAGCCATAGGGATGTATAAATTACTTGTAATCGTATAAACCAATTGAGTACCCACCCAGATTTTATGTATGAACAGGAAAAGAAACTATACAAAAATCTTAAAAATTTCATAAAATGAGCCGTTTTTTAAGATGCCGAAAAAAGTCCTTGTAGTTTGGCCTTAAATGAAGCAAATGAATGTTTACTTTTAATATAATTTTCATTCGACTACTTATTTCGATTGTGCAGTAACCAATTTATTTGTGTAGCTATGTAGGGCTGATTCAAACTGTCAAAACATATTTTGACAAGTGAAATTGCTGTTGGAAAACATAAAATTTATTTAATGAAATCGACGATTGTTTGCTAATTTTATCGTGCTGGAACGGAAGCTAACAATTAATAAACTGTTTTGGAATTGTCGCGACGGGAGGAAGTTATAGGCAGTCCAAAAAATCCATTGTAAAAACCGAATTAATAAGTAAGTAAAAATTGATAACATTTTCAAAACAGCTCAGACGTTATAATTACGCCTTTGTTATTGTTTTGTTGACGGAGAGAGCGTATTTCTAGTGCATCTACCTGGTTATTCTGCCATGGTTATTGTTGAAACTGTGAGCACTCCGTCATGTGACTGTCGTATTCAATTATTATGTGATGTATGTAATTATGCGGTTGTAGACAGAGCATAAAATAGGAGATACAAAAACATGTCCAAGAGCTTCTTTTATTTACGCGTGTCTGCGTATTTGCGTTTGTATGCAAAGCAAAAACAGAACAAAATACGCTTTCGTAAATTGGCGCACAAATAGCAAATCGTACAAATAGCAGACCAGCGTATTTAAACTGTGAATAGACTTATTATGTATTATTTGACTTATGATAAATTGACTAAGATTCCAAACAGAGGAAGCGAAGAAGCGGACAGGCAGGCAGACAGGCGCAGAAAAACTATGCGACACGTTAGAAAAAAGTTATTTCTATCTCGTTTCTTCGCAGGTTAGTGCCTGCGCCTATCTGCCTGTCTGCCTGCTTGTCTGAATCGGCGTTCACTCTGTCCGCAACCTAAGATTCTCAAAGCATTGAAAGACGCGGATAGCAATAGGTGGAAGTTCAAAAGGAAATTCCAAATAATTGACGTCAAGTTTTGATGAGTGAAAATCTGGACTTACATAGGAGTGTCGAAGCTGAAGCTTTTTTACTCGTTTTGATGCATTAATTTATAAGTAGATTAGAGCAGTTTCAGATTTGTTTCAATATACATATTTTGAAAAGGGAGCAGAATGTATTCCGTCAATATCTGAAAATATCAAAGATTAATAATTTAAAAGCAGAAAGTCGGATGGTAAATAAAGAATATTATTTGTAGCGTTATGCGGCATTTGAGAGAGAAAATTCATCGAAAATGCCAGATTTTTGGAAAGACAACTCATTGATTTTGCATCACGATTACGCAAGTCTTTCCTTGTGAACTAATTTTCAAGAACAAAACTTAACAGATACCATCCAAGAACCACCGCATTAACCTGATATGGCTCTGGTCAATTTTTTCGCCAAAATCAAATACTACTTCTAGGCATCCGTTTCAAGTCGATAGAAGACATAAAAGAAAATTCGCTGCGATAACTAGTATTGATTCTAGAACATGTGTTGAAAAACAAAATAAACGAGAGATGGCGCTTAAATTTAACGTTAATTTAGAGGAAAGTTGTGCCAACGTAGCGATAAGAGAATATTTGTGACAATCCCTCGGGATTTTTAAATGATTAATTCACTTTCTCTTACCCGGTACTTTCTTGACAGAATGTATTTTAAAAAAATAAGTAAAACTAGGTTTGTATATTTCTCAAGTCATATAGAACGTTAACAGTGGGTTGGTCACAGCTGAATCACTCAAGATTACTGAAGAGAAAATGTAGCTATTTCCGAAAAGGCGGTCTAGTTTGCAGTGTGATTGACTTTATACAAAGTTGTTGTTTTTGTTGTTGCCTTCTTTCATATATTACTCTACCTAAAGTTCCAAATTAAAACCTTTCAAAATTATCAAAACTCACAAATAATTATACAAATTTTTGAAAAACTATTTTATAGGACAGTATCTACAACATTTTTTGTACAAATCCAGGTTCAAATCCCATCCAAAATATTGTGATTTGATGCGAGCAAACTCGGAACAGGAATGAAATCTCTGCGAAATTCTTATTTGAAAACTTTTGAAAACTTTTTACGGGAAGAACCAACGCATGCATATATAATGGAATTAATTTTGCATAAAAAGGAGCCATATTTCATTGATACCTCCCCCAATGACAAATGCTGTGTACGAGCTTGAATAGATCTGAAGTTAAGGTTTATACATTTGAAACCTTTACTGCGGATTTTTTTTGAGGATGGAAAAAACGGACTTTATTGTATTTTTCACATAAGTCACCTGACCTCTCAGCCATTCCAAGCTTTATACAAATAAAGGCTGACCTCATGCCTTTTGATTTGCCTGAAAGTTTGGCTATGAGCTCGTATTAAAATAATAAGAAATAAATTTGATTAATTTTTTTTTAAAGCAATTCATCGCGAAATTATGTAGATACAAATTTTGTGTAAAAGAAAATATTGAAAAAATGTGGTCATACGAACATATAACCAAAATTTTAGGCAAATCCAAAGGGATGACGTCAATTTTTCTAAAACAAACATTTATTAGGCTTATGGTCCAGTAAGCCTCGCATGGCATAGCAGTGCATGGCTTAACAAGCGTCACATCGAAATCTGTTTAAAGGAATTTGTGTGTATCTGATCATGCACAACATGACAACGCATGGCAATGCTCAGATAAAAACAGAAATGCATCTCTGACTACATAGATAAACATGGAAAAACATCTATTTCATTTTAATTTCTGTGTATTCCTCTATGCATTTGACAATTTGGCAAAATAGATCTGAAGTTTATAAGGTTGTTAATTTATTAATTAATTTATTATTTATTATATAAATTAACCAAGTGCGGTTAATTTATTAAGTAAAATCGTTGTATTCTTTTTTTTATTGTTTTATTTTGACCATGTGCCTATGTGTTGCTTAATCACCATTTATTTTGCTGTGTGCTAGCTGATTATCTACGTTGCATGCGCTGCTGTGCCATTCGAGGCTATTTGGACCATTAGAATGGCCGCCTCTTCAAGATAAAAAAAAGTAAAACTTTTGCACTTACACTTTTTTACGGAAATATTCTTTCCGAATCTACACAAATTTTTAGTGTCATTCCAGAACATAATGCAATATAAAAAGTTCTAAAAATGCCGTATCTACATGCGAATGCCGCATCTACATGCGAATACCGCATTTTTACTTTTTTATGTTTTTTTTTTACGTAAAGTCAATTTTTTAGTTATATAAAATAAAATTTTCTTCATATAGTACAAAACATTTTCGGTATTAAATTATGTATAAACAATAGAGCTTCAGTTTATCCAAATAATGTAGAACCCTTATCGGTAAGATTGTTTTGAATACATTTAAACCCACCAATTTAATTTTTTGAAATTTTATGCATAAATTTGTATTAATATTTGACGGAAAACTTTGAAGCTTAAAAAAATATGCAAAGAATTTGTGTGTGGCGAAGTGTATGATCATAAGCGTATGAGGGGTCTGTAAATAGAGAAATAAAATAAAAAAATTAGAAAAATTTGAATTAGAAAAATTTAATTCAAATTATTTAATTCAAATAATTTAATTCAAGGTTCTATATGACCTTGTTTTTTATTATGTTGATTTTCTATGATTTAAATACAAATTCTAAATATTTGATAGCTTAAATCATTTTTGATTTTAAATTATATTCGTTGATAGTTTAAAATCGTTTATTGAGCTTTAGGTCAGGTTAGAACGATAGAATGATTTAAGCTATCAAACATTTAGATTTTGTATTTAAATCATAGAAAATCAACATAGAAAAATTAAATTTAACTTTTCTTGATGTTTATAAAACAAAATAATTCACCCGTGTTGCGTTCTGTACTTTTCATAATAAACAAAAGAACTTTAAATGTCAATTTTTTAACTTTCTGAAAAAGCATACGTATGGCTTTCTCACACTATCGGAATCAAAAGCATTATAGTGGATGCGGACTTTTGACGAATTTTTGAAACATGCTTCCATTGCGTATCATACGTTGTCACTAAGGGGTTAAATACACGGAGAAAACTGTTAGCTAAATTTGTATTGTGATTATGTCGGCCTTCGTAGTCTAGTGAAGAGTGCGCTAGACTATCAACCCAGAGGTTCCTCGTTCGAATCCGGGCTCGGGCATGGTTCTTTATACTTTCTTTGTTCCTTCCTACATTTAAGAGTTATGGTAAGAGTTATTAAAATCTACAAACAAATTGTGGAAAATGTGGAATTAAAGGACAGGAACAACTAAGGGCTGGAAATGCTTGCCGAGGTTAAGGCATAACACTAGCCTCGGTTAAAAGCAATTCAAATTATCTTTCACGGTTGTTTCGCATTATCAATAATTCACATATGGTTCAATGAATTCCTCTAAATAAATCTACCCTTTTCAAAGATTACTAGATTTCAGCAAAAACTAATCAAAATTTTCTATTCAAGTTTATAATAACTTATCAAAATTTTGAATAAATTTCTACTTAATTGAAGCAAATATTTGCTAAATAATAATAAAATGGAATAGCAAATTTTAATAGGTTTTTGCTGAAATCTAGCATATTTTGGAAGTGAAATAATTATTACCATTAAATTACATTGAAAAATTACCATTATATGGAGACTTGAATCTCGGCCACGTGAGTGTAAGTGCATGGGCTTATCCATTCGACCATCGCAGTTGTTAACTAATCGTCGCCTAATTTTCTTCATTAAGAATAAACGTCTGCAGTAAAAATGTACTTTTTTAAGTTATTACCAACTTGGCAAATATTTGCTTGAGTTAAGTATAAGTTTGCTATCAGTTTATAATAACTTAGGAAATATTTGCTTAAATTTAATATAATTTTGCTTTTTTCTAAATGATTTCAATTCAGCAATCTTTTTCTAAAATCACACTGTGATTGAGCAAAGTTTTGCTTATTTGCTTTTAAGCAAAACATTTGCTTGATTCAAGCAAAATAATAATATCCGTGTAGATTATTATTTAATTATATCATATAACTTGCAGCCCTATTCTGGCAAAAAGACAATTGTTATCCAGTATTTTTAAAATTTCTATGTGTTTGTTGTAATTTTCTGATTTCAAAATAAAATTTGAAGCTCAAAAATAATAAATTTTGATAAAAATTTTCACCTGTTTTTCAGATAGTGACAATTCTACTAAAAAGTTTTGGTTTTTTAGCTTCAAATTTTGTTTTGAAATCAAAAAATGACAACAAACAACATATAAATTTTAAAAATACTGTTTAAAAATTGTTCCTTTGCCAGAATAGGGCTGTTGAAAATGTAAATATTGAATATTTTTTTCTTAAATAAAATTTTCCACTTCCTAAATTTGGAGAACAAACAGCAAAAAAGCAGAATCAAGCTTAGTTCATGCCACAGTTTTTGCATTGTTGGTAAATTCTTGAAAATAACTTTATAATTCAACTTTACTGGGTTTAATTATTCAGAG
This sequence comes from Dichetophora obliterata, assembly GCA_963920525.1. Taxonomy (NCBI): domain Eukaryota; kingdom Metazoa; phylum Arthropoda; class Insecta; order Diptera; family Sciomyzidae; genus Dichetophora; species Dichetophora obliterata. The sequence goes on from OY986435.1 coordinate 51,280,041, forward strand.
GAACTAAAATTATAAATCATTCTTACCCTTTGTCCATTAAATATTGACTTTTAAGTATGAGGTGTTATGCTCAGAAAGAAATTTTAAGAAATACATATGCCACACTTTTTCCTATGACGGTACACAATGGGCCTAAATTCAATTTTTGAAATATGATTTTTTTGGAAAAATAATATGCTGTTACATTTTCCATAAAATTTAACCTTTGAAAGTAATTTTTCAGCTTCCTAGTATTTTTCTGCTGGTTTCTATTTTTCTGATGCGTTTCGAAATTTTACAGACTTTAATTTTTTTTCACAACTGAAAAATTCGATTTAACAATTTTAGAAAAAAGAGATTAAGAAGACTAAAATAAGAACATTTGCCTTAACACCATATGATTTCGAAGAGTTTATTTGAACAAGTGTCAAATCATATAAAACTTAAGCTGTAATTTGGTCAGCTTAGCCACTTTAAGACTACTGAAGATGTGAAGGGTAGCGCCTTCCGAAACAGACTATCTAGTCTTCTGTGTGATTGACTCTATGCAGAGTTGTTTTTGTTGTTTTTTTTTTGCCTTCTTCAAAAACTTACTTTATCTAAATAGGTCATAATTAAAAATCATTTAAAAATCATAGAGTAAATCACAATTAATTATCAAAAAATTGACTTAGGTTGTTTTAGATACTAGAGTGGTTCCTCAGACGAATAGTTGAAATGTTTCAGCAGGTGTCGAACACAAAATGTTCTACTCTTATGGGCCCCATACACACTGCAACCAAAACATTAGTAGAACTGCAACCAGTTTACGCATTTTTTAATATGTACATTTGACACACACGCTGCAACGCAGCAACAACGCAGCAAAAAACAGCAACTGCGACCAAAATATTAAACGATTATAATTTTGTTGCAACTTGAGTTGCAACCGTCAATGAGTTGCGTAACTTCAACACACACGCTGTGACTTCATCGAGATAAGTGTCAAAAACTTCCAAGTTACACTTCCAGCTTTGTTTTGGTTGCAGTGTGTATGGGGCCCATTAAGGTTTCACAATTAAAGGTCTCTGCCCACTTGCGGCACGTAACAAAACGACACGAAACTACAAAATATAACTACCATGTGTTCCTTGCTCACTAAGCGACGAAGAAACGGCAACGACTGTTGAGACCGACGAAAAAGCCGGTGGTGGCATTGAACATTATGTTGCCTTTTCGAAGCGTTTCTTACAGTCTTACAGTCGTTTCGTTACGTGTCATAAGTGGGCAGAGACCTGAATTCAAAAGGGATACTTTTAATTTCCAGGGCCTAAAGGGTACAAAAAATTTTCTTCAAGCAAAGCTGTTGCCTCTAATTTTGTCATGCACTCATATGGACTCGGTTCACTGTGCACCATAGAGTATGTGTGTGTCTGCATGACTGTGTGTTTGTATTTTTTAGTAATCTAAATCTTTACTTTGCTGTCTTGGCTCTGCTGTAGTGCGACAGGAATCACAGGGAATTAAAATTGATAATGACGGCAGGCAGGCAGCAGCACAGGGCCGGCTTGCCTGCTGACTGGGGTTGGCTGGTGTCATGGCATCGCCAGCGCCAAGGTTTCTTTTGGTTCTTTTTCGTGGTCGCCATCATCTTCATTTACTACACTTTGCGCTTGCTTGGCTACAGTTGTATCTCGCTGTTTTTATATTTATTTATTTTTTTTTACGTTGTTGGCCTTCATTCCTGATTGTGTGCCCCTTGCTGCTTTACCACATAAATTTCTGGCCTAACTCTTAACCAATAATTTCCTACTCCGTGTAACATTATTGTTGTTTATTTACTGTTGTTGTTGCCTCCACTTTTGTTTTAATTCCATTTGTAAGCCGCACGTCGTAAAGTAACAACGTAACGTAATCGAAAACCATTGAATGAACGTGCCGAATGCCGTAGGTCTCGGTAAATCGTTTGAGTTCCCTGTTTGTCTGCTTGTCTGTCTCGCGGTCGCTCATTGTATATATTTGGCTGTTTGTCTGTCTGTCTGTATGTCCGTCTGTATGTCCGTCTGTTTTTCGATTGATATAAATGATTATTGTTGGTATTAAATTCATTTTTTATGCTTTGCTTATTATTCATGATAAAAACTTTTCATGATGTTGCCTTTGTGGTTGTTATTGTTGTTGTTTCTTGTTTCATTTTGCTGTTACTGCATCCAATGCTGCTGCTGCTGCTGCTGCTGTTGCTGTTACTGCTGATGATGATGGGGGTTTATTGAAAATTATAGGGGACTCGATAAATCGACAGACTTTCTAAAGCAATGTTCAAAACATCAGAAATCAAAGCAATTGCTACAATCTCTATGTTAAATCGGGGAAAATGTATGTGTTTCCTTGGGAAATTCAACGACAGCAACAACAACTACAACAATTGAGTAATGCCTCTGCTCGTTTGAATTCATGAGGCGTTAATGGCACTGAAAACGTCATGCAATCCGTTTCAGTATCGAAATTAAACATTTTGTCACCCCAACGCGCAGTCACCATAGATAAATGCGTTGAGATAATTTTATTTTATTTTTTTTCTATTTCGAATGATTTTACAATTTTTATTAAGGCGCAGCAAAGTATTTACTTTATTGTTAGGCTCAGATGATTTTTCGTTAAAAAGGGATTTATAGTTCAACCCGGCTTAGCTTGGTTAATTACTTTGAGTATTGTTTTTTCTTTTCTTAAACAATATTGTCAGAAACTAAGAAATCTTTGTTTTAAATTTGTTCTTAGAGGACAGTTTTTCATAATTTTGTAAAAGCATCACAGGTACAATAGTTTAAAAATAGAGAACTGAAACATGATGACAGGTCATGTATTCAGAAAAGGAACCGATGAAGAAAAGGAAAATCACTCTTAACAAAATGTCTTGTGTATTTTGTGTACCATCGTTAATTTTGTACGGCTAAATTTTAAGTTACGCTTTCTAAAGAATTTCTACAAATGTTTAAAAATACTACTAAGGGGTAGTTCATAAACTACGTTACCAATTTGGCGTGGGGGAGGGGTTTTGAAATGCACTACGATAAGTAAAGGTACTGGGGAAGGGGTTTGAGATATTGTAACGAGACAAAAAATTTAAAAAAAAACGCCACAAAATTTAATATAATATTATTTAAGACTATCTGATATTAACCTGTTGTTACTCTGGAATGTTAATATTTTTTGTTTTTGCGCTTTTTATTTGAATTTTCTTTAAAAATAGGAAAAATTCACATGAGTATGTTATAGAATGAGGAAAATGTGTCTTTTAAGATAAATATATTTTTATGATTTGAGTAGTTAAAATTTATAATAGTCGAAATTTGTTCTGCATACGAAAAAACAAACAGAAATTATTTTTATTAAAAAAGAAAGAATAAAAAAGCTGTAAAAGAATGCAATTTTTTGTGATTTTAAATCATGTGATTTATATTAAACATTAATGCAATATTTTCTCCAAATCGTTGATTGTGATTTGAAATTTCAAGTCCCAATCAATAATTTGAAAAAATGAATGCAATCATTTTTTCAAATCTTCAGTTTTAAATTATTGACTGCATTCACGATATTTCATTCATTTATTTAAATCATTGAAAACCGTTACTGTAATCTCAATAATATAATGTTTTAAAATATCAGTGTGAAGTAAGTAAGATATTTTTTATTAAACAGTGTGTTTGGATCAATGCTTCAATCCGGCTTCGATTGAGTCCTTGTGGCAAGATGAGAAACCGTTTTCCTCTAAACCGTTCTCACTCCCTAATGGCAACAACATAAACCAGCATATAGCACTATTTACCAAATATATTAAAAGCGCCGCTATACAAGCAATACCGCGATCAAGCATCAAACGTACCTCCAAGCATGTTTGCTGGTGGAATTTGGAGATCGGAAAAGTACAAAAAGACAAACAACGTCTGTGGAAAATAGCTAAATACAATCCTTGCCTTCAAAATATAATAGCCTACAAAAAATCCAACGCTCAATTTAAACGCGAGGTAAAAAGTAGCAAAAAAAGATCTTTTATACAGGGTTGTCCATATTCGAAGCGCCCATCTGGCAACACTGTAACTTTCCGCAGTGATGCCAAATCGACTAATGACATACCGCGTTTGAAGCGTCATTCCAAGCAAATGTTTACAATGGAACAGTACACGCCACGCGAACGCTCTAAAATTGTTGAAATTTACATTCAACAAAACAAGTCAATAGTGAAAACTCAACGTGCTTTCAAAAAATGAGCGATGAAGCTCATTTTCAGTTGAACGGAACGGTAAACACACAAAATTGCCGTATTTATGCCACTGAAAATCCCCAAGAGATTTAAGAGGTACCTCTTCACGATGCAAAAGTCACTGTTTGGTGCGGCGTTTGTGCTAAAATGCTCATTGGGCCGTTCTTTTTCGAAGATGATAATGGCCACAGAGTTACTGTCAATCAGGAGCGTTATCGCGATATGATAAACAATTTTTTCATGCCAATCGTTCGTCGAAAGCGTATCAGGCACTACTGGTTTCAACAAGACGGCGCGCCACCACACACAAGCCGCACTACAATCGATTTTTTGAAGCAATTGTTCCCTGGCCGTTTGATGTCAAAAAATGGTGATTTCGATTGGCCGCCAAGATCACCAGATTTAACGCCTCCAGACTTCTTTTTGTGGGGTTATTTGAAATCAAAGGTTTACGTCAACAAGCCAAAGACCCTAGAAGAGCTGAAAACCAACATCCGTCAAGAAATAACCGCCATTCCCATCGAAATGTTGAAGAAAACCATGGAAAATGCTGCAAAACGGGCACAATATGTCGTAGAGCCCAATGGCGACCATTTACGAGATATCATATTCAAGAAATAATGTAAGCAAATCTACTTGAACCCAATTAAATGATATTTATGACGAACAGACAAAAAATTGTGGTTTCTTTGATTTATTAAAAAATAAAATGGGCGCTTATTTTTTAAATATGGACAACCCTGTACAATTCACAAGCGAAATAAATCCATCAACTCCATTAAGCGCCTTATGGGACAAAGTTAGAAGTCTTCTAAAAATAGCTAAAAGCCTGAGCATACACAGCATCGAGCAACAAGACGGAACCTTGACAACGAATTCCAAAGATATCGCTGATACTCTAGGTAGAAAATGGTCTGAGTTCTCAAATGACAATAACTTCCCATCTAAGTTTTTACAACGGAAAAATTCCATTCCCAACAAAATAAAAATCAATTACACAGCCAATAAGTCCGCAAGCCATATAGAAAAACCCATTACCATGTTTGAACTTCTATCATGTCTAGCTACTCTGAAAGGAAAAACCCCAGGTCACGACCAGATCTCCTACCCAATAATTAAAAACTTAACCATCCATGACAAGCAAAATCTACTTATAATCTTTAATAATCTCTTTAACTCTGGATATATACCGCAGCAATGGAAAATTTCCTCAGTTCTGCCAATCCCAAAACCTAATAAGCCAAAAAATAGTATAGAGAGCTATAAACCAATATCTCTGATCCCTTGCATGTCTAAAGTTATAGAAAAAATCGTCTCTCGTAGACTAATGTGGTATCTAACTGAAAGTAAACTTCTATCAATTAGACAAACTGCTTTTAGCGCAGGCAAAGGCACAATGGAAATCTTGTTAAGCTTAGATGAACATATTTGCAATACTCTTTCTACTAGAAACCACACCTCTATTATATCTTTGGACTCAGAGAAGGCATTTGACCGTATTGGAGTTCATTGTATAATCGAACAATTAATGGAGTGGAGACTTGGGGAAAAAATTATAAACTTTGTAAGACAATTCCTTACAAAACGTTATATTCGGGTCAAAGTAAACAACATTTTTTCTGACACTATTCCACTCTATAATGGTATACCACAGGGCTCACCACTATCTGTTACCCTATTCCTCATAGCTACAAACAAGCTGAGTAAAATTATAGACACCCAATCATTCTTCAAGCTTGCCATTTACGCCGACGATCTATATATATACGCAAATTACAAAGATTATACAGATTTTGAAACCAAATTGCAGTTACTCTTTTCTAACATAAAAAATGTATTCTCTGGTGTGAATACAGTGGAACAAAATTATCTATCCCTAAATCAAAACTTTTACATATATGCAAAAAAATAAATTGTACACAGCAAGATATTGTCCTAGGTACATTAAAAATAGAAAAAGTAGATAATTTAAAAATCTTAGGAATTATTTTTAACAATAGATACTTATGGAACGAACATGTTAATTACTTATGTAACAATTTATTAAACAGACTAAATATTGTAAAGTGCCTAAGTAGCCAAAAACTTCAATCAAACACTAGATCCTTAATTTATATTGTAAAAACTATTATTCTCTCAAAAATCGATTATGGTCTTCCTATCTATGGTTCAACGTCGATAAGAAATCTGCAAAAAATAAAATCCAACTACCACTGCGCAATAAGAACTGCACTAGGAGCATTCAAGTCTACCCCAATTCGTAACATTTTACCTGAAAGTGGGTTGCCATCAATAAATGACCGATTCAACTTCTTGACAGGACGACTGATCCCAAAAATAATTCTCTCTGAAGGATCTGATGTACAAGCGCGTCGGAAGCGAATTTCATCTGGGGGGCAGTACAAATGGGGGGGCAGTACAAATGGTGGTGCAAAAAAAGTTCACCAAAATTTCTTCACATGAAACATGAAGAAGAGAGAAAGAAGAGGAAAATATATAATACAAAAATATTATCGTTGTAAAAAAACTGATATTTTGAATAACTTTTCCTTTTAAATTGTTTATCTAGCTAAAAAGTGGGGGGCAACTGCCCACCTTGCCCCCCCGCTTCCGACGCCAATGCTGATGTAGCACTCCTGGTAAAAAACGGACTTAAGCAAAAAAAGTACACTAAATTGGAATCAGCTCTACAAAGGATTATTAATGTGGCAGCGACTATAAACATTGATCCAACTCCAATCAAAAAAGCTAAGACGCTTGCTCCTCCATGGCTGTTAAAATATGAATCAGTCATGTTCGACTTGTGTCCATATAGAAAAAATACCACAAATACTATTGTTTATCATCAGCTGTATGCAAACATAAGAAAGCAACACAGCAATTGGAAGGCCCTGTACACAGACGGGACTAAAAAATAACATTGCACAGCATATAGCGTCGTCGATGATAACAACGAGGTTAAACGCATGATTGTACTCCCAAACCATTCCTCAATTTTCACTGTTGAAGCCGAAGGTATTCTATATGCAACACAATATGCAAAAAAGTCGAACTTTAAACTACATAATCTTCACTGATTCACTCTCTACACTAAAAGCCGTAACAAACTGCAACTACAAAAATGATACAGTTTCAGCAATAAGAGACGTAGTCATAAATAACAACAAAATTAAACTTTGCTGGATCCCAAGCCACATAGGCATAAGTGGAAATACCGCTGCCGACCATTTCGCTGACCTTGCTACAAGATCACCATTATGTTCAGAACTCACACTCAATGTAATGGATATAAAACGAGCCATAAACAACCCACCAGGAAATGTGAGCATTCCCGGATGCTACCAGGAAGCATTCCCCTTTGTTGCACACTCCATTGCTTTTTTAACATAGCATGTCATTAGAGGGAAACATTCCTCCCCGCTGTGTTAAAAAGTCATGTGGAAACATTTCTCTCCGCTGTCCTCAAAAGTGAATTGGAAGCAGTCCTCTCCCCTGTTTTAAGAACTAATGTGGAAACATTCCTCTCCCTTGTTATGAAAATGGATTCGGCCAGGATTCGAACCCGGGACCCCTGAGCGAGAGTTGAGCGCGCTACCACTAGACTATCGAATTCTTCTATAAGCTAGAAAACAATGATATTAATATTTTCTATTGTCATTGCTTGACAATAAATAAAAGTTTCCACATGCATTCTTAAAGAAGCGGTTTGGAAACAATATAAATACAAAACTACCCTTAAGCTTCCAAAAGATGCTGTGGGGAAACAATATACATACAAAACTACCCTTAAGCTTTCAAAAGATGCGGTGGGGAATGTTTCTTTATCACTTAAAGATGGAAGCCTTCCGATTTTCCTGCAGGGAACTCATGCTCCGAAACAAACCTCCAAAACTGGAACACTTACGAACACCACTATAAGCTCTTTAACAGAGACTACATCACACCACACTTCCCAACTACACCCACGAGAAAACAAACAGTAAACTACATCCGTTTCCGCCTCGGGCACACCAGACTCACACACCAACATATCTTCTCTAGAGGTTTAACCCCGATCTGTCGATTCTGCAGCATGGAAGAATTAAACTTAACGCATATCTTGAACCTTATCCAGGAATTGTAGAGAAATTGAGACAAAATAGTTTTAACCACAATATTGTTAACTTACTTACCAATGTAACTGAAGGAAATATTATTATGTTCAATAAATTTTTAAATATTCTAGGTATATTTTATGAAATTTGGTATTAGTTACACTGAAGCGAAAGGCCTCAGTCGCTAATGCTTAGTTATTTAAGTTCCTTAATGTACTTTTACTTTAAGAAATGTTAAAATAAAAATAATAAAAAAAAAGATGAGAAAAAATTTTATAGCGGTGGTCCATGTTTTTCTGTTACCAAAAGTATAAATATCTCTGTTGAACAAGTATTGGAAATGCATAGACTAATATTATTTGTTTATCTTTGCTACTTGCAAGCAAAATTAATTTTTTTAGGAGCTTTTTTAATATTATTTTGTTATTTAGTTTTCGGTTTGCTCACGCGCTCTTTCACATGTTTAGCTTACTCTTTTAATAAGTCCTTATACACGGTTAAAAATCTGGAATTAATTTTTGTACAGCTAAAACTATACTGCATATTTTTTAACCTTGCGGTTTGAAATTTAAACTTTCACAATTACTAACCCATAATTAAAATTTTTCTGTACTAAAATTTAAACCAAAGAAATATTGCAATGCTGAAATTCAATATTAGGCTATTCGGTTCATATGCATGTTTATTTCTTTTGTTTCGTATAGCGCAATAGCCCAGTGGTTAACGTAGTAATAAACAGGCAGTACAATTAAATTGTCGTGAAAAAATGTTGCTCAGAAACATGTTGCGATAATTTCACGCAGCGGAACAGAGTACTGCTCTGACGAAAATGTTGTGAAATTTACACGCATTATAAATTTGAATTTTGTCATTTCTAACAAAATATTTTAAATTAAATAAAAAAAATAAACAAAAAAGGGTTTAAATGAATGAATGCACTCATTTGGGATTTAAAATTATTTAATTCCCAATCAATGATTTAAAAAATTGATTGCATTCATTTTTTCATTTCATTGATTGTGATTTAAAATTTAAAATATCAATCAATGATTTGAAAAAATGATTGCATTCTTTTTTTCAAATCATTGATTGGGACTTGAAATTTGAATGTGTGATTTAAAATCATTTAATTTCTAATCAATAATTTGAAAAATTGATTGCAATAATTTTTTCAAATCATTGATTGAGATTTTAAATTTTAAATCACAATCAATGATTTGAAAAAATGAATGCAATCAATTTTTCAAATCATTGAGTAGGAATTAAATCATTTTAAATCACAAATGAATACATTCTTTTACAGCTCTGTTATTTAATGCTTTTAAAACAACATGTTAGAAAAATTCAAATCGTTACAAAAATCATAGGGGGTACCATTAGGTTGTCCCAAAAAAAAAGTCGTGTTTGATGTCCGTTGCTTTTCCACTTCCATTTGACCTTAGCAACATCCTCTGTGAAGCGCATTTCAATTGGTAAAGTTTTAGAGGTCGCGAATTCATTTTATAATTTTCCATACGATTTGTTTGGGGAAAAATAAGTTTTGCTGGTAAATTGAATTTAGAGCCATTATCTTTTAAGCAAAATGTTTAAAAACTTTCCCTCAAATTTTGTCTGTTATGACATATCCAAATTTAAATTTCATCTGATTACTATTTGGTGGTCTTTGGCTCACTTCTTAGTGCTATCCTAATTATTTCATTAAAAATCAACATCTCTTAGAGTAATCGAATTTCATTATTGTTATTGGTCTTACATTTTAGATAATGATAGTTGGAATGCACAATGAAGAAAAAATTCACAGACTTGCTATATGTTTTTGGATTAAAAGTTACAACAAGTAGTTTTTTTTGAGTTTATATTTTTATTTTTTAATCGTTTTGGGCAATCACCAAATAGTAATCCGATGAAAGTGAAATTAGGATATGTTATAACGGACAAAAGTTTTGGGGAACACGTTTTTTTAATCATTTTGCTTAAAAGATAATGGCTTCAGTTCAGAAAGTTCAGTTTACCAGCAAAACTGATTTTTTCTTGGAAACTGGGTGCATTTATTAAGTTAATTCTAACAACAAATTCAAAACCAGTTTTGAATCAAAGTCCTGATTTTAAAGGACTTTTGCTCAAAACCATTTTGCCGCATACGCCACTTATGGCGAAAAATTTTTCAGTTCTATTACATGCGGCAAAAATAATGCTTACATACGGCAAATAATAACAGACATAATAAAGTATGGAAAAAATAATTTAAACGTACAAAATATAAGAATTTTGATGAATTGTAAATTATGAGCGAGACATTAAAAACAATACTTTTTGAAACAATACAATTTCTTTATGATCACAAAAATAAAATTAAAAAGTTCATTTTTTTAAAAGTTAAAATGTATAAAAATATAATAAATATTATAAGTATTAGTACTGAGTTAAGTTATTTTATTAATTCATTTTTTATATCACGTTTTTTATCAGCCGATATTTTTTTTTGGCACTAAAATTTTTAAATTTGTTTCCAATATATTATTTGGGTTGATATTATAACTTTCCTGGATTTTTTCTTCAATGCAGCAGTTTTATATTCTATGTCAGCTGCTGAAGTCTTATAAGAAACTTTAAATAAATAACATTAATCGTATTTCATAAATTTTACCTGACTAAATGGAACTAGTTGAAAATACATCTAATAAGATTTTTCAGAATGCATTTTAAAATCTGAACCATTTGTATTATTTGCAGTTTTACTTTTGGTGATTTAAAATTGTTTAATTTTTGAACCAAATCGAGCATGCTATCAATCTCTTTCAATTTTAGGTATCCATCAATGGCACTATGGGGAGCATCAACTTCTAGAATCTGACAATGTCCGGGCTCAGAAAACTATTGAGTTATAGTATGTATTTTATTATTAATGTGCATAAATTGAAAAAGTGAAGTGAACATGACTTGATTTCTATTTTGTGGCACGCATGAATCACTCCATAATACCAGATGTTTAAAACCACATAAAATTCGTTCTAAAATTTTAATTACCGAGCTGGCAATATCATCTCTTGAACGGCCACTATGTACCTCGCTCCAAATTGCACAATATGTTATATTAGGCTCTTTTTTTGTTTGCATATATACAGTAGCTGTCATATTGAAAACAATTAGTTTTCTTTTACAATAAAATGTTGAAGAAAACCCTTTGGGTAAAGAAAAAACACTTTGTAAATCAAAACAAATGACGAGCATATTTGGATTGATGTTATTTCTATTTCTATCTCGTTCAAGTTTCAACAATCTACGTTGATTTTTGTGTGATTCATACTTATTTTTGTCATTTGCATTTAATATTTTTTCTTTCTTTTATTTTTTAAACACTGTACAACGATCACTCTGATCCTTTTTTGGCTTAAAGAATCCCAAATTAAAGTAATTGTTAAATATTCTCGTAAATGTTGTGAGTGAGGTGCTATCTTCGGGATGTTTTTCTTGAAAAAGGCTATACATTTTGGCTAATGATAAGCTCTCCTCTTAATACTTTCGTTAAGAGCTGGCTCTACAATAATGTGAGTCAACCGTAGGAAAACTCTTCAAGTGATCACAAATTCTATTTTTGGCTTCTTCAGCAACACAAAGTTTAATATATTTACCTCTTTTTAAAGATTTAGCAATACCATTTCTTTTATTACGAAGATGTTAAAAATGATAATAAATACGTTTATATAAAAATTCTTTACATACTTGAAGAATTGTATTATCTTTTTCTAAGTAATACAAAATAGTATTTTTTTAACAATTTTCAATTCTTCGTCTTATAACATTTTTCTTTGCCACAAATTTAGCATAAAATGTATTTTTTTCATCGTCATTAAGAGACCAATTATCGATTGGTTTTGTGTTTCTTAATCGATAATCGATTTCTATGACACCAAAACGAAATCTGTGTCAATTTCAAAAGCAGTTTTGACAATTGTCGGTTTCCATACCACCCCTGATTGTGGTTTTTACGGCAAAAACAACTTTTGCACCGTTTTTGAAAGAAAGTAAAATTTGTTGGGCATTTTTTGAAATAAGATTCAAAATTTATTTAAAACGTAATTGTGCAAAGACTTTCTATAGTTTTCAAAATATGAGAATGTTTTTGGTGTCAAACAAACTGAAAATTTTTTTACTTCATTATAGTTTTGAATTAGTTTTGGTTAATTATTATAGGCCCTAGGACCTGCACATAAGCAGCGCAGCTCCGCTAAAGCAAAAGATACAAAATTTGTTGATATTTCGTTGGAAATTAATCTCAAAATGTTTGCTCCGCTACCGCATATGATACGATTGATATATTGGTTATATTGATATATTCGTTGAAAATCTGATATTTTTTCTAAAATAAAAAATAATATCTCATAAAGAGATGAGATATTCGACTACCACAATTTGTAGTCGAACGGGCTTAGGACTGGGCTTCCCATATGGCCATTCAGCTGAGAAAATGAAGTTAGGAACTTTTAGTCGTTTTTATCTTTTGAGCTGGAGCGGAGTCTTACTAAAAGGTTCACGGATTGTTCGTGAACATTGTCTCCATTGAGGGGCTTCGCTAAATACACATTTGCCGAAGTTTTCACAAATTTTTGCCGAATGATGGCTTCGTTGGAACGAGTTTAGACGCTTGTCTTGATGACATACCATGCAATCTATCGTTATGTTTGTTGAACGATTAATCTTTGGTAAAAATTTTCTCGTCGGTAAACAGAATTAGTCTAAGAGTCTTTTTCGCTAACGGTCGAAAGACAACAACTTACCGACACGAATTTTGAAATGCTAGTATTAAAAAAAGCTGTTAATGTTAGCTAATAAAAAAATTTGTTTTTGATTTCAAAGTTATTTCCTCAGACCAACATTTTTTAATTTTCGTTATATATTGTCAGCCTTATACAATAGATTTTCATAAACAAACGTTTAACGCTTGTTCAGTTACACACTCTTCAAGGCTTTAAGCATCCTCTGCGCAACCTTGCTGAAATTATTATTCATAACCACTTTTTTATTCATTGCTTAATTTTGTAAGGTTTGTATCTAAACAATCGAAACTTTTTTATAAAAACGAAGAATTCTTGTTTACATTTACGAATCTTTTACTGAAAAATGTCTAAAATGGTCTATGATATAAATATCATATGTCATCAACCGCAATCGAAAAGACGACAAAAAAGTTAAGGTTACATTTACGCAGCCTTTAAACGTAAGTTTCAGCGTTTAAGTTACGCAGATCTTACACAAGCCGGAAAAAAAAATTTATGAATAACGATGTGCTGTTTAAAGCTGGTTTAAAGTTACGCAGCCTTTAAAATGAGATTATGAATAAGGCTGTGTACGTTTAAGTTACCTTTTCTCTGAATGAGTTTTCTTGATCAGCAAATTTTTAATTGAAAAGAAACCACGTCACTGGCAATTTTATATATGAAAAATTTTGCACTGGTGGAAATTAGTGCAACTCCCGGATCCTCCCGGATCTTTTTCCGAATCCTCCCTAGTATAGAACCAGCAGTAGTCTGTCATCATGGTCTAGTCCCAAAAGCCTTGACAGCGCCTTTCAATTTTTGTCATTTCCTGGTGAAACCTCAAGCCATGCTCGTCGCTCTTATCGCCAATATTAGGTGAAAAGTAGTCAAAGTGACTAAACAAAAACTGAATTTTTTGAATATGTATTCAAGAAACACACACAATTAAAAATTTTGGACTTCTTTTTAATCCAAGCTTTGGTTTGAATGCATTTTTAATCCAAAAAGTACTATTTTTTAATCCCTACTTTAGTTTTATTTAGCTGGGTCTCAAACCCACTTTCCTGAAAGGAGCTTACTAGCATTCTTAATGATACAATATAAGCAACATTTTGTTATCAACTGAGTTGGACGAGTGGATAAAGTGTTGGATCAGCATATCAGAGGATGTTCATCAAATCACGAAATGGTAGAAATTTTTTTATTTTTATTTAATTTAGTTGGGTCTCGAACCCACTTTTTTGCTTGCTTGCTTACTGCAAGTTTACTTGCTTTCGTAATGTTGCAAAATAAGCGAAACCTCTTTAGCAACTAAGATGGACGAGTGGATAAGGTGTTGGACGAGCATATCAGAGGTAGTGTGTTCAAATCAGGAACTGTGTAGAAAAGTTTTTATTTTAAGTTGATATTTCAATTGCTTTTTATAAACCTTTTGCGTACTAAAAACTAATCTTTTTTGGTTTAAAAAATTTTAAACTTTCCCTTGGATTAAAAAGTAATCTTTTTTTGGTGTCGTCTTATATGTAATCCAAAAAATTTTCAAATTTAGCCCAAGATTTTTAACTGAGCAGTTAAAATAACCTCCATCTTACTTACGAAATTCGCCACGCCTCGCGCCAAGATTTTTAAGTTTTTGTGATTTTGTAACACTGTGTAATATATTAAAAGCAAATGTAGATAACAAAAGATAAGAGTTGTAGCTTTGAACAATTATATCTATAGGTTAAAGTCTAGCCTGCACCAGTTCACAACCTCACAATGTTGTTCTTGAATGTAATTAAGTTTTGAATACTTTTTATAGGCGCAAATGAACCTTTCAAAATATTGAATATAAACTTTTTTATTGGTGTAACTATAGTCGGAACTATTCGACTATGGGAAGACTAAGAGAAGCAAAATCAGTTAATGGATTTTTTTATTAAATTTCCAAAAGAAAGGAAGGAAGAAATTTTCCCAATTAAAAAGAGTACGTAAAATATTCAGTTTTTATAAAGTGAAATCATATAAAAGCCAAACGAGAATTGATGTTTTTAAAACTAAATTCTTGGATAAGGGTAGTAAAAAAACCTTAATGTATGTATTTTCAGTTTGATAAGTTTTTTTACCAAACATCGAATTTAGCTGTTTTTTTGTACGATGTTACAAACTTACCTTCGTAACTAATATAAGCTAGTATAAGCGTAGAAGGGTGTTTTCAAAAGTATTGGTTTAGTCAGCTTTTTAGTTAATTAATATAAATATAAATCTAAAAACTCATGTAAGCTCCGTCGCGAAAAGTGCAGTCATTCGAAATCCTTATCTTAAACTCTATACATATCATATAAGATGGAACAAAGTCGGGAAAAATTTGAGTTATTAAAGTTATTTTTGCTTTCACTAGCTCTTGGATTGTGGATTTATTGGTTATGGTCACGACGGTTTTTGTATTGGTTTGCCTTTCAGCTGCCTGGATTTTTAGGTCTACCATTAGCTGGTGTTTTTATAATTCGCATATTAAATCCAAAAAGTAAGTATGTCAATAAAAACATTTCAAAAGAATCAAAAACTAACTTATGTTCAATTTCTGACACTTATGATACATTTCTTTTGACAGATGTATTTATGGTTTTTGAAAAAATGTTTAAAGAATGCAAAAGTTACACGATATGTATTTGGATGGGCTTGCTGCCAGTAATGGTGACCTCAGACCCAGATATAGCTGAGAGAATTTTGTCAACTGATTTTCTACATAAGCCAATATTTTATCGTCCCTTGTTAAACATAAGAGGTGGTACTATCTTCGCTAGTACACCAGATATCTGGCGCCATAATCGTAAAGTTATCTTGCCATCTTTAAGCCACAAGGTCTTGGTACAATTTTTCCCAATTTTTCATAAGGCTAAAGTTTTGGGCCTAACAAAGTTCGATAACATGGTTGGAAAAGGCGAACATCAAATTCATTTTATGCTGCGACGACTTGGGCTAGGAATAAGTATTGGTAAGTGAATAGATCTACAAAGTATAATTTTTAATGAGTTTTCGCTGACTCATTTAAGTTTTTTGTGTTGAAAAATATTCAAAAAAAAAGCTAGAACCAAAAAAGTATTAAAAAAGTGAGTGGAAATTGTTTTGGTTGGACTGTATGAGAAAGCATACAATTAATTTTCAGATATTTTCAACAATGATTTTGAGATATATATTTTTTCAAATCTGAAACTCAAATTACACTGTGCAACACATTGCGGTTGTTGAAAGTAACCTTAAATAGCTCAATGGTTTCAAGAAAACGCTATATCATAGAACCCACCCACCAAGAGATTTTTTTGGACAAGCTCAAATGAGAGATTTTTTCCAGGTCAAATTTTATGATTTAGTTGCACATTTATGATAAATAAACACAAAAATGTTTCCAACTTAAATAATAATATGATACTTTTGGGGTCAAATAAAGTTCAACATTAGAATTTATTACTCAAAAACTGTTAGTGATATCAATTCCATGATAGTAAAAACAAATTTTTTTTATCATTTTATCTAGAATCGTTCTGAATATTATATTACTAGAAAAGCTTAATTCAGTAATTTGTAGCGTCGCACAGTGAACTGTCTCCATATAAGCGATAGACAAAAATAGAAGGAGTGCTCTTATGACGATGCATTTCTGTATGCTTAATTAGTTTAATCCAATTAAAAATGGTTGAAATCGGTTAGACCCTAGGAGTACCTCCCTTGTACCTATATTAATTTTTTACTTAATTTTGTATGGGAGGTACATACAAAAGTCCACCTATCTTAACAAAAATTCGTCAGAAAAGTAGTCAAATAAAGGCATAGATGTGTACGGAAAATAACAGAAATCGGTTCAACACTACGGGTACCTCCTTTGGACCTATATTAATATTTTACTTAATTTTGTATGGGAGGTACATACAAAGGTTGACCGATCTTAACAAAAATGATAGTAAAATAGAGTAACGGATGTGAACTGAAAAAAGTCGAAATAGGTTTGACGAAACGGTACCTACCTAGTACCTATATTAATTTTTAACTTGATTTTGTAAGTAAATTTTTAATTTAAAGCATTTTTTAAAAGAAAAAATATATATTTGTAGGAATAAGTAGGAAAAGTTATTTTTAGTTTTGTATTGTACAATATATGTTTTCTAATAATCCGAAAAAGCACTTATTTTAACATATTCTATTTCTTTTTTTGCATCAAAATATGCTAATTTTTCATTATTTCTCGTACAAATATATCAAATTTCGAAACCACTTAAAAATATTTTTAATAAAACAAATTACTTTTTTTATTAACACACTGACTTCTTAAAATTATAAGCTTTTATTGGATATAATTGGCTTAGTAAAAACTGGATTTTTGGCAACTATTTGTGTAAATCACCTCAAAGAGCTATGTCTTAAATTAGAATTTCTTAAAAAATACTCAACTTCCAACTTAATACTCAACTTCCAGGCGTTGCAGCTCAACCAAAACGCATTTTATTGCTCCAATATTTTGGACTATCAATAGTCAAAGTATAGCCTGTCGATTAATACGAAATTCGAGACACAATATTTTTTTTCCACTAGTTTTTGCCCAGAAAACAAATTATACAAAATTTGTACAGTCAACAAATTACACAAATTATACTAAATAAAAAAAAAATACGCACAGTAAACTAGTGGAAAAAAATTTGTGTCTCAAATTCCTGCAAATTTGGTATTAATCGACAGACTATACTTTGACTATTAGGTTAGGTTAGGTTAAACCGGATGCCTTCGTGAAGGCTCACATAGACCAATTCAGGTCCTTAGTGGTACCGGTAGCGAACAAAAGGAACCTTTGTGTTTGTTTTAAAAGTCTTTAAAGATTTGCGTTGAGTTCGCAAACCTTAGGAGGGATTCTAGAGATACCCTGGCTACATCTTTCAGTGACGGGAACGTCGATGAGCCTAGGTATATTAGTCTCGATCTAAGTAGGGCGGGGCATGTGCATAGTAGGTGCTCCAGGGTCTCCACTGTGCCCAGTTCTTTGCACTTCCTGCAGTTGTCATCCGTGGTGATGCCAAGCTTCCTCGCGTGGGCTGCCGTCATGCAGTGACCAGTGAGCATGCCCACTAGTGTCCCGCAATCTTTGCGCGGGCGTGCCAAGATGAACAGAGTTCTTTTTTCGCATTGTGCATTGCACATGATTTTCGAGATTTTGCACGTTGTCGTATCTCTCCATCTACGATTCACTGCTAGTGTGGCTCTTCTTTCGAGGTTCCTGTACAACTCTTGTAGCGGAGTAAGTACATGTTCTGCGAGTTCTGATTCCAGCCCGGAGCCTTCCTTTGCTAAACCGTCTGCCATCTCGTTTCCCTCAATGCCCTGGTGGCTAGGGACCCAGTAGATGCGCACTCTTTTCGAAGCGCATAGTGCATCTAGTGCATCTCTGCCAGCCAAGACACTTTTGGACTTGATGCTAGCGGAGCGCATGGATTTGATCGCCGCTTGACTGTCAACGAAAATGTTGATGTTAAAGTGTTGTGTGTCCATGCTGAGGGCTATCTCAGCAGCCTTCCTTATGGCAAATATTTCCGCCTGGAAGATACTGCAGTGGTTTGGCAGTTTATATGGCTGCCTTATATTAGGCTCTGCACAATACACCGCCGCACCTACCCCCGTAGGCATTTTGGAGCCGTCGGTAAATATGTGGACCGCCTGCTGTGCTTGTTCTATACCTTTGCACCAGTCTTTTGGTCCCGTGGTCCCGTGCGAGGTACCATGTAGTCCGTGCTACTAAGTAGATCCTTTCCGATTGTACAATGTCCAAAATTTTTAATGTGCATGTTGCTTGCTGCCGTGAGTCGTTGTGCCGTTTTTCCGGCTATTAGTTTTGCGTGTATGTCCAGGGGGTCCATACTTAGAATCGTTTCAAGCGCTTTAGTTGGAGTTGACTTCAGTGCCCCCGTGATGCATAGCGCTGCCTGACGCGGAGTTTTCTCCAAGTGCCTGAGGAAGTTGATTTGTTCACAGCCGGCCACCACACAATAATCCCGTAGAGTAGAATAGGGCGCACTACCGTTACATAGATCCAGTGCATCAGAAAGGTTGAGAGACCCCAAGTACTGCCTAGCATCTTTTTGGATGTGTATAGTGCATTGGTGGATTTCTTCACCCTTTCTTCCACGTTGGTTTTCCATGACAGCTTGCTGTCCAGGACGACTCCTAGATATTTTGTGTGAGTTTTCGGTATGAGACGTATATCGTTCAATTTCGGTGGTGTCCACTGTGGTATCTTGTACCTTTTCGTGAACAGAACCAGATCCGTTTTCTCTGCGTTAATACTAAGACCGACTGAATTTGCCCATCTAAGTACATCTTTGAGTGTGCTCTCCATTATGGAGCTTACTGTTGATAGACATTTCCCTACTATAATAATGCTTATGTCGTCTGCATAGGCAGTTATCCTCGGGGCTCTACCTGCGAACTTTTCGAGTAGTTCATTAACTACAAGATTCCATAGTAGTGGCGAGAGGACCCCTCCCTGGGGTGTCCCACTGTGAGCTTCCCTTACCATGGATTTAGTGCCCCACTCAGCCCGCACCTTTCTGCAGCTTAGCAACTTGTCTAACCAAAGGTTTATTGCCGGTGGTGCCTCTATTGCACGTAATCCACTAAGGATTGCGGTGGTTGATACATTGTTGAATGCACCTGAGATATCTAGAAACGCCCCGAGTGCGTATTCCTTGTGGTAGAGGGCTTTTTCTATGGTTACGACTAGGGAATGTAGTGCCGTTTCAACCGATTTCCCTTTCGTGTATGCGTGCTGGTTGGTTGATAACTGGATTGAATTGTTTCTTAGGTGCAAGTCAATCAGTTTCTCGAGCGTTTTGAGTACGAAGGAGGACAGACTTATTGGCCTGTAGTCTTTCGGACATGGATGGCTGCTCTTACCTGCCTTCGGCAAGAATACAAACCTCGCTGTCCTCCAAGCCACAGGTACATAGTTTAGCCTGATGCATCCGTTAAATATATTCTTCAGCCATGGGATGACTCGCGATTCAGCCGTTTGCAACATGGCAGGAATTATACCGTCTGGTCCCGGAGATTTGTATCCCGAGAACGAGTTTATAGCCCATACGATTCCGTCCGACGTTATTAAGTCGTGTGAAACCTGTAGCGGGGTTGTCCTGTGCCCTCGTATTGTAGCAGTGCTAGGAGCTTCGGTACAACCAGGAAAATGCGCCTTTAAAAGCACCTCGAGGGATTCCTGACTGCCCTCCGTCCACAGGCCATTGTCTTTGCGTAGCTGGCTCTGAATGGAGGGCTGCTTTGAGAGTAGCTTCCTGAGCCTTGCTGTGTCCACTATTGATAATCCAAATAACTAATCGGTATTGAAAAAAAAGTTTTCAAAAGCGCACTTAGAACAATTCGATTTCAATTTCCACTTTATTGGTGTAAGAGTCGTAAAGAGATTTGCTGTATATAAAAAAAAAATATATCCATATGCAAGCCATAGCATTTTTAAAGATAGTAAGCAAAAAAGGTTTGACACATTGGTCACTTACAACGTTATAAGCAGCGACGCACAGCGATGCGACCCCATATAATAAATGGATAATATTAGAATAATAAAACGATTGTGATGAAATTTTCTTAGTGGATTTGCGTCTGCAGAGTTAAAAAATTAAGTCGATTTTTTTATTGAACTTCTAGTTAAAAGAAAATTAAAACCAGTAAAATTTCTCAAATTTAGACTGCAGTTTTATGCACATAATATTGGGAATAACTGAACTTAGCACAAAATCATGACTTGTTTAGTATAACTTGTATAGCGTTTAGTATAAATGTTGGAATATTACTCTATTATATATTTTCTCCAGGAAACTATTCTGTTAAGTTTAAAAAAAATGCTTGAAATTAAAATGTTAAATGTTGAAATTAAAATGTACATACTCTGAGAGATATATGTATTAAAATTAAATAAAATTGTGCTCATATTAAACGAATTTGTTTTTGAAATAGAGCTTGAAGCAAGTTAAACACATATGTTTTTAAAGTTCAATTTAAAAAAAAGTTTAATTTAAAACAAAAGTTTTTGTTTATAACAAAATGTTTTTAAACATACTTTTAAAGTAAATATCTACAGTTTAAAAACATTTATTAAAAAAAATTAAAAAACTTCAATAGAAAAAAATATTTTTTTTAAAACGCAATTTTAAAATATCGTATTTAAATAAAAAACAATTAAATTAAACCGTTTTTTTTTCGATGTCATTTTTTATTTTTTTTGCGTTTTCGACGTCATACCCTTGATCAGCAACCCCTGGAACCCCTCGAATACCAAATTTGAACACCATTCGATAAAGTTTGAGTTTATTGCGGCTTAAAATATTGAAATAATTTAAATATTAATATTATAAATTAGTTTTTATTTCATCTTATTTTCAATGTGTGTAAAAAAAATTCAAAAATATTTAAACAATCAAATGTAAAATCGGGATTTTTCTCAGCTTAGTCTCAACTGTCTAGTTGATTATTCTACTACACATAATTTTTTAAATAAATCTCATATAGCTTTGTATTTTTTGTTATTGCAAAGAAATAATAAAACGCAATTATAAAAAAAAAAATAAATGATCTTATAGTTGAAAATTAAACACGCTTGTTTTAAATTTTGTTTATAGAAAAGTAAATGCGTTAAATTTCTATAGTAAATACGCCTAATGCAGGTCCTAGGGAGGTACCCCTAGGGTCTACCCGATATCGACCATTTTCAGTATACATCTATTTGACTATAATACCGACGAAGTTTCTTAAGATCGGTCAACATTTGTACGTAACTCCCATACAAAATCAAGTAATAAATTAATATAGGTCCAAGGGAGGTACCCCTGGGGTCTAACCGATTTCAAATATTATCAGTTCACATCTATAACTCTATTTGACTACTCTTCTGACGAAGTTTTGTTAAGATCGGTCAACCTTTGTATGTACCTCCCATACAAAGTCAAGTAAAAAATAATATAGGTTCAAAGAAAGTATTCCTAGGGTCTAACAGATTTCGAATATTTTCAGTACACATCTATAACTCTATTTGACTACTCTTCTGACGAATTTTTGTTAAGATCGGTCAACCTTTTTCTGTACTTCTATTACAAAGTCAAGAAAAAATTAATATAGGTCTAAAGGAGGTACCCCTAGTGTTTAACCGAATTTGACTGTTTTCAGTACAAAGGCAACCCTTTTGACGAATTTTTTTTAAGTTCGGCTAATCTTTGTATGTACTCCCACACAAAATCAAGTAAAAAATAAGTATAGGTCCAAGGGAGGTACCCCTAGAGTATAACCGATTTCAACCATTTTTTAAAATTTTTCCTTATTGGCTTAAACTTATTAAGCATACAAAATTGCATTATCATAAGAGCACTCCTTTTATTTTTGTCCAACTTTTGTATGGGGACAACACACTGTGCGACGCTTCATTTGTCTATACAAAAGCAGTCTTATAAAAAGTAATGGCAAGTAAAAATTCCAATGACTCAGCAGTTGTGCTGAAACAGTGCAAAAAACCAATGCTTACACGCAGAGAAAAAACATAGTTGCTACAACAATGTTTTAAGAGAATCATAGTATGATTCGGCTAATGATTGTTACTACCATTTTCTTAAACATATAATGATTTCTCAATCATGGTAACAAAATTGCAACAACTATATTTAGAAAAGAAGTTTTTTTGGCTGGAGCCAGAATATTATTGAAACAATATATTTTTTTTTATTGGTAGGTTGAAATGCACTCAACCTATTTTTTTTTTTTTCAAAGCATGTTTTACGAAGTTTGAAGCCTTGCATTTCTATTTCTTTGCAGTCTTTAGAATAAGGTGATTTATAACAGAATACAATAATTGAGGAGTTGACGAACGAAACGACACATAACCAAAAATCGAAAGAAGTTATTTTCTGTGAACAGTTTGCAAGAAAACCCTTCACTTCATCGAATAGAAGACATGTTACGTCTTTTGAAGTGTGTCCAACGGCACGTGTAAATTATCATCGAATACAGAATTCGAATACCAAATCCCGGCTGTGCGATTTATAATTTCATAGCTATTCGATATAGCACTTTTGGGTTGCATGGGAGGTGTCCCGCCCCTTTGTCCCTATAATTCCAAAGGTATTAGATATCGATAGTCTCCGATGTAAGAATTTGTATGACTATTTTCATATTTCAAGTCTTGCATTTATTTAAAAATAATTTATTTTAATCAAAATAAAATAAAAAAACGTGGTCTGAATTATTAATTATAAGACTGCCACATGTGTATATTAGACCGTCCCACTTTTTCAACGTTTTTTTAAAAGTTCCCGGGACACGTTGATTTCTGATTTACTCTTTAAAAGATGAATTTTGGTATATAACTCTTTAATATTAACTAACGGTAAATAGTCGCGCAATCGGCTTAAAGGCTTTTTGGCTAAAAATTCGTTTTTTCGAAAAAACAAGAAATTTCTTCTTCAGTATTTTGCATATAACTATGAAAATAATGAAACAATTTTTATCAATTTATACTTATTTAAAAGCAAATAAAATTATCGATCTTATGCTATTAGAAAAATTGCATTTTGTTCAGTATATTTTTTAAAAAACTCTGCAAAGTGATTTCACTTAATAAAACTATTTCGAACATTTGATAACTTCAACTCACATTACCCCACGTTACAAGAGCATTAAGAAGAAGTTTTTGATTATGTAAATTTCTTATTTTGAGTCATTTTTACGACAAAAATGTTGATATATAATTTAAAGATATATGATACGGAATTTTTTCAAAAAAGCAACACAACTGCACAGTGAAGTTTTTCTCACAAAAAATAACAGTTATTTTTTGAGGGATATCTTTTCCCACAAAATATCCCACATATTGCTATATCTAAGAAACTGTTCATTACATGGTCATAAAATTTCAAAGGTGGGACCATGGCACCAATATATACCACCTCACAAAAACTAGGCGGACCACACATTTTATTGAGATAAATACTTGAATTTTACTGATTTTTCAGTTTGTAACCAAGCAATTATTTTTAAAACCAGCAACAAGCAGTTCCCTTAAATTTTCTACGTACATTTTTCACATGGCCATTGAGATTTTATCTGTTTCAACGTGAGCCGCTCTTTTATGTGGGAGTCTTATGACCTTAATTTGTAAAACGAACTTGCGACAAAGAAAAAACCCCAAGTGAGGTGACTGCGTGCGTTTTATAAAATAAGGCTCTTAATGTGGTCTTGCGTGTATGAAAAAAATGACTCAGTATAAAGCATTTATTGTGAAGAGACTAAAATTCATAGACTTAAAATTTATTTTAAGTAAAAAATACAAAAAACGGAAGAAATATTATTGATGTTTTTAATTGCATGCTCTTTTCACTAGGTGGAGTCGATAATACTATTCTTTTTCAGTCGGAGTCAAGATATTCTGGTCCCAATTTATCGGAAACAAAAAAAAATCAAAGTGCAAATAAATAAAGGTACTTGTCGCTACAACTTGTATTAAAATTATTAAGCTTGGGTCAGCGCTCTTCGATCTCAATAGTTGGGCAAAAAATTGTGGGCTGAGGTTAAGTCCCCGAAAAACTGAACTGTACCTTTTTACGAGGAAATACAAAATTCCCCGCACAGTTCCTCTAAGTCTGAATGGGTCTCAGCTAAACTTCGTGGAAGAGGCAAAATACTTAGGAGTTATTTTGAATAGAAAGTTAAGCTGGAAACCGAATATTCTTGACCGAACTAGGAAAGCTATTGTTGTTTTATATGCCTGTAAGAAAGCTATAGGTAAAACGTGGGGGGCTTACCCCAAATGTTGCGCGTTGGATTTACACAGCTATAGAGAGGCCAATCATGCTAAAAAGTGTCTGGTGCAGCACTAAAACCACTTTACAATTGCAAATTGTTAGAAAAAGTACAAAAAACTGCTGCCTATAAGCAACATTAGGCATGAAAGGGTTAATATAATTGCATTTTGGTAAAAAAAACCTGTCTTTAAGATGTTAGAAAAAGGGTAAAGGCGCCTTGACACGGGCAATCCGGCCCTGCATATGGTAGATATTGAATTTTTGGTTTCAACAGTCAAATTTTATGGCCCTAGCATGAACGGTTTTTTAAATGCAGTTCTTAGTTTTTCTACAAAATATCCCACAAAAAATAGCTGCTAGTTTTTGTGCTAAAATAGAAAAGTTAAGTAGTAACTGGTATATTTAAACTTTTAATATTAAAATCGACATTTAAAACACAATCAAGCACTAACAAGGGGAAGTCCGTTGGATTATAATGGTGTCCTACAAAATGTCCCGCGATTATTTCATCCACTTGTGGTTTTCCTTTAAATAATCGGACCGTAACTGTTATTTACGGTCCCTGATATTTTGGATAAATTTTTGAAAAAACAATTTTCATGCATTTATTTCGGGTTTGGTCAAAGATGCTTTTAAAAATTTTAAATGTTTTTTTTTTAAATTTATGTTTTCACAATAAAAAAATGTTCCATTTAAAAATGTTATATGTATATCTTGTAAGAGAAACATTTTTTTCTTAATCATATATGGTAAAAATTTTACATTGAATGTGAAGTTTTCCTCGGAATTTTGTTAAAAAAAAAATTTCGGACTGTAGCAACCCTGTTGCTAATTTTAACTTGAACCAGGATCTCTGCTTTGATTCCTTAAGGACTTTAGCACCTTATATTTTCGACATACAGATTGTCAGATTTTCATACGAAAAATTACCCATTATATGTAGATGTAATGGTGTAACCTGATCTCTTAATATTTCTTGGTTTAATAAACTATATTACCAAGTTCAATCCAAATAGTTCAAAGGCAGGCTTGTCTTCTAATAAATATAAACAGACAAGTTAATAATGAAAATTATGAAATTTTTCATATAGAAACAACTATGGGCAATACTTTGAAGGAAGGCGATCAAGTCGATGAAAACTTGGTGAATAATTTAACTTCGTAAGTATATCCTTGACCAGACAACGAATTACTATATTTATTTATTTTTATAAAGCTTTACAGATCATACTGTGATTGCAATAATTCTTTCGTTTCTTAACTTGGATCGTATTTATCGATACTTTTTCCCTTATAACAAATCTATAAATTATTTTTTTAATTATTTGCAAGAGGTTTGAGAAAATATTATTTTAAATTATAAGTGCATATATATTAATTTATGACTTATAAACTCAGCTCACCGAAAGGAAATTAAAAAGTCGTGCTGATGCAAAAAACAATAAAAGCTCATCAAAACTGACGGGCAAACCTGTAGGCGAAAGAGAATCTCAGGATGTGCTGCTAGCAATTAAGAAAGCTCCAAATATATTTATTGATCATGCGTTA
Organism: Dichetophora obliterata; assembly: GCA_963920525.1. Lineage (NCBI taxonomy): Eukaryota > Metazoa > Arthropoda > Insecta > Diptera > Sciomyzidae > Dichetophora > Dichetophora obliterata. The sequence goes on from OY986435.1 coordinate 51,306,478, forward strand.
GATAACTATGAGAAAAACCAATTCAGCTGGAATGACATTTTGTGTGAATCTGCTACTCTTACTTTTGCTGTGAGTAGTGTTTTTAATAATGGGAAAGCAATAAAAGAATACGTATTTTTTTAATGTTTTCAGTCCTTTGAGAGCAGCGCATCTGTTGTACTCGCCGCAATCATTATGTTGGCCATGCATCCAGAGTATCAGGAACGGCTTTTTCAAGATCTCATAAATTTTTATCCCGACAAGGACTTTGAGATGGAATACGAACACATAAAACAGTTACCTTACCTAACAATGGTTATCAATGAAAGTTTACGCCTGATTCCCTCCGTACCACTCTTTGGACGACAAGTCACAAAAGATACTCAACTAAATAAGGATGTCCTTTTGCCAAAGAACTTGCAGATCCTGATAGATATTTTTCATTTACAACGACGAACTGACGTTTGGGGACCCCATGCAACAAAATTTTATCCCGATCACTTCTTGCCAGAAAATTTGAAGGACAAACATTCTTATGCCTTTTTACCATTTTCCAAGGGTATACGAAATTGCATAGGTAAGTGGGTCTATTTACTACATTACATAATTATTAAATACTTTCAATCGTGTATTTATTCAAGGATATCGCTATGCTTACTACAATGTTAGTGTATTGCTGGCTGGATTCGTTCGAAATTTTCGATTTACCACTTCTTTTAAATATGAGGATTTAAATTTTTATGACCACATTGCAATAAAATTTACAGTGGAACCAGGCATTGAAGTCCATCGTCGTGAAGCTTAGGGCAAGGATCGGAATTGTCGATTGTCTACTCGAAAATAAAAAAGTTTCAAATAAAAAGTAATATTTATATAAGGCACTTTTCTAGACTTTTGCTAAAATATTTATATAAATTAAGATTTACAAGTTCTAAAATATCTTAAGTTTTACATTTTGAGTCTCTACTGAAGGCTTATTTTCTTTTATCTAACCGAATGTTTAGATAGCACAGTATCCAAAAATTTTGACCTCTTTATTGATCTCATTCATTCCAATATGGCGGCAGTTACGAACAAAATTGTAGCATAATGTGCAAAACTGTGCATATGTATTAGGCGCGTACGCAGGGGGAATTTGGGGGTTTAAACCCCTAAAATTAACGAATTTAAACGAGCTTCGAGAGATTTACTCAGCACAACATGGCAGTAGTTGTGTGTTTATGGCCACGATCTTGGTCAAAGTAGATCAAAAATAAAAAGACACAATTTAAAACATTTATTGTGCAAAGACTATATATGGTAGAGTGGGGCGATTAGTATGGAAGGAAAAAAGTGTTAATGGGCGCTTCGCGTTTCTGATTCTTGGGATTGTACTGAGCAAAAAAGTCCACTAGACCATACGTCTACGGTGAAAATCGAGCTTCCAGATTTTGACTTGCAGTTTTTTATCAGACTTTTGTCACGTTTTTTTTCTTTGATATTTTTTGGACTTTTGAGCGTTGAGGAATATAACGGTATACAAAAGCTTTCTTGGTAATATTTTCCACGGATAGTATGTTAAAAAAAACCCCTTCAAATGATATTAAAATTATTTAGATATCTCGAAAATTTTATAACTTCTCAGTACAACGTATTTACTTAAAGCCAGGCCATCGCCTCAGAATGAGAAAAAACTATTGAAATTTCAAGTTTTGAATTTGCAAGCAAATATCTCAGCCACTTTTTAATCGATTTTCAACAATTTTTCTTTGTCTGAAAGATCAATCAATTGACTTGAGAGAAATAAGAAAAGATTTACCGTTATCTCACAAATTCAATGTTTTATATGGTTTTAAAAAAACCTCTAAGATATTGAGTTTTTGCTCAAAAAATAGGCCAAATGTTATTTTTGTTGTATGTTTTTTTTCTTATAAAATTTTCTTTTTTCACACTCTTTCATATGACTATTTCTATCATCGAAAATCATGATTTTTTTGATGAAAATTAAATTTTTCAAAAAGATGTTTTTATACTTTCTACAAAGTTCTACAGCTTAATTTTGAAATATTTCAAACGACTCCAAAGTTATATACACAAATCTATGTTTTAGCCATTTCGTTATAGATAAAAATAGGCATAGGAGAAACAGTTTTTCCGTTTTTCTGAACCGATTTTGATAATTTTTTAAATAAATTAGAGTAGGGAGAAGAAGTTCACCGAATAGTTATGTGACCTTTTACCTGAAATATGAGCATTTAAAGTATATTTCTGAAGTAAAACCAAAACTATAAGAAATGGAAGAACATGGCGTAGGAGGAAATTTTAGATATTAATACAACGTAGGAAAAACATTTTTCACTATCTATTACAGATACCCTAGAATAAGCATTTTTTATAGTACATTTTTTATTGTACAAATAGTAAATTCTGAAAAATTTTGATATAAAAGTTATGACGATATCTCGAAAACTGTTGCTTTCTCTCGAAACTTAAGATTTTCTTAGTACAACACATTTTCCTAAGACAAGGTCAATGCCTCAGAATGAGAAAAACGATTGAAATTTCAGAAAGTTGGTCGAATTTCTACCACAGGCGATACTAATTTTCATTATTTGTAAAACCAATTTACAAAATATTTTCACACAATCAAATGCAAAAACCGGGGTTTTTCTCAGCTTGGTCTCAATTGTCTGACAATTATTGTCAAAAATTCTACTGTAATTCAATCTCAGATAGAGACGTATTTTTTATTATTGCAAAGAAATAATAAGAGAAAATTATTAAAAAAAATTAGCTTATAGTTGAAAATATAATAGGCTTTTTAAAATTTTGTTTTGTAGAAATGCAAAAGCGTTTAATTTCTATTTTAAAATTTTTTGTTTAATTTTTAAGTATGTATTTATTATCAGTTTAAAGAATATAAAGAAATATTCTAAAATAAATTTTTTGTTTGTTTTTAAATGCATCCTGTTCTCTATAGGTGGTGTAAAAAAGTAGTCCTTTTCAGCCGGTGTCAAGATATTTTTTCCCCAAGTTATTGGAAACAAAAAAATCAAAGTATATTTTAATGAGGGTACTAGTAGCCAAAACCTTTACTAGTTATTAAATTTGCCCCAATAGGAAAAATTAATCGCGACTTTTTAAAAAACGCTGTAATTTTCAACGCTTTTGATTCCCGTAAAAAGAAATAAAAAATGTAATATGAAAAAAAAAAAATTATATTACTTACGTAAAAAAATGTTCATATCTCTATGTTTTGTAGTCTTTTCACAATATATATATATATCAACGCTAGTTGAATTCGTTAAAAAGTTTTTACGCCATAACTTCTGAATCCTTAAAGAACACACTTGTATATCATTATATCATGCCTTTGGAAAAAAATGGAACGTAAAAAAAAATATAGAGCCTGTTGCTGGCATGGCAACTTAAAATTTTTCAAAAGATAATATTTTCCCCTCAAAAATTTCCAATGATACCCTATTTACGAAAATCGCGTTTAATTTGACTGAGCTACGTTTTCTAAAAACAGACCCTATTTTGGCATGTGAATGGGGTGTCTGAATAGACCCTATTTTGGCGGCTAGGGTCCGCGAAAAAATCTCAAACTCCGGATTTGGTTTTCTTAGCAATAAACTAATCTAAGCACAAAATATGAGCCAAATCGGAGATGGTTAGTGCAACTGATATTACACTTCAATGTGAAATGGGCGCCATATTGAAAACAATTTGTTCCTACTTTGACGAAATATGTTTCATGCAAATTTTTTTATAACATATTGTGGATAAAAAATTGCTTGAAACATTTTTTAACATTTTGTAGGAAAAATCATGCATTGGTACTAAAGGCATTGTGTTGAATATAAAAACGTGATGATTTTTTCAGTATATATAATGATTTTGATAAATATTTTGTACCCCATATTTGTAGGCATTGCTTGAATCAGACAAATCGACCTGTAACGTTTATATATCCAAAAGTCTTATATCCATTAATAAGCCGATTCATTGGTGCAACGTTGCCGATTTGAGTCGCATCAAGCGAACCCTCGTTTTTGCAGCTTCGGAGACTCAAAACATGCATGAGAAGTAAAACTGGAGAAGAAAGGCTCAATGGGTTAGCTCCTCTACATGTTCACAGAGATGAAAATTTAAATGCACTAGCCCGAAAAAAATATATATTATTTTGACTTTATATGATTTAAATACAAATTCTAAATGTTTGATAGTTTAAATCATACTTGATTTTAAATACAAATTCTAGTTGTTTGACAGTTTAAAATCGTTTATCGAGCTTAAGGTCAAAGTTAGAACAATTAATTGTTCTAACGAATTTTTCCAAAGAAACAACAACAACAACAAAGTTTTTCAATATGAAAGGAAAAAAAAACCACTAGCAATTGATTTTATTGTACAATTTCTGCGGTGCTAAACGCGTCATCAGAAATCTTTGTGATTGCCCGTGCAAGCGCGTTGACGCACTGCACCATCGGGGCGATGAGATTTTGAAGCTTCAATTTCTCATTTTTTTCCTCAATTTCATAATGTCACATTTGTTGTTGTATTTCTGTTTTACTTTAGTTTCTATGCTTATGTTATTATATGTAGTCCAACAGCCTGCTGGAAGTCTGCACTAACAAAGCATGTTTACTGAAGTTGTTTTTAGAATTTTTGCTGATTTTGTTTTCAGCTGTTTTCCGTTTGGTCGAGCTCTACCATTTGATTAAAGTTTTTTCTAAATGACCTCTATATTTATTATGTTGACTTTATATGATTTAAATACAAATTCTAAATGTTTGATAGTTTAAATCATACTTGATTTTAAATACAAATTCTAGTTGTTTGACAGTTTAAAATCGTTTATCGAGCTTAAGGTCAAAGTTAGAACAATTAATTGTTCTAACGAATTTTTCCAAAGAAACATGGGCAATCACAAAGATTTCTGATGACGCGTTTAGCACCGCAGAAATTGTACAATAAAATCAATTGCTAGTGGTTTTTTTTCCTTTCATATTGAAAAACTTTGTTGTTGTTGTTGTTTCTTTGGAAAAATTCGTTAGAACAATTAATTGTTCTAACTTTGACCTTAAGCTCGATAAACGATTTTAAACTGTCAAACAACTAGAATTTGTATTTAAAATCAAGTATGATTTAAACTATCAAACATTTAGAATTTGTATTTAAATCATATAAAGTCAACATAATAAATATAGAGGTCATTTAGAAAAAACTTTAATATATATTATTATTATAAATTATATATTATATATGTAATATACAAAAAATTTGGAATAAGTCTAAAAAAAACTAAAAACCCCCCGAAATTTTTTTCTGGGTACTCGCCTGGTATGTATTTGTTGCCGCAGTGTTTTTTTTTTGTTGTAGCACAATTGTGCTAGCACAGTGTCAACACACTAAAAATTGTTTCATTTCCTTCCTCATTTTAGCATTTAAAATGCTGTATCGTTTATGTAAGCTTTTGCGATTAGAAGTCTTGAATAGCTGTGAATGGTTGTGGTGTGAATGGCTGTGCAACCTTTAATACCCTATGCTATAAACCATGCTATAAACCCTGCCGATTGTATTGCCAATGTTTGTGTTCCAAGTCAAAGGCAACAAAATCAATTGCAGAGTTGTTTGAGACAATTTTTGGAAATTCTGAAACATCGAATATTTTTTTTAAGATGACAATACATTTCGACTTCCTTGGGTTAAGACAAAAGCCATTCTTGCTTGCCCATGTTGTTACGCGCTCTAGTTCATTATTAATCGCAGATACACAATTAAAACCATTATAACGTGGACATCATCAGCGTTCATATGGACATTGCAGTATTGGAGGACATTGGGTAAATCATTCCAAGAACATAGTCTTGGGGAGCTTCCCTACTGACAGTTAAAAATTCTGACGTAATGCTGTTGGCAAAGACAGCTTGAGAACGACTAAGTAAGAATGACCGCAAAAGGTTAGCTGCTGAAGACGAGAAATTAAACATATAAAGTAATTTATAATGAAGAATACCATGATCGATTGTATCGAACGCCTTTGAATGATCCAGCAGAATAAGAAAACTCACTTTGTTGTCATCCAATCCTGCTCTTATTTCTTCAAATACTTCTATACTTCTATCTATAATTGTATCAGCCGCAAAACGACACCTGAGTTGCTATGTATATAAAGGTTGCAAGGCCAGTTTGTAAAGTTGTGTATGAATGTGATTGTTACCAAGATCGACTTTTTGCACTTTTACACTTTAACTAATTTTTAATTTAAAGTGGTACATTTTTATTTTGCAAAAATGAAAAATGAAAGAAAAAGTGCTTTCGGCAAAAGGCTCCAAAAATGAAGTGTGCGGAGGACCTGTCGTTGGTCCGGCTTTTATACTATTTTTACATAGCTCTGCAGAACACATCATATACCTAAAATCTAAGGGTCACATGGTTTCCTCTATGCCGATTCACAGTACGAATGTTCAAAAGGGGACCAACTCAGATGTAAACTTTCAAAACGCCGATACACGTATGTATGTATATATTTCACCCGCCCCCTCTATCGGATTCCGTTGGCGGAACCTTGGTATATTTTTTTTTGTTGAAAAGTGTTATTTACAAACTTTTATTTATTTATTATTTTAGCACTTAGTAAAATTTATATTGTATTTACCATGGCGCCAAACTTGCATTGTCTGTGTATGAGGATGAATTCGTGGATATCTGAGGATAAAATTGACCGCAAAATGTGCACTTTTCTAGAAAAGCCCGCCTTTGTTGTTGTTGTTGTTGTTGTTGCTATCATTGGCATTGTATTACTTGCTGCCGCCAGAGGCATTGAGGAGGTTGGCTCCAACTATATTGTTGTTGTTTCCATCTTTGTCGGCTATAAGCATGTCATGTGGCGTAGAAAGAGTTGGTGCTGGGAACAACGGACGACACAATAGCGCACAAATGCAGAAAATAATTATTTCTAACTTTTTTTTACAAAATTTGTTTAACTGTTTCGGATATTGAACCAAAAAATTTTGTTGTATATAAAATTCTAGAGCTGATATGCTGTTGTTTGTGCTCATATTGAAACAGCAATCCTTATAATTCAAGATTTCCCAGCTGAGTGTGTTTCCGCTTTGCCTTTGTGTTTTGTTTTTCTTTTACACTTGCATATTTGTTCCCTCTCAGAATTCTAAAGTTAATGACATTTAGAACAAAAAAAGAAACCGCACTCGTTTGGCAGCACTTTCAATGGGACATTGCCAGCGCCCTAGTTGCTATTTTGCTCACAGCCTGAACTACAAATTAGTTCAACTCATTAGTTTCGCTCAGCGAACGGTCATGGCGACCAAAGAAAATCCGCCTCACCAGCAACAAAGTCGTGCCAGCCACATGGAGGGCGTAAGAACATGTCGGTGCACCGGGTTCAATATTTCTGAGGACACAAAATGCTAAAAACATGAAATTAATGAAAATCCCAAACAAACAAAAAAATGGTTACCATTAAAAGAATTAAACAGTGATGATGATGATGATGATGACGACGACAACGACAACGGTCATGTTGTTGATGAGCCGCATGTTGTAAATGCTTAGATTGTTGATAACGTTGTAGTTGCGCTGTCCATGACGAAATGTTCAATGTGCTGCTGCGGATAATTATGCTTAATTTAATGGCAACGTATTCGAACACGATCTCAACTTAAACCGTCAGAGCGTCAGAGTGTGGAAGATGTCGATTAATAATTTCTATGCTTTAGCTGTTTGTTTTAGCGGCTTATTTAAGCACTTAAGTAAGCAGATAAACGTTATTCGTTTATAAACGAGAGAACTCATTGATGTCGGATGCAAGTGCCGGAAATGGCTAAGTTGTATGAACCATGTATGTTATGGTAGTTTTGGAAATTTAGCCCTGTGAAAATTTAAACATTTATTTCGAAAGCTTATAAAATGAGAAACTAACTTTAGCTTCCTTACTAGCAGCGGCTTAAATGAGTAGCCGTTGGTGGCTTAGAATAATTATTGGGTAAAACTTTAACAAATTGAAGATTGGGCTTATTTTAATAAATACTTCTGTATATCATTTCTGATAAACTAATATTTATATCTAAAGTCGTTGGTGTGCCTGTTTACCATCGCATAACTACTGAATGACTTAACCGACTGAGGTTATATGTGCATTTTTATTTTTATGACCCGATTGTTCATACGAATAGGTTCCGAAACGTGAAACAGAAGAATTCCGTCATCTTTTACGGAAACCCCACCAATAAGCTTTTTGTACCCACGCGTACTGGGCACACTCAGGGAATTGTTGAATTTCGTACACGGCTGCCATGAAGAAGATGGGGCTGTAGTAGCCATACTAGAGCTATTATATATGAAATGAAGTCAGCTTATTTATTTTTTTATTTTTTGTTTATTTATTTATTTAAAAATATTGTTGGCATTTAAGACTTGAGTCTTTTGCGCGCCGCATTATTAGAATAAATAACAACAATATAATACTTATATACTAAACTATTTGAAATTTTATAACTAAGATTATTATCATTAATGACAGAAATTCTCAACTCATAAAATGATACCAATAATTTTTTTTTTATTAGAGAAAATGTTAACATTCAAGAATTAATTATCATGTGCATGTCACAGTGAAAAAGATATTTAAAACTATTGAAAATATTTTTAAAAGATGTGATATTAACATAAATTGACTAATCAAATGAACGACCTGCGGTGAAAAAATGCTAGAGGTAGAATAAGAGGTTGTGTTAGAGCTAAGACTAAAAATTAAGTTATGTGAAGATAAGAAAAATATTTGAGTATCAATTGCTTAAAGGCTAATCTATTGGAGACTAATTTTATATGGTTGGGCAGTGAGTTCCACAGCCTTATTGCGCTAACGAAAAATAGTCTACTTGATGCTGTATAATTAAAACGCGGTATTGAGAGATTCAGATTTCTACTTGATCTGCAGAACTGAAGTCTTGCAAAGAGATATCGTGGACATTGCGAGTATATTATTTTATGCAAGAAAATTCAGTTCCTTGCTTCGAAAAGATTGTTCAGACTACGGCCAAGTAATCGAATGGAAAATGAGGAGACATGGTCATGCATCTGCAGACCATAGACATAGCGAGCAGCATTATTCAAGGCAACTAACAGTTTATGTGAGGATTTTGAGTCCAGCTTGCTATACACGACTTCTGAGTATGTAATTATTGGCACTAAAATCTGCAGGACAAGTTTACGTTTTGTTTCGGTGGGAACAAACGGTGCAGTCATTCTTAAGTTTCTTAATACATAATAGACCTTACTTACACACATATTAATTCTCCCTAGCCCATTCCACTACTAATTTTAAATCATCATTAACTCTTGCGCACAAATCCTTAACAAGCCCTGTGGGTCTTGACATATATAACTGTAAGTCATCAGCATAAGCATGCATGGATACATTCTCACATTTCACAAAAATGTCATTGATGAACATGGCAAACAAGAGTGGTCCCAAGAGTGACCCTTGAGGGACACCGCAAAAGATTTGATTATACGCAGATAAGTTGTTGCCTAGGCTGACTCTTTGGAACCTTCCATGTAAGTAACTTCTTAAAAGGCGAACTGATGGCTCAGAAAATCCTAACTGCAATTCAAGTTATTTGCATAAGATACTATGGCTTACAGTGTCGAAAGCCTTAGAGAAATCGAGAAGGCAAAGCAAGGTTAGATCACCATTATCGAAGGGAGCTCTGATGTCATCCAAGATATTAACTATAGCTGTTGAACAACTATGACCTTTACGGAAGCCTGACTGAAAATCAGACATAAGGCCCAGAGATAGAATATGTTCACTTATTTGCTCCGCCATAAGAGCCTCACATGCTTTCGAAATCGATGACAACAAGCTGATTGGTCTGAAATCACCAGGCTCGCGTGCATTTGCAATTTTCGCAATCGGAACAATTGTAGCCACTTTCCAGCTGGCAGGAAAGCACGAGGTAGTGATGCAATGGTTGATGATATGAGCAAGTGGACTGACCACATGGGGCAAAATAAGCTTAATGAACTTGATCGACACACCGTCTTCACCAATGGAATTCGAACTGATTTTTTAATGCAGCGGGCAACATCTAGCTCATTTATAGCTCTAAAACTGAAATCATGCGGTAACTCAACAGGCACTATGCTATTAATGTATTCGGCACTATCATCTCTCAACGAGCTCGCAGTGAAATAATCATTCAGTAGATTTGGATCAGTACGGCAGACTTCAGAGCCTTTATTGCAGATACCAATACTTTTTAGATTTTTCCATAACTGTTTAGAAGATAGATTTGGGCTTAGTTTAGATATATAATATTGTTTTTTGGACAGTCTAACTGCCAAGGTAGCTTCATTTCTTGCTTGCCTAAATCTTTCCAAATTGGCCTCAATTGGATATCGTTTCCACTTGTTATAGGCTTTGTAACGTTTTTTTATGATCAACTTAACACGCGTGGTTAGCCAGGGGCAGGTTGTGTTGGTGACCTGTCGTGTACACAGGGGAACATTGGATTCAAAAAGATTTAAGATATTATCAACAAAAAGTTTATTGCAAGCACTTTATGAGAGCTCTCATAGCCCCAATTGAATCTGCAATAATCATAAAAAAAAAACTAAAATTTTGTTGAGCGTCTTTTACAAAAAACAGCTGTGGTTACAGTTGTGATGCCATTCAGTATTGTGGCTACTACAACCAACTTTTAAATCTTGCGTGTATAGAAATTCCAATTCGGCTATTGCAACCTCAATACGGTTTTCACGCTGTTACTGAGGATACTAAAACCACAAAATACAAATTTCTCCATTTTGGTTTTGACTTTGCAGCGTGCTTGTTGACAAATATTAAAAAAAAATGTTTTTCAAGTAAATCTTATATATAATAAGAGTGAAAAACTAAATTTGATTGGATAAAACACACAGGAAGTATAAATAAAATATCATAGAGTATCAGTTAATCGGAAACAATTGAAGGCATGAGTGATGAAGGTGATATGTCGCAAAAATCTAGTATCTCGAATAATTGTACTGAAATTAAACTTTTTGAAGTAGTTCACTTCTAAAATAGCCACAAATATGATTGTTCTAAGCTGTCAAATTATTTGTATGCTCACAAGACCTTCATCTATGCATAGAACACCGAAAATTTAACATATCACCTTCATCTGCTCATATCTTCAATTCTCAAGATGTCGTTGAGCTAAATTGTGGCAGTTTGGCCGACTTCGTGAACGCATTTATGCAATGCATCAGTAAGGCTAGTCACGTGTGTTGTATTTTACATTGATTCGAAGCTTAACCAATATTGTGCAACTATACTATTTTAAAGAATATCACTTGAGTGCTGCAGTTTTGGTTAATAAGCTTCAGAGCGAAACCATTCAAAATGAAACACACCGAGGAATGATTGCAGTTTACGGACCAAGCGTAAATAATTTTTTTCCTGTTTTCATGTCGGTCTCGAATTTTTTAGAAGATAAAATTCGTGAAAACTTAAAAAATTATAATTTGAAGCTTGTTTTTAACTCAGTACAAGCACAAATAATTTATCTGTTAAAGCCAAACGATTATTTACGCGTGGGCCGTAAACTACACTTATGCCGCGAAATTAAAGAAACTGCGTTAATATTAAATAAAAATTCAAAACTAAACCTGCACAATTCCATCACAACAAATTTTGTCCACGCAAAATTGAAACACGTTTAGGCCCGGCAAAGACTACCCTCTAATCTAATTTTTATTTTTTGCTGAAAAACTCATTACTAATTCTCCTAATTTACCAATAAACTTTTAAAATATGTCAAATACCATGGCAGAGAACTAATTTTACAATTTCAAATACATAAGTGCTGCCATATATTTCCAAGAATCTATCGCTGCCAGCTAAGAGGACTTACACATTATGGAACCTGTTCGTCAAACGGCTTTTTACACTCAATTTTCGTTTGATGAGCTCAGTGACGAAAGTTTGTTATGCTGGTGGTGTTATGATCCCTGAACACCAGTACACTTTTTGCTATTTTTAGTAGTTTAATTCATTTATCTAATAATAGAACAAATGTGCTCGAAACGTCTGTTATTAAAAATCAATTGCAATTTGCAAATACAATATTAAGTTATAAGGACTTGACTTTGCCTTTAAGTTATACATCATTGCAAAAAGTTCCCAATAGCTTAAAAAAAAAAGTTTAATTTTACGAATTCGGATTCTGAACTAAAGCAAGCTTCTACTTTGAATTTTTTTGACATTGTTCTTAAAACTGGACTGGTAGTATGCATTGATACTTATGATGATTCTGATCCAATATTTGCATCAATACAGCATATTTTAATTCTCAAAGATTCTGTATTTTTATGCTTGGAATCAATAAAAACACTTTACTTTGATAATCATTATTATGCCTACTGTATTGAAAAAGGCATGGACTATTTTACAATTCCATTGTCTAAAATTATTTGTAAGCATGTTTCAGAAGTAACTTTAAATGCTAATGGTTTGTCGTTTATAATATGGGATTTTTAAAGTTCCATAAAAAATTTAGTTTGTAAAGCTCTATGAACAATTAAAATTTTATATTATATTGATCAAAAAAGTAATATTTTTTCAAATGATTTGAAATAAAAATTTAAAAATAATTAAAAACAACAGTTTTATTAGCAAACGGCGTTAAGAAATTGGTGATAACCTTAAAAACGAAGAGGTAAGTAGCTTAAATAGAAAAAGTTCTGACAACCTCATCATAAGGATTTATGGCTATCAAACCGAATTCCTTTCGCAAAAGGCGCTGTTATGACCCCTCCACAATTCGGCTATCAAAACCGAATGCCTCTCACCATCGCTAAAGGCGCTGTTATGACCCCTTCACAATTCGGCTATCAAAACCAAATTCCTCTCACCATTAAAAGTTCTTGCAACTTTCTGTGATGTTGTCAAAACCGGCAGAGCATCTCTTTAACTGGAATAACAGCCCTTATGGAAGTTGTCAGAGCCTCATATATTAAATTTTTTGAGAACCGTAATATTACGGCTAGAAGAAGCGAAGTTTTGATAGCATCGCCAGTTCTGTGAGTGCATGGGATATATGTTAAGGGTATTCAGGATTCAATGCACTTGCCAGTGCAGTTGGGGGCTTGTGCACTTTACAACAACAAAATACACGTACGTCAAAAATCTGCACTGTAGTGCAGTAAACTTGAGGACTTGTGGTGTGTTCACGAAAACCTTACTGCACTAATACACAAGTCCTCAACTGTAAAGGTAAGTGCACTGAATCGTGAATACCCCTAATATAAACATACCACCAAAACAAAGAATCAATTTCAGATTGAGAAAGAATCAAACACAGATACCGACACCTAATTACAAAACAAACAACAATCACCCTATAATTGTTTTTATTCATTCCGGATAAAGAACGGAACTAATAGAATAGATTGCTGGTTATCCAGAACATAATGAATATAGAAACAAAGTTGGTAAAGAAAGAAAAGATGTTTGTTTTGATTATTAGCAAACGAAAAATTGAAAATTTAAAAAAAGCTCCCAACTGAATTCATGTAAAATTTAAAGATCACAAACTAATGCACTGTTAGTTTATTTTCTAATTTTTGCCTAAGCATTGCCAAAGGCCACAATTTGTCCAAATTCTGGTTTCCATGTTTCGGATTCAGCCGCACAATATGGATTTGTGTTCACCAAAATACCTATCAAACTTATTATTATGCATTATATATAGCAAACGAAATAAAAAAGCAAATTAGAAGCTTTAAACGATAGAAATTTTATCATTTTTAATAAACGCCATTTTACTTCAATTTGCTGTTTATTTATAACGTCAATCGAATATAACCTCAAACACAAGGAATATTCTTTTTATTCTACTTCAGCTGATGGTATAAAAATAATGCGTTTGGAATATTCCGTAAAAATAAAGAAACACAAAAAGAATATTCCGGATAATCAAAACTGACTAAAGAAACAAAACAAGTCATTCCGAACGTCTGGAATGAATAAAGAAACACAGCCATTATGGAACAAATTTATTGAAGTGATTTGAACAGAGTGAAAATATAATTTCTTTCAGATTGAAAAATGGAACTACAATGGAAGTACAAATTATATAAAACAAATCTATTTTTACAAAGTAGTTAAATTCAAAGTATAATATTTGGACTTCAAATCTTCAGTCCAACACCCCCATTAGAGTTGAAGTCCTTGACACCCAGTTTATCTCTGCATTGTCTCTTTTTATCTCTGTGTAAGGATGTTCGCTAGCATATCTTCTGTGCTAACATGCTCAACTCAAGATCCCTACTGAAGTGATGTCTTACATCAATGTGTTTCGACCTCACATGATACATACTATATTCATACTATATTCAGGACTCCAGCTTCTCTTGAATTATTTCACCATACAAAGTTTTTAGCCAAATAGCTTCCTGGCATGAAGCTGAAACCCGCCAGAGGACCTTCGGGGAATCTGCCTGTCCCAAGCCAGGAATAGAAGTGGTGAGGGTTTGTTATTGGATGGGCAGTTCATGGGGCACGGCCCATGAACTGATCTCATAATGAGTTCATTCTTGAGGCACGGCTCTTGAATGTTCATCTGATAATCTGTAAAAGAAAAAGGTTTACCTTGAGCCTTGGTTGTTGCTGCCAAATTCTTGGAGAAAGCATGGTTTTGATATTAAGTTATCATAGCACCGTCATCTGTAATATGCTTTCGATGGACGATCAATCCAACATAACTTGAAGAGCGGGGACTGTCATCCATCAATGATGAGGAGACCTGATCTATCGTTATTCTGCAGACCTTATCTTAGAATAAAGGTTATTATGTAGGAAACATTTAATCTTCGGACCGTTGTATAAACCAATTGGTATACAACGGCTCATGCTTCCTAGTTTTCTAAAAAAGGCTTTTAAATAAGTCTTAATTAAGATAACGACGTTGCATAAGTAGGATTGAGGTTTACCCAGTTTTACTGGGAAACCTATGGTTATTTTTTAACCTAGTCATGTACAATTCGAGTGGCTGAAGGTGTCACAGTCAAATATAAATGTTCTAAGAACTTTTGGTCTGTAAGACGGGATGTTGAAGAGCCTTGTCAGGTGGAGCCTTGAGCCCAGGTATTGACTGTCGTTGGGTTAGGCCCACGTGGGGTATTCAAAGCGCTCTGGCTGTGGTTAGGCCAGAAAGGCCGGTGTGAGTTACACTTAAGTTGAACTCGGGCTGGTGATTCCCTTAAATTACTAAGAGAATGATGGTAGATTGAATCTCGCTAATTTCAAACAGTAAATGTTAGGAAGGTAAGTAAGCAACTACCGGATCAATAAACTGTTACCTTTGGAATTTGAGTACAGGCGACGGGGAAACCTAAATAGTCTGAGTTGTGTCCACTGAGATTGAGGAACCTGATGATATGATGGTTTCAGGCCTAGAAAGTTTCTGCCTTAATCTTTCATGTCAGAGAGTGATGACCTCTGATATGATGTAGATGATTATTGCGGAAAAAAATAATGGGTTAATTACTGGTATTGACTACTGAGATAGTCCAAGGTTATTAAAATAACCAAGTCAAGTATAAATTCAAGTAGCTGATAGTGTTACGGTCATGAATTGCGTCAATCTGACGTCAAAGGTTCTGTTGCATGTTATTAGGGGAACCTTTCAAAAGTGGTCTTTCTTGAATTCCGAAGGGGCGTTGGCCGACGCTTCATATTTATCCCAAGCTTTGGAGCACCGTTGAATTAAGCCTTCGCGGCAGGGGTCAACGTTAAAAACATAGTGGCTTTCTGGCATGAAGCTGATTTTGCCATAAGCTCCACGCTACGCAACCACCTTAAAAAATAAACACGTGCCCAGTAGTTTCAGTACACGCGCAAATGCTTCGCCCAGTCAGTATCAGTAAATCCAGCTATCTTGCCTTTCGAATTGCCTTTGAACTCTAACTTGTAGTTAAGTGTACCTTTCAAATATTTAAATACACGTTTCATAGCTACTCAGTGCACCTTTCCGGTATTTTTGTTGAATCTGGCCAATGCCTTCACTGTAAATGATATATCGGGCCTTCTGATCTGTGTTGCGTAAAATAGACTAATACTTGCTTCCTGATATGGAACATTCTTCATCACTTTGACTACTGCTTTACTGGTTGGAGAAAATTAGGAATAGAGCTTCTGGTAAACATCTACAGATATACCTACACTTTTGCAATACAACATGGTAAATTTCTTCAAAATGTCCTGCAAGTAAAGCTTCTGATCCCATAGCTTTCCTTTATCCCTGTCGTGAGTAATATTCATACCAAGAATGTAATTAACCTCTCCAATATCCATAAGTTTAAAACTTTTCGTCAAGAAATTCTTAACCCTTAATCCTTGTCAGAAGCTGCATTGGAGAAAATCAATATGTCATCCACAAACGTTGCTATGTAAGTTTTCATTTCCCCTTCTACATAAAAATATGCAAAAGGAATGTTTTATTTGGATTGCAGCATTCCAAAATCTTTCAAAGTGCTGCTAAGCTTCTGATTCCAGCATCGAAACACTTGCTTCAACCCGTACAACGACTTCTTAAGTTTACAAACTTTGCTTGGATCTCCGCTGAACCCCCCAGGATTCTGCATGTTGATTTATTTCTTGCAACTCACTTTGCAGAAATGCTGCAACAAAATGTTTCCTCGTAGTCAATTCATTTTTTCTGTGAAAAACACTTAATCACAAGCCGAGCCTTAAGTCTGCTCGCTCTACCTTCGAAGCTATTTTTTATTTTGAAACACCATTTGTTTGCTATAGCTTTTTTTCCAGGAGGTAAATTTTATGGTACCCAAGTTTTATTATATAAAAGACTGAAACTTCTTCTCCAAAGCTCTTTTCCACAACTCAGCTTGTGAGCTATTAAATGCTTCATCAAACGTTTTTGGTTCTTCCAACAAATGTTAAACTCATTTGCAAAGCGTGCCACCGATTTTTTACCCCTTGAAGATCTTCTTAGCTCCACACATTCAGGAACCAAACGAGACTTTTTATTCGAAACAGAAATTACCCCTTCTGCTACCTCGTCGTCGGAGGAAAACACATCATCCGACTACACATCTTGCACTATTACAGCAGGATTTTATGTAGTTCTATTGCTTGCAGAAACCTTTTCGACGTAATCACTATCGAAAAATTCAGTTTCTAGAAAAAAAGCATCTCTTCTAATGGTAGTCTGTTTGGTAATTAGGTTAAAAAAATCTATACGCCTTTGATACTGTACAGTAGGGCGTATCGAATTACAAACTGGTTTTGTTGCGGTGTGTATCGAGCAGTTTTTTGATGCTTTGTTCCTGATTTTTGAGTTATTTCCGTCATTCTTCGATTGCAAAAATTTGTATTCTTCCTTCACACTGGGTTTCAGCGAGGTTCTTGAACTCTTCAAAGTAGAGAAGGGTAACTCAGTGTTGTGCTATGACACTGTGCTGATTCTCTGTAGTGTGCCATGTGTGCAAGCGCACTACGCTGACTCATATAATGGCACAATTGAAGAGCTTAGACGCACTTTTGCGCGTAAAGTGGCTTTTGTGTGCAGCGTTGGGATGTATAGCAAAATGCTGTGTTAATCTTCTACTCTGAAACTCATTGGTTATCGCTACTGTGCACTGCATTACTTACATTTTGTAAAGTTTTTGCTTAGTAAAGTTGTTTTTTGTTTTACTTTAGTTCACTTGCAATAATTGAAAATATGCAGCTTGTGCATTTTGTAAACAAATTAATAGAAAAGGGTGTTAGCACTCTATTTGTTATCTACACTTTTATAAGTACTTTGTTCGATTGTGGCACAATTGTGCTAAGACAGTGTGCTGACACATAAGGTTGAACATGTGCTAGTGTGTCAGCACACCAAAAATATTGTTATTACCCACCTCTACCTCAAAGCAACTGTCAACTTGATCTTTCGTCTTAATGAAATTGTTAATTCTTGAACATTTAGTTATGCACCCGAGCCGGTATACATACAAGCGAAACTACGAAAGGAGTAATCGCTTCGAATTCTACAAACCAACTGAACTTTTTTATTCTTCAATATTCCAGTGTTACCATATAAGAAAAAAATAAAATGTTGCCATAATAATATAAAAGTAATGATATTAAATAATAAGAGCCAACTCTATGTTAAATGGTAAAATTAAGTTACAATTAATTAGAATTTACGTTTATAACAGAAATAACCAAAAACTTTTCTGGAAAAATCATCAATAAATACCAACATGTAGCGTGAACCACTGAACGATGGCTCTGCCATCGGACCACAGCGATCAGAATGAATTATCTCCAAAAAATGTTCAGCCCTTGTACCGATATCCTTAAATGGTAAACGAGAAATCTTTCCTTTGAAAGAATAAAAGACAACCGTGAAACCTCGTTTCACAATTTTCGATATGGATAATAAATTTGTATGAGCGTCAGGTAAGTACAGTTTAGTTTGTATATCAGCATCACCTGATGAATTTCCTCGCATTGATGAATGGTTTGCTGTGACGAGTTCAAACTCAGGACTCTCGGCTAAATTTCGGAACATAAACACATCTTGCACATGTGAGATGTTGCACCTACGTCGAAAAACCATTTTTTTTTCGAGAAAACATTATTTTCTTCTTTTCATTGCCATGCTTGTCAAAGTAAGTTTTAAAATATTTCTTTTTGGGACAATTTGCATTGATATGCCCAAACTCCTTACAGCCATAACATCTTAAACCTTTAGAACAACATTTTTTATAACTTCGTCTTTACGTAATCTCCAGACATCACCACGCCTGAACTTTTGGTACCCACTGTCTTTGATTAAATCCTTTCTGGCAAACCTGCTCACATCAATGTGCAGATCCATTTCTCTGATACCTTCAAACTCGCATTTGTCAATTTGTTAGTAGTTGTGATTATTACGTTCACGGATTCTTTCATCGATGCGCAACCTTCCATCCGAGTTGTAATAAACTTTCTCAAAAGACTTACTTTTTGCGTGAGACCGGAATCTTCGAAAGATTTCTGAAGATTTGTTCACACATTTGTTGCTGTTATTGCACCCTGAGCAGAGCTGGGTTGTAATGACTCCTTTAGAAATTAATTCCAGCCCGATTCCGATTCCTTGGAATTAGGACATTGTAATTGTACATTTCAATTTCTCAGGAATGTTATTGGAAAAACTTCTCAATTACATTACAGGAATTCTAATTGCTTATTGGACATCTCAATTCTTCAGGAATTGAATTAGAAAAAATCATCAACTTCATTACAGAAATTGTAATGGTTAGTTGAACAAGTCAATTCCTCAGGAATGGAATTAAAACAAATTGTTGATTCCATTACGGAAATTGCAATTGGTTATTGAACTCCTCAATTCCTGGAAATAATGTTAGTAGAATAATGAAATTTTGTGCGGGGGTGTGGAAGTTGTGTACCAACCTCCTTGCAAATATCGGCGAGATTGGACCAGGAAGTGTAGCAGCTGTTTATTTTCTTCTTAATGTCGTATTAAAATTTAAAAATTAGTATCTTCGACAATATATTTATTTGTTTATTTCATAAACCAACTAACAGTGCGAGTCGAATAAAGTTTTCTAATAAATAATGAAGTACTTTTAACTTCCAACTACAATTCCTGTAATAGAATTGACGATTTTTTCCACATCATTTGTGAGGAATTGAAGTGTTAAATTTTCTATCACAATTCCTGTAATGGAATTGACCATTTATTTTTCAATTCTATTCCAAAGAATTGAGGTGTTCAATTACCAAATACAATTCGTGTAATGCAATTGACGATTTTTTCCAATTACATTCCTGAGGAATTAAGAGGACATACTACCATTCCAAGGAATTGGAATTGAATTGTAATGAGTACTTTTTGACTCAGCTCTGACCCTGAGTATGCACGTACAGCATTGGATCCACAAGCAGACCAGCTTTGATCTAGCAGGTACGTTTTTCTTCTCGTCTGCATCTGAACCCATTACGCTTTAGACAAAACCATTACTCTTCTTCAAACTTACTTGATCTAAATAGCTCACAATTAAAATCATGTATAAATGCAAAGAGTAGATCACAATTATTTATAAAAATTACAATTAGATATAATTTTTAAATTTTAATTGCAAAATTAAAATTAGATATAGTTTTTAATTTTTAATTTTTTATTTAAAAAATTATGCTATACAAACTTTTCTTTTAATATTAAATGTAATTTTTATTTTTATTTTTTAGTTTGATTTATTTTTTGTGGAAAAAAAAAATTTGTGGGAAAAGTGCTAAAAATAGAGTTCTAAATTATTTATATTCTTGGTTTTTGGTATGACTGAGGAAATTTTTTTTTTAATAGTTTAAGAATTTTAGACACGAAATCAGATAAAATTCAAGTGTTCATCAGTGTTTCCTCAAAGAAAAATCTTATGGAAAAACTTCATACGAGCATGTATAGTTTTTTACACCTTTCAGATAGCCTACATTCGAGTATTAGTTCTTAAGCATCCTGTCGATCTATTCAAATCAAATTTTGCACAAAAAAAACTGAATCATTTTCGTATCCACAGCAAAGATCATCAAGATTTCTTAATCCGTTCAGAAGCTATGATTTTTGCAACTAGAAATGCTAGATCGAGTCACGTGCGTTGGTTAATTTGATATAAACTGACATTATTTTTTTTCAATCAATTTTGTATCTTTTATTACTTAAATGTCAAAAAGGTAATAAAATTAATTTAATAATAAAATTCCAATTAAAATTAACTAAAAATATCAGTTGACTTTAAACAGTCTTTTATATATATATATGTATGTCAATATTAGAAATATTTCTGCAAGAAAAAACACTTATTATTTAAAACATTGACAGCTTGTTGCCAAATGTTTTGGTTTTTTGTAGAAAACTTGAAATTTTTTTTAAAATATTTTTTATAGAAAATTAAGGTTGAGCATTCATTGCTTTTGCAAATTGTTTTCATTTTGACAATTTTTCTGTTGTCACTCTTGCGTAGCTGACATAAAAAATATCACTGGTCATTTATCAGCTGCACTTAAAAAACTGTATCTAGCAGAACAATAGAAAAAACATACAAATATTTTTAGCAATATCGCAAGTATGTGTGCACGTACAAATATAATTGTAGATTATTAGTAGTTTAAAAAAATAACTGCAAGGCATTATTTCAGCGAGCAGTTGAACAGTAATTAAATAAGCAAGGTCTAAACGAACAGTGCCAACTTTTTGTGTTTCAACCACGAAATAAACACTTACTTTGACTGCATGCTTTACGCTTGGACCATGAATCATAGACACTAAACAAAAGGCGATATATTCAGCTAGACAGCTGTAATAACAGCAGCAGTAAAATTGACAACGACGCATAGTTAGTCGATCAGCATACTCCATTTGATTATTTTTTTTAAAAAGGTGAGATAATTTTTTTAAAAACAATTTCTTTCTGTTTGGCTCAGTAATAAAATAAATATGATTAAAAATAACCAAAAAAAAAAACTAGGTTAACTTGATATTACGAAAATAGTCAAAAAGAATTAAAAGTAACAAAGATATAGTAATCCGACTACTTTTAGAAGCTGTTTTTGATTATAATGTTGATTTTATTTGATTTAAAAACAAATTCTAAATGTTTGTTAGTTTAAATCATTCTTTATTTTAAATACAAATTCTAGTTGTTTGATAGTTTAAAATCGTTTATTGAGCTTTAGGTCAGGTTAGAACAATTAATCGCCGCTCTATCACGGCGATCACGGCTCGAGTTCGATTCCCGACGGTGGCATCACAAAGATTTCTGATGAAGCCTGTAGCAGGGCCGAAATTGCAATAAAATCATCTAATGATGTTTTCCTTTTCATATTGAAAATATTGTTGTTGTTTCTTTGCAAAAATTTTTTAGAACAATTAATTGTTCTAACCTGACCTAAAGCTCAATAAACGATTTTAAACTATCAAACAACTAGAATTTGTATTTAACATCAAGAATGATTTAAACTATCTAACATTTAGAATATGTTTTAAATCATAGAAAATCAATATAATAAATAACAAGCTCATATAGAAAACTTTCAATTGTTAGTATTTTTGATTATTTCAAAAATTTCAGTCTAAAACATAAAAAATGTTGTTAAATTTTATTGACAAACAAACAGAGATATGTATTTAATTATTAAACAAAGATTGTAAAAAAAAACAGAAAATTAGAAAAGAAGATAATTATATACATATCAATAACTTATGAATAAAATTTTACAAAATATTCCGTACATAAGGCTTAAATTCATAAAATATTCAAAAAGATTCAAAAATTATTTCTAAAAGTAGTCGGATTATTTTTCTTAATTACTTTTGATTTTTTTTTTTTTTTGATTATTTTCGTAATTTCGAGTAATCTTGATTACAATTTGGTTATTTGTCATCGTAATTAATTACTAATCATAAACTTCTCCCTTAAGGATTATATAATTATAATTATTGTTAAAATACAATCTAATTGATTACTAATCGTAATTTATTTAACTTTTCGTTATAAGTTAAAGAATTTTTTTTAGAAATTAACTACCCTTAGTTTCTTTATGTGTATTTCACTCATGTTATTAAAATTGCAATAATTTTATCAAAACTGTTCAGCCATTTTTTTTTTAAATAAATCAGATTTTTTAAGTTTTTAATTCAGTTTTAAGAGGAAATATCAATTAATTTACAGTCAACAATTTGCGAGGGTAAACTAGGTCATTTTCTAAAATGCTTTTCAGCTTTAGTTAAAAACTTCAAAGCTAGTCAAAATAACGATTATTACACTACTAAACAAGGTTTTCCAAAAAGATAAATTATCTTACAAAAATAAAATGTTACAATACAT
The DNA here is from genome assembly GCA_963920525.1 of Dichetophora obliterata. Classification (NCBI taxonomy): domain Eukaryota; kingdom Metazoa; phylum Arthropoda; class Insecta; order Diptera; family Sciomyzidae; genus Dichetophora; species Dichetophora obliterata. Next base: position 51,329,341 of record OY986435.1, read on the forward strand.
AATACATATATTAGGGCATATCGAAAAATTTTGATTGTATTCTAAGAGGTCTCAAAACTGCATTGTGTGGATAAGATTTCCCAAAAAATAATTTAAGGAAAAAATAAAGATGTCTTACTCTCCCGCAAGGACAAAGTTGTTTTTTAAGAAAAACAGTAAAAATCACGATCAAACATGCTTTGAATTTTGTAAGAAAAACTACATGTGTCTTAAAGTAAAAGTAAATAAAGGCATTAACTAACAATATCTTGTCAAACACAATGCCACTCCCACAAGGTCCTGTGTGGAGGATATTCGAATCTAAAAGTACACTCGAGGTAGTACAAAACTTTTAATGGCTATATAATTGTCTAAATTTTGGCGATTTTAATTAAGTGTTAGCGTTTTCCTTAAATTTGGCGAATGAATAATTTGCATATTTTTTGCATATGCATTTTCTTGTTTATGATAAAAGTATACTTGAATGCAATTTTTTAACTTTTTCAAAAAATTCATATAAGGTTTTATATCTTGGGTTTCAGAAGTGGTACCGAAGAAAATTTCCTTAATTTAAATTCTTCAAATATTTTTGAACAACACCCTGTCCAAAAATATCAATATACAACACTAGTTTAAGACCACGATTTCTTTTGTTCCTATTTTGAATTTTTAAAAAATTTTCTTTTAAGAATTTTATAATTCGTTATAACACCTTAACTCAGCATTCACAAAAATGTTATACTAAAATTTTGAGTTTCTGAGTTTGCCATTCAATGGGTCTCAATTAACTTAACAATTGTTGTTAAGAAGTTTTTTAGTGAAATAATAGCCATTATGGAGATATTAACAAAATTGTTACATTTCTTGATAACTTCAAATAACTTTTACATATCAAAATAGGAAAAAAAATCGTGGCCTTTTCCTGCTGTTTTAAAAAAGATATTTTTAGACAGGGTTTCGGTTAGAACTATTTGCAAAATCCGAATTGAGAAATTTATCTTCGATACTACTACTGGTGATCGAGATAATACATGCCAATGATAGCAACAACAACAACACAGGCGGGCTCTTCTAGAAAAGTGCACATTTTGAGGTCAATTTTATCTTCAGATATCAACGAACTCATCCTCAGTTTGGCGCCATGGTAAAAACAATATAAATAAATAAGACCTTATATGAATTTGTAAATGTTAAAAAATTGCATTCAAGTATACATTTCTTCAAAACAGAAAAATGCATATGCGAAAAATATGCAAATTATTGGTTTGTCAAATTTAAGGAAAACGTAAGCACTGTAGTCAATATCACTGAGATTTAGACAATCTGATAAAAATTTAAAGTTCTGTGCTATCTCGAGTGTACCTTAAGATTCGAATATCACTCACTCAGAAAACTGTGGGTAAAAACCAAGAGTAGCATCATGTTTGCCAAAATATTGTTAGTTAAAGTCTGCATTTACTTTTGCTTTAAGACATATGTAGTTTTTCTTACAATAATTAAAGCATTTTGAGATCGTAATTTTTGACTATTTTTCTCAAAAAACAACTTTGTCCTTGCGGGAGAGGAAGAGATCCTTAATTTTTTCTAAAATTTTTCTTGGGAGATCTTGACGACTCTATGCAACTTTTGAGACCTCTTAGAATGTGAAATTTGAAAAAAATTGTTATTCGATACGCCCTACTGTATATTCATATATTTTTATAGTGTAGGCTTTTCTTGTATAGATTTTCTTGTATGTTTAATAAGTCTGCACAATAATGCAGATATATAACACTTCTTATAGCGTTTAAGCGTTTAGGTTTGTATTGGAAGTGAATAAATTTGTGGGCGGACTACGCCTATTTCTTGCATATTCGAAGTTTCGATACAACATTTACACAACCAAATTTTATATACAGTTGCGAACGAAATAATAGCAGTACTTTTATATTCAGACATGTTTGGATAAACTATAAGCCAATTTATAGTATTTCCACTGTTGTTGATTGTATGGCAGGTGGGCGTGTTCGTAAGCTGATTTCAGGTCTTTCCGTCCATATGAAAATGTGCACCAAGTTTCATGTAATTATCTCAACGCCTTTCGACAATTCTACGCTTACGGAAGGACTACATCTTTTCAGGTGATGTTCGGGAGCAGTGTATACAAAAAATATTTTTTCTTGCTATAAAAAAGTTTGGAATTTAAAGTAGACAATAATAAAAAAAAAATACTTATTTCTATACAAACCTTACTTCTTTGGCTTAAAAAATATTCGCTCAACGCAATATCACACCCCTATCTTTTCAACATATCTTCCAAATAAGTTCATAAATAACATATAAAAAATTTTAAAAATAAAATGTTATCTTTTGTTCACTTTCAAAGTTCACTTTCAAAGTTGGAAAACAATTATAGGTTTTTCCATTTCAGTCAAATCTTACATCACTAAAAATATAATGCTTAATACTAAATAACTTTTGAAATAAAGACTGGATTTTAATTATTCTGGTCACCCATTACTTTTTTAAATTGATCCTACAGACTCACAAAATTGTGTATAAATTACTCAGTTTACAAATTTTTATTTCTGGCGCAAAACTACCATCACATATAATTGAAGTAAAGATAAGAAAAACACTTTATCATTTTATCTTTTTTCCTCACTTTTCATTAAACAAAAGATCACTGTTTGAAAATTTTAGCAATACCGAAGGAGTACCTTTTTTCCCTTCACTGCTGAAATTTAAACATTTTGTTTTGTGTCATACAAAGAAAATAAATAAATAAATTTAATTTAAGTTGTAAATAATGTATGCAAATTAATAAATTCCATAATTTATCTTTTTCTTTGTTGATAGAAAGTGAAACTCCACAATACGATGTCAGTGGAGGCGGTGGTACATTAAGAAAAGTATTGAAAAAAACTGTTATTGAACGCTCATTTTGTTTTCTTTTGTTTGACGTTCGTTTATCGCAGCTCGTGAGAAAATAGGTTGTTGTCAAGGCTACCTGATAAATTTTTGTATCATAAGCTGACCTATTTAAAAGATTTTTGACAAAAAATTAAAAAAATTCCATTAAATGCATTGGACTCTATATTTTTTTAAAAATATACAATTTTATATACTTTGAATAGCTTGTTCTAGAGTTATGACATTTTACCTGTAGAAAGTATATGCTGGGGGGGAAAATTGGTAAAATCACAGAAAAAATAATCAACTTTTGGGCTCCAAATAAGAGTTCAAATCTCAATGTGTTTCCAAGAATTCTCTTAGGTGAAGAATTATCGGTCGATTGATATATATTACGTCATCATATAAAAAAAAATACAAATTAGTTTTAGCCGCAATTGGTACACTGTGCGACGTGGACTGACGACAGATAAGCATCAATATAAATGTTGTAGTTTATTAGATTCTCATTAAAAAAGTATTGACAAGAATGTTTAATGAACAAAATAATGGAAAAAAAGAAAAGCCTTAGAAAACGATATTATCAACAACTTATCGCTTTGCAAAGCCATCAACTTATCGCATCTTATAATTATTCGATATTTTCGTTTAATTAACTAATAACTATTAATTGATTATAATTAAGCTATAAAACAATTTGAACTAAATTGCACAAAAGAATGTTACTTTAACTCTTCTTTGTCCTCATCATCGTGTGGTAGATCTAGATACTTCATGTAAGTTAGAAACGCTGTCCAGAGCATGCTGAAGAATGAGGTAAAAATTACCTGGTTCCGCTGCGGTACGAATTTAAAATTAACCGTTTGCACACATGGCCAATAAATTATACCAACTTTGTAGGCATCAAAGAACTTATTTTTTACCTGCGGAAAAGAAGAGTAAAGATATAAAAAAACTTGGTAAAATTAATTTTGATGATGAAAAATTAAATGCAAGCTCGTGCATAGACACAGAAATAAAAGAGTAAAAATGGAGCAGCAGGTGTTTTTATGAACAAAATTACTCTATTACACTATTCAACAGTTTTCAACGTTATATTTTCAAATTACAGACTTCGATCAACGTATTGTGATGGTGGAGAAAAAAAAAATGTTCAAGCTTATCGAAGTTTGAAAAGTTTTCGTCTGAGTAATTTTAAATAAAGGCTTCAAACTTACTCTAAATTTTGCTTTTTACTGCACTTTTTTATGGCTCCTTTTTACGTTACGTACCATTACACGTAAATTTTAGGGTTAAAATATTTGATAAAAATTTTTCCTAGCGACATAATTTTCATTTCCTTGGACAAAATGTGTCTAAGCAGAAATTTTCACTATAAATTATCGGAAAAATTTGCATTGAATAGTTTTAGGAAATTTTTTTATAAGAAGTTAACTTTTTTTCTCCATAGATTACCGCTGTAGACAAATCTTGTCCAATCAGATTTATATTAACCCATTAATGACAACGTATGATAAATCCTACGCGGTAAAAGCATTTTTCACAAATTTCTCAAAAATCTGCAGCCACTGTAAAGCTTTTGCTTTCAACAGGTTTAAGTTGAACGCCTGCGCTACGAAATGAAAATTTTCCAATTTATCATTTCACTAATTTTGTATTAATTTTTTTTTTATTTCTCTACTTACTTATGATCATATGCTTCGCCACACCCAAATCCTTTAAATTTTTTTTCTAAGCTTCAGATTTTTCCGTCTAATATTAATACAAATTTATGCCAAAAATTTCATAAACTAAACTCAACGGGTCTGATGGTGAGCATTAATGGGTTAAAAAATGTTCGAAAGAAAATTTTCATAGAAGATCTTAACACTGTACGTTTATGTATAGTAAAGTTTCTTTAAATAATTTTTTAAAAGGGTCATAAAAGAGCCAAAAAAGGGCGCAGAGGTATGTTAAAGGCAGTATTGTTTTATGCTATGTTCACACTGAGAGCTTTTTCACTATGTTCACACGCATTTAGAGCATTAGGGTCGTTCGTAAATGTGGATTTCGTAAATACGCATTTAGCTCTCAGTGTGAACATAGCATTATTTAACACATTTACCACGGCTCTCAAACGCTTCGTACGAATTTTTTTAAATTTCATGTGCTTTCTGTTATTGATAACAGAATGCTTAAAGCGTTAGTATGCCTTAGTACGCTGTAGGAACGAACATTTTGGGCATATAACTCTACACGCGAAATTTTGGTGTAGTCAAAATTTTTGTGTGGAGAAAAAGTACTTGCTGTGCTGGTTGACAGATTCATACTTTTATTGCTGCAATTTTATATCCTATAAAAAGCAAGACTACAGATTAATAAACTATAGAAATGCAACAATAAATATGTTATATACCAAACTCAACACTCAAACATGCTTACTGCTTATTTTTTATTGTTGAATGGAAAATTTCCGCGCCAATTAAATGTACGGGCATATAATCGACAGCGAAATTTTTAAGTTTCAACTCTCCACTCACGAATGGAAGTTTGGCAACATAGCAATAATTTTCGCTTCTACAGACTACTAGCTCGTGAAAAAAAATTTCGCTGCCTGTTCGTTGTCAAAAATCTCGATGTATTTCTATGGAATTTTTTTTTCGTTCCTACAGCATACTAAGCTTTAAGCTAAAAAACACTTAGTGTATAATCAAATGAAAAAAAAAAACTCAAAGCGCATGGACATGTTGAGTGCTCATCGAACTTGATTTGACCTCTCAATGTCCACACAACATTTTTCAATTTATTTTTACAATCATTGAATTTTTACAGCCATTTGCCTTGGTCAAAATGAAAAATAGAATATATTTCTATATATTTCGTTGAATTTTGCGTGAAATAAAGCTAAACTAAGAAAATAACTATGCCAAGAAAATACGTGAAGAAAGGTTTTATCAGAGCAGTCGATTAAAAGAAATTGATGAATGCCAAAAAAAAAAAATAAATGGAAAAATGTCGGTACGTGCAGTATGTTAATTAAGTTTTCAAAATAATACTTTTACTAAACATAAAAAGTTGATATAAACATAAAAAAGTTAAAGTTTCTGGTCTTTAAGCCAACATTTGGTTCAAAAATTTAGAAGTCCAAAAAAGCCATGTTTGACATTTTTGTTCCACTTTATTCATTTCTCCAAATATTCAACAGCCATGAAAACACCCACTTCAAATTGGTTCTCCTGCAAGGAATAGGAATTTAAACCAATCCAAATTTTATTTCTTAACACAATTATTAGATCAAATAAAAACGTGTTACACATCACTTCACTTCACCCTACTAAAAAAATATTAAATATGTAAATTCTAAGAAGTGCGCTTTATAAAAAGGTGCAAGAGATTATAATTAATTGGTGATCATAGAATGCAACCCGGTACTTAGTTTTCTCGCATCATGTCTAGTTAAAGTGATACAGTATATTCTCATGTCTGTGAAGATATCTTTCGTAGACAATCGTTATAGTTTTTGAGATATAGCTATTTAAACAGAAAATTTACAATTTTTCTTTAAAAAATTGACTTTGCATACAATTTATTCAGTGTATTTATATTTTTATTACTTTCTTTTAAAATTTTCTACACTATTCTCTGCAGTTTTTTATGTGCAGTTTTTGCTTGTGATGCACTGTTCTTTTATTAAAATCGAAATGTCAAAAGCATATATTATTTCCAATTCATAATTTCTAAACTACCAAAAAATGGTTTGTGCCCTTCTCTAACATCATTTTTTGAAAATTCCTTATTTTCTTTTGCACGTGTCGAAAAAAATAAGTTAATGATACTCACAAAGTTAATAAAAAAGAACAGAAAAGAAAAGAGAATTGTATAAGAAATACAATTTTATATTAAGAACACCGAGAAAATATCTGGAGAAAATTGGATGCAAGGTAAAATTTTTAGAGAAACAAATTTAAAATTTTTAGTAATTTTAGTAATATCTATATCTCGAAAAATGGAACATATATTAAAAAGTTTAATACTGCATACTAGAGTTTGTTGATTTTTTTGTGAGTTAAGTCAAAGTGCAATGTATTAAAAGGGAATGATTTTGTAGGAGAAAAGCACCAAAGACAAAAAAATAAAACACCGTAAATTTATTTATTTTTAAGTGGCGACCGTAGCCTAGTTGGTAGAGTGCGTGGCCCCTAAGCTAAAGAACCGCGTTAGCCCGGGTTCAATTCCAGCTCAGAGAGAAAGTTTTTTGCAATTGAATTAATTTTTCTGTTCGGTCGTCACCTCCCTCTCTGTAGACAATGGCAAACCTCAGAGAGTAAAAATTTGCCATGTAAAGCTTCTTGAGAACATAAGCATACGGAAATGGCCAGTTTATTTTTATTTTTTTTTAATTTATTTAAAATTAATAAAAAAAACAAAAGCTTTATATAATACGCTAGTAAGCCCGTGTTGCGTTAAAACGCCAAAATCAAACATACCTAGATTTTATTTTAAGCTATTGAATATATTTTAAACTGATCAAAATTGAAATGAAATTAATTTTGGCCTTTTTGCAATATACGCGGTATTGCACGCGCTACGACGCAATCTCGTTATCTCAACGCAATGTAAGCATATTTAATTTCATGCCCAAATTTATTTCAATATACAAGAGTAAGAATATTTATTAGACATATTTCCAGTTGAAAAATGTTTCATTACCAGTTTCCAATTTCTTATTAAATTATTGTGTAAATTTAAAACATTTTTTCAATTGCAAGAAATCATGCCAGTATCACTTTGATATTGAATATATAAAATCATAGTCTTAGCTGTGAAATTATAAAAGATTATTCGTCAGTATAACAGTTTCATAGCTATTTCATAGGTGGCGCTAAATACCTCACATATTTTTAGACATATTTTTAGAAAAGCAATATAAAAACAATTATATGCAAACTTGAACTCGCTATAACTTATAAAATATAAATTTTTAAGCAATAAAAAGTCCAGTTTGCACATTTACAGAACTTTTTTATTAAATTTATAAATTTATTTAGATACTAGCTGAACCCGGTGTGCTTCGCTACCCCCTCGTTTAAAATAAAATTAAAAGTATTTATATATTTACAAAAATTTATTTATTTAATTTAATTTAATTATTGCAATGCTTCGCCTCTTTTTTTGTTGTAAACCAATTAGAATTCAGCGCTGAATCGCATGTAATTTGCTTCATGCTCCCCCTTTTTATTTTTAGACCAATCAAAAAGCAGCAATTACACAATCAGCTGTTTCGCAGTCTGTTGTGGGAGAATGAGAATGGGGTTACCCCACTCTCTTTTTTAATTAACACGTATTATAAAATCAGCTGTTTTGAAGACAGTGGTAGAAGAAAGAGAATTGAGCTACCCCACTATTTTAATTAATATGTATTTTAATGATTTTAATGACATGATTTGTGGTATAGCCGTTAATAAACGTAGTAAAAAAGTAGGTGCAGAAGTGTGCATGGTCGAAAAATATTATCATGTAATAAGTATTCCTGATTCAAAGCTGAACGCTGTGAAAATTTAAGATCGGTTATCAGGTCCAGCCTCCAATATATCGCAAACAAAGGGACGTGCTCCGCCCACTTTTCTTTTGGTACGTATTTCTATTCATGCTGATACCATATATAGCAAATACTGCCGCCGTTGGTCCAAAAATGCCCAAGATATGACGATTTTAAAATTTGGGTTATATGGGCGAGGCCACGCCCCTTCGTCCACTCACAACTTTATATAGTCAAGAATTTATTATTTCGTAAGAATATCCTATTGTGAAAATTTAATGATGATCGGTCCAGTAGTTAAGACTATATTGCGATTTTTAATTTTCCTAAAAAGGGGTGTGGTCCCACCAACTTTTCTCCTGGTACGTATTCCTAACTATGCCAATACCATATGTACCAAATAGCATCAACGTAGGTCAAAAAATGCCCAAAATATGGCGATTTAAATTTTTAGGTTATATGGGCAGTGCCACGCCCCTTTGTCAAATAAAAACTTCATATAGCCTTTTATTCTTTCCAGATTCATAGTAAAATGCTGTGAAAGTTTCAGGAAGATCGGTCCAAGGGTTTGGCCTCCTATAAAGCACAAACAAACAAACAAACAGACAGACATTCATTTTTATATATATAGATTGAAAGCAGATTTATTATAATTAAAGTAAAATGGGGCGAAAAAGGGGGATTTGGTAATAAAAAATCTATGGCTACCTTACCTGTAGATAAAAACTATATAAAACTTTAGGTAAATACATATTACAAAAAAAGTATTTTGTATAGCAAACATTGTTAGTGGTATAAGTAAGTATCTGAATTAAAAAAGTGGGCGTAAAAGTGGGAGCGGTCGAAAAAGTACCCTATTAATCATGCCAGAGTCCCAGTTAAATGCTGTGAAATTTTTAGGAAGATCGGTCCAGAGGTTTGGTCTCCTATAAGGTACAAACAAACAAATAAACAAACACACATTCCATTTTATATATATAGATAGCTTAAACCCGGCGCGTTGCTGCCGCGGCCCCGTTGCCAAACGCGAATAAAATGTTATCAGTGAAACTGTATATGTAAATTGTGGTCGAATACTCAATTCCATGGCTGTGCGACCTATAACTCAAAAGCTGTAGAATTTCTCAAATTTTGGTTTCATGGGAGGTGACACGCCCCCTTGTCCAACGCCATACAAAGTTATCAGTAAAACTGCATGTGTAAATTGAGTTCGAATGCTGAATTCCGAGGCTTTGTTTGCTTTGTTTGATTGACTCAAAAGCTATTCGATATCGCTAATTTGGGTTGTATAAGAGGTGCCACGCCCCTTTGTCCAACTCCCATAAAATTTTATCAGTAAAACGCCACGTGTAAATTGTGGTCGAATTTCGAATTCCAATGATGTGCGGCCTATAACTCTAAAGCTATTCGATATCGCAAATTTGGGTTGTATGGGAGGTGCCACGCCCCCTTGTCCAACTCTCACAAAATTTTATCTGCGAAGCGGCACGTGTAAATTGTCGAATACCGAATTCCGAGGCTAAGCGGCTTATAACTCCAAAGATATTCGATATCGCAAATTTGGGTTGTATGGGAGGTGCCACGCCCACTGTTAGTAGGAGGTTGAAATATACTTTACGACCTATTCTCATACCTAAAAAATATACATACAAAATTTCATGAAAATCGGTCGAGCCGTTTCGAAGGAGTTCGATTACGTACCCCGTGACAGAAGAATTTTATATATTAGATTAAATTTATTAAGATTAGACTTGTACTTAAAAGGCCTTACGCCGTAAAAAATTTGCGTTTGCGTTACATATATAAGATTGTTACATAATAACATATATAGCTATTATATATAATTTTATTTAAAGAAATATTTCACTGCACACAAGAGGAATTTTTTAAAAAATATTCAACCCAAGCATTTCTTTGCATAAAAAATAAAAAAATATCTTCTAAATCAATCAATTCTAATTAACAAAAATATCGATTTAAAAAGTTGACTTTATTAATTTATTATTTTAAAAGCTGTCGCAGCTTAAAGCTTTTACAATCCCTTCCCATGGAGCTACATACATTGGCCACTTGTCAGTGATAAAAGTTTTAAAAGTGTCAACTTTATCTTCTGCTTTTTTCAACTTCTTCCCATTCTCTCACACTCTGCAGCCAGCAAAAACTGCTAATTGTGCGACCAAAACTGTCAATTTCAACAAAAACGTTGTAAATAAACGTTAGAGTGCGTTAAGCACTTCATCAAAATGTCGTGAGAAAAAAAATCAACCCACATGTTTGGCTTGACTCGGCTCCATGAAGCAGCCAGTCTATCTCGAAACCGCTTTTAGCTGATAACTGCGTGGCCAAGAAACACATTTTCCACTCTACGTCAGCAGACATGGAAGAAAGGAAGCAAAGTCGTCAACGCTTGAATGACTTAATGTGCTCCAATTTAATATGGGGGCAACGCAAAAGAAAAATAAAAATATGGGGGCAACGCAAAAGAAAAATAAAAATACAAGTAAACATAAAAGAAAAACATAATAAAAGCAAAACAATCAGCGCGCCAGTGACGGGCGTCAAGTGTGTCGCCTGCTCGTATGCGACAAGAGCAGACGACGCGACGCACAAACTTACATACACACACACACTGACACAACACACACACTTAATGACAGACAGGCACATTAAAATGCTGCTTACTCACCTCCCGACTTGCCTGCGACAACGTATGGCCATCCATCAGACTCATGAAAAAAAGGAACGATGTTATCGCCATCGGATCGTAGGCCAGCTGCTCGGTGATGGCTTTGCAAAGCGATGATGTTATGTCCGTGCGGGGCCAACCTGCGCCAGCCAAGCGTATCCAGAGGTAGAAGGTGGGTCCCATAAACAGGCCACCAAATAAACTGAATCTGCAAGAGGATTGGAAGAAGAAGGAATAGTAAATTAGAGTGCAGTTAATTTTTACATGTGATCTTATTTATACCAATATATTGCAATTGTAAGTGAAAGTTACACGGAAAAGAAAATATTCTTACTTGAAACATCTAAACCAGTCGTAATTTTGGAATGTCCTTTTCTCAATTAGTGTCTGTTCGATGAGGCAGCCGCAGGGGTAAAGTATTGCATATGAGAGCATGCCGCGTACTATTTTGTACTGACGCATTAAGTTTCCGAATCGATGAAACATTTTGGTGTCGGTGATGCTGCTAATGACGTTGATGATGAAAAAGTGGTTTTAAACTCTGTTGCTGCGAAATAAAAAGAATATTACTATTTTCAAAGGAATTCTTAGATTTTGTGTTGCAAACACTTTAAACAGTTTCTCTTTAAAAACAAAAATTAGGTCATAGTTAGCAAAGACCGAATTATCTAGGGCTCATTCTTGATAGGAAGCTAAGCTGCAAACTTAGTATAGTGCTGGAAAGCAACAGTTGCGCTGTACGCTTGCAAAAAAGCTATAGGGACAAGACGGGGATTTTCCCCCCGTATCGTTCATTGGCTGTATACAGGGGTCATTCAACCTTTACTTTTATAAGGAGTAACAATATGGTGGCCGTCCTTGGACAAGGTCACACATTTGAACAAAACTCAAAAAAGTCCAAAGAATGACATCTATATGTATTAGCGGTGCTCTAAGAATAATACTGACTGCTATCTTATAGCATCTTTAGGTAAAACGTAGCCTTCGTTTTAAGCTTCGTTCGTTTTCCGACGATATATTATTTCCTTGATAAGAACATTTTCATCGTCTATATTTGATGTTTCGTTTCAAATTTTTTTAATACATCAAGCCAAATTTTCACTACAGTTAAGGCGAATTTACACATTTCATTAAAAACGATGATAGTGAACGTTGAACGATGACAGTGAATCAATTTTTAATTTACATTATTCAAAGTGTACATAAATTTGAAATTTGATGGATGATTCGGTGTTGAATGTCAAAATACATTCGTTGGCTGATTAATTTTATTGACATTTAAAAAAATAAAATAAATAAATTAAAGCTATTCAGCAATTAAATAAAAAAATATATAAACTTTCTGCTTGAAATTATGTTAACACCTTTCAATTGTGTTTTAGTACGAATGACACATCCTTTCGGTTTGCTTTCACTTTCATCAAAAGTAGGAAGACCTTCTACTTCTTTCACTGTTCAATGTGGATGAAAATCATCTTCATTTTAAAGATGAAACTCAATTTACATTTTACAAATCAGATGATTCATCCAAAGTGAAGGATGATAGTGAATCGTGTAAATTCGCCTTTACGTTGTCGTTCATTTCTGAATCAGCTGTTCTCGTTGGGCTAAGAAATTATTTTTACATCAAGCGAAAACAGCTGACATTCGGCTTTTGAACGAAGCCTTCGTGAAATGCACGTTACGTTCGTTTTACAGAAAGATGCTATTAGAGAGCATATTTCTTATCCCGCAGATTGTTCGGCGGTCAGACTGAGGAACACTGGAATATGGGAAAACCTGGGAACGGGTAACGCATCCATACTCTACAAATTCAAGTTCATTCCAACAAGAAGTCATTTCTGCAAACCACTACATTTCTTTGATGAAAACAACGTCACGCTTATTTCATCTAGGAAATACTGAAACAATAATGCGTTGTGGAAACCAGAATATTTATACTTCTATACAGATGAATCAAAGTTAAATGACAAGGTTGGGTATGGGGTCCAGTCAAAAGAACTAGGGGTATACCTGGTACGTAGGCTGCCTAATCCAGCCAGTAGTGTTTTCCAAGCCGAAATGATGGGAGTTACGGATATTGCAACATGGCTCTCAGACAGTGGTGCCAACTACAGCGGCTGAATAAGGTAAATCTAAGGATTTTTAAGAATTTCACACAGAATTTTTGTAGATTTCGCTATTTTTTCGACAAATTTTATGTTAAAACTTATTTGAATGTAAAAAAAGTGTACGTGTCACTAAAAAAAAATGTGCAAAATTAATTTTTTTAAATTTTGCGCTTATCAATACTTGCAAATAAGCAGCCCTGAAAGTTGCATACGTAAGCAAAGTTGGTAACGAATAAATTGTCATTCGGCTTGTCAGGACAAGCTTGCCAGGGCAAGCGCGAAAAACCAGAAAAAAGCGACCTTTTTCGTTCTTAACTTGAAATGAAAAAATTTTGTGTAATTTATAACTGCTGTTCAAAGAGTACACCAAATCTAAAGGAAACTTAAGATGAGCTGATTTTTCAACCTGTAGAACAACAATGCTTATCTGGCCGACTCTAGAGCAGTCAATAGCCCTTCTCTTGCTGTGATGAATGATGAACGCTAGTAGCCGTTACTGCAGGGTACTGCTTAATAGGCAGATATGCCTCCAGACTAGGAGTTATCACAATTGACTTCTGCAGAAGCTGCAGGGACGACGAGGAGAAAGAAACCATCTCCCATCTTCTATGCTCCTGTCCCACGCTCGCTAGAATAAGGTACAAAAATCTGAGGTCGTTCTTCGTTTTTGAGCTTGACGACTTATCAAAGACACGCGTAGATTTAACAACACAATAGAAATCCATTTAAAATTCGGAACAGATTCATTGAACTTAGGAAGAGATCGTTTGTGAGTTTCCATTGATCGTTTCTGAATTTGAGTTGATATGTTTTTAATTTAAATTGATTTTTCATGAACTTAAAATAAAATTTTTGAATTGAAATAGATATATTGATTAATTTTCTTAACTCTTTACTCCAATTGATAGTTTCCGAAGAACAATGGAAAATGTGTTATAGTAACAACCAACCAAAAAATAGTAACACTCCTACGCCTACACGCCATATCACCCCAACACTTATTCCTGCAAACTTAGATAAATCTACGTTAACTTCATCTAATTTTATTCTCTCCTTATATAGATGTGTTACACTGCGTGAAGGCTAAACAGAAATACTTATTCAATTGAATAAAACATTCCGTCGCATGGCGTTTTCGTTTCTTGAAAAAAATTTTCTGCCGTTTTTGGAAATTCTGACCTCTTGAGAAAAAATAGTGAACTCTGTAATTAAATCATGTCCTTTTCTCGAAAATGTTAACCTCAAAAAAAGAAAAAATTTGGCATAATAAAAGATGGCAGAATAAATGCAACATTTTTTCGAGAAACGAAAACACCATTAGATGGTTTTTCGAAACTTAGACTACCGCGATTCTGAAACCTGGAGAAGGCGCGCTATGAGCATTTTGCTCACGCTAAAATTCAGCGTGAAAAAACGATAAAATTCAGCTTTTTTATTAATATTTTTGCACGCATATGTTGAGTATCTTTGATAACGGTTGTTCTCCGCGTCTTGGCAAGCTTTTGCTGAGGTCAGTGCACGGTTGAAGCTGTAGGTGTGTGTTTAAAAATTACAGTAATCCCTATATACGAGCCATGCACTCCAAAAAGTTTGCCACGGCCGCATCAAGAAAAATTACAGACTTTTTTCATCGTTTCAATATGCCTTAGGCCGCGTTCATAGCAAACGCTTTTAGCTTAGCCGAGAGGTTTAGCTGAAAAACGCTTTATGTATAATCATATGGAAAAAGCTCAAAGTGTTCATAGTGCCAGCATAAAGCTAGAATAATGCTTCTTTTCAAATGCCTTTCAGCGCTTATATCTTAATCTCGCTTGCTCACACAGCAAAATAATTTTGTTTTTATGCTTTGTTGTAGAGCATTTTTAAAATGCTATTCGGCGCTTTATTCTTGTTTGATCACATATGTAGTTTAAATTTTTTTGTTTAGTTTTATTATTTATTGCGTCGTACTGCTTTTTCAAATGGATTTCGGCACTTGTTTATCTATTTTGCCTGTTAACAATATATTCTTTGATTTTGTTTTATTTGTTGGATATTTTTTGTGCTGAAGTTTAAACCGTTGTTGCGTTGTTGTTTCGTTTTGTGGTGCTTTTTAGTTGTATGCACTTGTGTATTCTATCTCGTGTGTTAACATTGTTTTCGCTGTTCTTGCTTACTTTTTGGGTACTTTTTGTGCTGAACTTTCCACCGTTGTTATGTTTTGCGTTTTTAAGTTCCTTTGAGCTTTTGTTTGTTATTAGTGATCTTTCTTTGTTGATCATCGCGAATCTACATTCTCATTAAACAAAAATCTTTCATTTACTCTGCAAAACGCAATTGATGGCATTATTTTCTAAAGAAAAAAAATGAAAACAAAGCATCTCAGCCACAAGCATAAACCGTGCACTATGAACACCAATAAGCTCAATAAGCTACTTTGTGCAGCGTTGAATAAGCATTCACTATGAACAAAAAAAGCTCGACAAAGCAGCTTTATGCATCAGCCTCAGCCAAAGCGTCCACTATGAACGCGGCCTTACACTCGCGTTCGAAAAAAAAGGCCGATGTAAAATGTTGATAACAAATATTTTTTTTTCTTTAATTATAACACAGTGTGACGAAATCGACAAAAAAAAAATCTAAACTTTATAGAATTTCTTAAAGAGGGACATCTTGCGAGTAAACTTTATTTTTAAAATTTAAGTGTTCGTGTGTTGTTGTGCCGAGATTCATTAAATATATACAGTCATTTGCTTTCTTTCTAATCCAAAATAATATCCACTTCCTTCTTGATGGAATTTTGCATAGAAGAAGACTATGTAAAAAAAAATACGATTAAATACAAAATGATCGAAATCTTGTATTTTTTTAATAAAAAAAATGGTTTTTCTATCATATTCAATTAATAGTGTTCCAGTTATGACGTTTGTTTCTTTCACAAAAATTAGCTGCACGTAAAAATATCTTTTCACTGAACTGAAGAACATTAAAATCGGTTAAAAATTCGCTAAACAGCGGTAATTTAAACGGTTTTTTTTTTGTCAAACACTGATTTTTAGGAATATGTTTTCTACCGTACACACTGCTCCCATTTCGTTTTTTTTTACATAGCCTTGTTCTACGCAAAATTCTACCGGAAGGAAATGGATTTGTTTTTTGCATTTCCAACAAGCCAAATGGCGGAAAAAATTCCATGAATGTCGACACAACAAAATTCGAACACCTCAACTATTACAATATTAAAAAAATATTAAAAAAACAATGGTTAAGCTCTTTTGTTTGTTCGATTTCAAGAAAAATCATTTTTCATCGCTGCGCCTACAAAAATGGCTATGTGTTTTTCAGTAACTTTTTAGGAGAGCAAAAAAACCGATTTTTTTTTAGTGCATTTCTACTACTGCGAGTACATTGCAGTTTTAATCACTTTTAAACCAAAAAAGGTTTAAGAAAACGGCAAATGCAGAAATATGGGCGATGTGTTAATAAAATATGCAATAAAAAAGAAATTAAATCAAAATCACATAACCATTTTTGTAGGCGCAGCGACGATTTGTTATCATAATTTTAAGTTGGCATTTAATTTTGAGCGAGAGTGTATAACAGAGACCCCCGTTTTTGGGGGCGCTGAAACCAATATGACCATTAATAAAAGTTTCAACTAGCGGTTTCCCGCTACCGCACCCATAAATTTTGTATGAGAAAATACATTTCAACCCTCATAAGGAAGTGTTAACGAGGAAACCGCTAGTTGAAATTTTCTCATGATCATATTCGGTTTAAGCACACCCAAAAACGGGGGGTTGGGTAGAGGTTTCTCCCCTCTGGTTCTTGACTTTATTTTTGTGCGCCTGTGTAATCACTAAAAGCAATAGAAAACGTTTATATAAGAAAAAGTGGCTTCTCTACCGTTGTTAAATTTCAAGGTCTTTACTAAGTATTCTTCTACATGCACCGACAAGTGATATTCTATTCCCCCATTTAAACCCTCTTCCTTCTTCATTCGAAGCAATCAATTAACTTTTGATAATATTTACACGCGTTTCACACCACTTTGGCAATACTCACGCGCCCTTTGATGTTGCGACATAAAAGGCGGCAACCGCGTCGGGGTGGAAAAAACCAACAACGACAACAAAAACAACAAAAAATCAAAGTAAAGAACTACCGAAAATTGTTTTTGAACCGTAACGAAATATCATTAAATAAGAAATGCAATTAAGTCTGAAACGTTTGAAGCCTCAACGAAGAGAAGAGCATAAAAATGTTTGTCTTTTCTGGAGGAAAAAAAAACAAAACTATAGTATTGAAGAAAATTAAAATTTAATCAAAAATGTACACTGATGGAAAAATTGAATTAAACGTTGATTTCGTTTTTGTGAAAATATGCGACGAGTGAAGGATGCCAGATAAGAAAAAAAAATAAGTAAAGAAATAAAGCAGATATAAAAACAGGAAGCAGCGATAAAAACGATCTACAGCAGCAACAGCTGAAGAATCAGCACGCGGTGATGCAAGATAATTAAAATGCGGGCAGACAACACAAGGCAATAATAATAAGAAGAAATAAATTAAAAAAACAGTCGAAGCCACGAAGCAAATAAATAATGGAATGAATACAATAAATACATATTAATGCTTAAAAAATGTTGATAAATTATGCAAAAATAAAAGAAGAAAAGAAAGACAGGAAACTCAGTGTATAAAGTCTGTCTGAGTGAGAGAAACAGAGGAAACAAGGCGCAACAGGTACACGCAGAGAAAAAAGATGTTTTGAGGGTCTCAAAATATAATTGAGTTTATGATTGCTACTATTATGCGTCCACGAAAAAGCAGAGAGAAATTTTCCAGGTGTAAATATACACATGACAGAAGTAATTATTTCTTAAATACAATGGAGCTGCGAGGTTTTCAAAGTCTGTTTACAATTCGCAATTACATTTGTTAGGCCATGACCGCTAAAACTCTGATGACTTCTACCTTACACACTACTCGACGATGGCAGTGGGTATGGTGCTTATGACACACAAGATAGGAGAGAAGAAGAAATTAAACCGAAATCCTCTCTACGCCAAAACGCAACGAAAACGAAACTTAACACACAAAAGAAGAAAAAAAAATAAACGAAAGCACATAACGCCACAAATAATTTTCACAAGAATTTTAAGATTGATAAACAGACCAGCAAACCAAAGTTTCCGAAATCGTAACGAATTCGTTAAGAATTTTTCGAAATTATTCCGAGTTCGGCATCCGAATTCGTTCCGATTTCGTAACGACAATCGTATGGAGGGGTTGACACGAATTCGTAACGAATTGTCGTAACGAATTCGGAAGGAATTTTAGTAACGAGTTCGTAACAAATTCGTAAAGAATTGGAGTATCGTATTCGTAACGAATTCGTAACAAATTCGTAAAGAATTGACGTATCGATTTCGTAACAAATTCGTAAGGAATTGAATTATCGTTTTCGTAACGAATTCTTTACAAATTCTTTACAATTTCTTAACGAATTGTAGCACCGAATTTGTAACGATATGAATCATCAAATTTGCCATCTCTTAATGATTTTTGTACCGTATGTAATACAAAATTAAATAACAATTTCGAATCAAAGTTTAGTTAGGGCTTAAGATGCCCCAGACTATATGCTTCGTACAAATAACATACCAAAAATTACAGATCCTTCGCAACTACTATTACGGAACATATGTAAATGTGAATCTGACATGTCGTTTGCATTTCCATCTGTAAAAATTAAAATTAGAACCATATCTTGTATCATCTGTTTTGAAGAAAAAGTTGTTTAAAATTCAATTATTTTACAAATGGAAAATTATTTAAAATGCCGCTAGGCTCATGGCCTACCAATTTTTTTCAACTCGAAATATTAAAAACACCTCACAATTTAAATTTGAAAATTTGATTTCGGAACTCTTTCGAATTATTCGGAAATGTTCCGAAATTAGTGTTGCGAAATAGTTACGAATTCGAAATATTAGTTACGAACTAATCGGAATTCAGACAAATTCGGAAACTTTGGTTTGCAGGGAGAATTATCACGTTTTTCAGCAGCATTGCAGCATTTATATTGTATATTAAAATTTAAAGCTTTTAAACTTTGTTTTGGTTCAAACATTATAATTTTTAGAAATACACTTCATTGCAAAACTTACTGACAGAAAACACGATCCAGCTACACAGACAAGTAAAGTCAAACTTTTGTCTCAACAATGAAAAGCAATTATCGATCTTAACAACACAATTCGGATTTTGTCACATCTCTCTTATAGTTCTGTATTACAGTGAAACGAACCCCACACCTATAAATTTTTAAAAGCGGGATATTTATCACAACCATGTTTTCGCAGAAAACCCTAGGCTTAAAATAGGTTGTGCGTCGGGTTTGAAACCCACCCGCAAAAACCAATTTCAATGAAAACAAATAAGAATAGAAGAAAAATGATCCCCAAATCTGATGACGACTACCGCAAACGAAAAACTGATAATGATTTACGGATATGCACCTGGAATGTCCGAACCCTTAATTGGGAATGTGCCTCTATCCAACTGACTGATGTCTTGGAAAGATACAAAGCTGATATCACTGCTATCCAAGAAATGCGATGGAAGGGACAGGGTTGCATTCGGCATGCACCCTCTGATATCTACTACAGCGGCCATGCGGAGAAGCACGAGTTTGGATACGGATTTGTAGTTGGCAAGAGACTACGGCCCCACGTCCTGCAATTCACACCTGTGAACGAACGACTTGCCATAATCCTCATCAAGGTTAGATTTTTCAATATAAGCCTAATATGTGCGCACGCTCAGACAGAAGACAAGGACGATGAGATCAAGGAAATTTTCTACGAGCGCCTTGAAAATGCTTACGAGCGCTGCCCCCGCCATGACGTAAAAATCGTGCTTGGTGACTTCAACGCTAAGGTGCGCAAGGAAAATATTTTTGGTCCAACAGTCGGAAAGTTCAGCCTCCACGACAACACCTCCGATAACGGAATGAGGCTGATTGACTTCGCCGCAGCACGAAACATGATCGTAAGTAGCACTAGATTCAAGCATCTCAATATTCATAAAGCCACCAGGATGTCCCCTGATCAAATAACAAAAAATCAAATTGATCACGTTTTGATCGACGGAAGGCACTCTTCCAGTGTATTGGATGTACGCACGATCCGTGGTGCAAACATTGACTCGGATCACTATCTTGTTGCAGCCAAGATCCGTACACGTCTGTGCGCAGCTAAGAATACACGCAACCCTACACAGAGAAAGCTAGACGTCGACAAGCTGCAATCGAAACAGACAGCCGATGCTTTCGCCACTCGACTCTCACTCCTGCTTCAAAGCACTCCTCCAATCGATGATATATACGCGCAGTGGACACACATTTTCAACTTCATGCGTGCGGCTGCTGAAGAGGTGATTGGCTACCAACGCCCTCGCCGAAACCAGTGGTACGACCAGGAGTGTCGCGACGCCACTGCAGAGAAAGACGCCGCCTACAAAGCCACCCTGCAGTCGGTTGTAACGCGCGCTGCTAAGGAGCGATACAAAGAAAATAGGAGGGAAGAGAGACATATTTTCAGGCGGAAAAAAAGAGAGGCAGAAAAGCGCGAGCAGGAGAAGATTGAGATGTATGGTGACAGGAATGAGGCCCGAAAATTTTTCGAAAAAATAAGACGCCTTGCCGATGGTTTTAAAACCGGGGCCTCTTCCTGCAAGGATGAAAACGGGAATCTAGTGACAGATGTCCAGAGTACACTGACGTTATGGAGGCAACACTTCTCTAAGCTTCTAAATGGCGACGCTAACAACAATCCCGCCAATAGAGATGATATTCCGGAAACCCCAATTGCGGATGACAGCGTTGAGTTTCCGCTGCCCGACTATGATGAAGTTCTGACAGCTATAGCTCGGCTTAAAAATAACAAAGCCGCGGGAGCTGATGGCTTACCTGCTGAGCTGTTTAAGAACGGAGGCAAAGCTCTACTTAAATGCATTCACGAGCTTCTATGCAGAATATGGTCGGAAGAATGCATTCCGAACGTTTGGAATCTCAGTATGCTCTGCCCAATCCACAAGAAAGGCGATCCCACTATCTGTGCCAATTACCGTGTGATAAGCCTTCTTAATATCGCATATAAGGTCCTGTCGAGCGTTTTATGTGAAAGATTGAAGTCCATTGTAAACAAACTGATCGGACCTTATCAGTGTGGTTTCAGACCTGGAAAGTCCACCATCGACCAGATTTTCACGCTACGACAAATCTTGGAGAAGACTCAAGAAAAACAAGTCGACACCCACCATCTTTTTGTCGACTACAAAGCCGCCTTCGACAGCCCAATAAGGAAGCACCTGTACTCCACCATGTCTGAATTTGGTATTCCTGCAAAACTAATACGACTTTGCAGGATGACACTAAGCAACACCAGCAGCGCAGTTAAAATCGGGAAGGACCTCTCCCCACCATTTATTACCAAACGAGGTTTCAGACAAGGTGATTCCTTATCGTGCGACTTTTTCAACCTAATGATGGAAAAGATCATCCGAGCTGCTGATCTGAGACATAGTGGCACAATATTCTACAAGAGTGTTATGCTGCTTGCGTATACTGATGACATAGATATCATTGGCCATAATACGCGCGAAGTCAGTGCAGCATTTTCCAGATTAGAAAGAGAGTCAAGTCGAATGGGTCTGTCAGTGAATGCAGATAAGACGAAATACTTAGTGTCAACAAACAAACAGTCCCAGCGTCTTGGCACCCACGTTACCGTTGACAATACCTCCTTCGAGGTTGTGAAGAACTTCGTTTATCTGGGATCCAGCATTAATTCAACCAACGACATCAGCATTGAGATCAAACGAAGAATAACTCTTGCCAACAGGTGTTACTTTGGGCTCAGTAGGCAATTGAGAAACAGAGCCCTCTCTCGACGAACGAAAATCACGCTCTATAAATCGCTCATCATGCCCGTCCTACTTTACGCATCACAAACCTGGACGCTGAGCAGTTGAGATGAAAAGACTTTAGAAGATAGATTCGAGAGAAAGATTCTTCGTAAGATCTACGAACCAATCTGCGTCAATGGCGAGTACCGAATACGGTGGAATGATGAACTGTATGAGCTGTACGCTGACAGTCAAGCGCATTAAAATCGAGCGGCTTCGCTGGCTTGGTCATGTTCAGCGCATGAAAGACGATGCTCCAGTGAAGAAAACATTCGATTCGGTACCCAGCGGCGATCAACGCAGAAGAGGACGACCGCATCTTCGTTGGAAAGACCAGTAGAGGACAACCTGACGAAGCTTGGAATTTTCAACTGGCGCCAGCAAGCGAAAGACAGAAATGGCTGGCGCAAATTCTTAGATGAGGCCAAGACCGACATACGGTTGTAGCGCCAACTAAGTAAGTAGTATGTTTTCGCAGAAAGCTACAAAATGTGCTATAAATGGGCAATTTCACCAATAATGCTTGAGCATGTGATATAAAAACTGTTTTTGGTACTATTATGGTAGCAACCCTATCCACCATCTTTAATTTTGAAATTCTGACTTCAGATTCGATATCAGCGACCCTCTAACACTGATAAATGATGTTTAAAACTCTTAAAAATACATATTATTAGGTGGCAACCCTATTATTTCAAAATTTTATAATTTTAAAATTCTAACCACGGATTCGGATTAAGTTACCCCTTTTTGGTATATCATTTTTTTTGCCAGCCCCGAATTCATAAAAATGCAAAAAATGAAGGTGGCAACCCTATCCACCATC
This sequence comes from Dichetophora obliterata, assembly GCA_963920525.1. Taxonomy (NCBI): domain Eukaryota; kingdom Metazoa; phylum Arthropoda; class Insecta; order Diptera; family Sciomyzidae; genus Dichetophora; species Dichetophora obliterata. Next base: position 51,352,305 of record OY986435.1, read on the forward strand.
TTGAATTTTAAAATTCTGACTTCAGATTCTAAATCACCGATCCCCTAGCACTGATAAAACTTGCTTAAAACTTTTAAAAATAAATAATATTAGGTGGCAACCCTATTATAAAAAAAATTACATTATTTTTAAATTCTGACAACGGATTCGGATTCAGCGACCCATTTTTACCTGATTTTCGCACCAGCATCGCATATGTAAAAATAAAAAAATAAGTGGCAGCCCTATTACCCATTTTTATTTTTAAAATTCTGACTTCAGATTCGAATTCAGCAACCTCCTAGCACTGTTAAATAATGATGCGTGACCCATTTTTACCTAGTGTTCGCGCCAGCACCGTATTCGTTGTCTGATATAAATCATCTATTGCCAGTGAACAAGCTTTCGTTGCATTGACTGCAATGAGCTCTCTGACAACGATATCTTAGATCAACAATATCAATGATCGGTTTTTTATTGCCAGTTTTAAGTGCACCTACGCAGGGCTCTAGTCCATATTTACATGGAAATACCCTTTCTTAGGTCTTTTCCCAGATTTGTCGTAGCGTGAATTGGTCTGGAAGATGGTATATTTTTAAGGTATGAAGCCACACTGATAAGATCAAACCAGCTGGTTTACGATGGGCTGTAATTTTTCACATAAAACGCTCGAAAAGACCTTATATGAGATATGTAGAATGCTTATCCCGATGTAATTGGAACAAATAGTGGAATCACCTTTCTTATACCTTTCTTATACACACTTATATGGTATACTTTAGTGTGTTCAGTTCTTGTTTCTTTCTCGCAGGCTGCTGCGTTGAGCATAAATTTTAAAGTAAGTTTACTTCAAAAATTATTTTAATAGCTAGTGTTCCCATTGTCGTCCCAGGCTGAAATTTTGAGAGAACTTAATTAATATATATTTTTTTCAAAATTTTTTAAAATGACTTTCACAAAAATATTTCTTTTTAAACTTTTATGCAAAAAAAAAAAATAACGTAAATATTTGAGAAATTTTAAAGTTTATTATCTTTAATATGAATCTAAAATCGTTGCTCTATCTCAAACTTAACCGAAGTTATGATCAAATGAAAATCAGTCCTCAAGAAAAAAACCGAATTTTTTCAATTTTTGAGTACCCGTAAATCAGTAACCACTTGAAAAAAATATAAATTAGAAATTTATTTTCTAAATTGTAACCAACACTACGTGTATACAAAGTTTAAACCAAATCGGAGAGGGTCAGGTTGAGAGTGTTGTTGAAAAGCGATGTAATCACTCATTCCAAAGTATTTTTTAATTTTTGAAAAATAATAAACTATTGGTTTAAAAATAGGAAAAATTTGTTGGGACGATAAAATAATAAGTTTTCTTATTGATCGCATGCAAGAAGCCAGCCTTATATGGGACTACACAAATATATCCTACAAAAATATATTAAAAAAGCAGGAGTTCTGGCTCAATGTTGTGGAATAAATAAATAAGCTTCATTTAAGGAGGCTATTTAAAAGCGGTTGTGTGAGTAAAAAATATTTACTGTCTCGTTAAATATAGAAGTGGCTAAACCACTTGGAGAAATAATTTTTCTTTCTGGGTTGGGGTTTTTCTTCTGACTCCATCAAATATGAAGCATATAAAAGATTTAATTGTGCAATGCGCTCGTCGATATTTGCTTTGATCTCATCGTCCTTGTTTTCTGTCGGAGCGTACGCACATATTAAGCTTATGTTGAAGAGTTTAGCCTTGATACGGATTACTTGAATCCGTTCAGCAAGGCCGCTGCAGTAATTATCGCAAGGTGAATGCCGAATTCAAGCCTGTCCCTTCCATCGCATTTCTTGGATAGCAGTGATATCAGCTTTGTATCTTTCTAAGATATCTGTAAGTTTTTCGTTGACGGTAGTCGTCATCAGATTTGTGGAGAAATTTTCTTATTTTCTTTTACGTTTTCATGGAAATTAGTTTTAATGGTGGACTTCAAACCCGACGTACAATCTGTTTTAAGCGTAGGAGGTCCAGCACTCAGACTATCCGCCAACTGACCCCTTACCTATATATTTATAAATTTGCCGCTTATGTTGTGTGTCTGCGTCGAAATAATCAGGCACCGAAGTAAAAATTTTCCAAATGTTTGAACTCAATGCGAGGGTTGTTTTGTCCCAGTTGGAAAAGGAGCCTTGCTTTATGTCTGCCGGCAACATGCCGCGGAAGAACAGGAGACATGATCGCCTCCATATATCTTTTTATATAGGCTCATATCTTTTTGTATAGGCATGTCCTAGGCCGGCATGTTTGCCAAATGAACTGCCGTAGCAACAATGCAGCAAGCATCTTATGATATGAATGCAGAAGGTATACATGTCTGCCAATGCTGCATGCATCTCTCGGCAATAATGCTGCATTCATACCATGAGATGCATGCTGCATTGCTGCTACGGCAGTTCATTTGACAGACATGCCGGCCTAGGACATGCCTATAGAAAAAAGATATAAGCGGATATGAAGGCGAGCATGTCTGCTGGATTTCCAACAAATATTGACGGCAATTGAAAAATTACCATTATCCGGAGATTTGAACCTCGGCCGCGTGAGTGTAAGTGCATATGCTTATCCATTCAACCATCGCAGCTGTTAGCTAAACGTCGCTTCATTTGCTTGATTAAGAATAAACTTACGAGCACAGAGTAAGAAAATTAACACGTTCGCTTTGTTATTATAAGCAATTAATGCAAAAAACAGAACGAAATCACAAAAAAAACATAAGAAACAAAAAAAAAAACAAAACAAAACTAAGAGCCATTAAGATAAAAAAAATGCCTTTGATGGAATTTGAACCCACTACTCAGGATTCTAAAATACATGAATAGAATCTAAAGTGTTAGCCAACTGATCCATTCGTACTGTTGTGATTTTGTTGAAATTATATACATAACAACATTGTTGCAATCAAAAGTGCTTCAACGAAAACACAAAGTTTCGGCAAATTACAACAATCATGAAAATATTGAATTTTTGTCCCTTAAAATTAACCGGAATTTTGCATTAGCAAACATGATAATTTATTATGATACAGTTGTTATTATACTCAGATTGAATGTATTTATGTTCCGTTATAAAATAACTTAGTTCTTACTGTACTGATACTTTTTGTTAATAAACAATAAAAATAACACCGTGTTACACACATTCTGTCCTATGAACCAAATTTACTTTTTCGGAAAGGGGATAAAAAATAAAAATACACGTGTATCGCCGATTTTCATGTACACGTAAGAATTTTTTTTTTAAGTTTGAAGTATATATATATTTTTTTTAATGGTTATTTAAATATAAAAATTTTAATGTTTTTAAAGAAATTTAGGCCTTTTATTTTTGCGGTTGTAAGCATTTTCTTCAGTATCGCGACAAATAGACCAACAGTATTCGCCAAGCATATGCGTAATGTCTTTTCCTTTAAAGCGCTTTTCAATAGCCGCAATGTCCTGATGGAACCTTTCGCCATGCTCATCGCTACAAGCTCCTAAATCATCAGGGAAAAAATCTAAATGATTGTGAAGAAAATGGATCTTTAGCGACATTAAAACGCCCATTTCGCCATATGCCGAAATCATTTCTGCGACAATATTTTTATAATTGGCATATTTTTATAATTTTACAAAAAGCACTGGTGGGTTGGAAATCTACGCTTAACAACCATGAGTAAACCGACCACTTTCACATTATCAAAAATCTCCACTGAAGCCGCTACACGGTCTTCTGGTGAGTATAGAACTGCTGGAATTACCGATTCTACATTAGCGTAGCGAATTTTGTTGCGGTGAATGAATTGGTACTCTTTTGTTTGAGCAAAAGTTACACAAAAGTAGCACAATTCATTGCAGTGCTCTGTGTATGGTAGCCAAATTGTTGGTACAGCGTACTTTATTGTTGACCTTCCATCAGCAAACTTTCACAAATTTCTGTAGCAATAGTCGCACACGACTTCCGGAGTATACCACAAGTAAGGAACATAAGCAGTCTTAAATATTTTCTGAAACGAATTCACCACTGTTTTAGTAATATTTTTGAAATTTTTACTTGGTGCGAATAAGCCACAAATGTAACAAAAGTTATTTCGCGTCGGACACTGCATTTTTTTCAGATGAAATATATAGAAATACGTTTTCGCACAACAGAACTTAAAACAATATTGCAATTCCTTATTTCATCTGTCAGGAGGGGCCCTCAAACGATACTACATGTCCATCCGACCTGTCAAGTCATCACACATGTAGTATCGTTCGTGTGCAAGAAATCAAGGCGGATGGACATGTCCGATGGAAGTTGAATGGACATGTAGTATCGTTTGAGGGCCCCTAGACCAGTTGTAAGTGTTGTAAAAGTCAAAAACTGTTTAGTGTTAGAAGGTTACTATTGATTAACTACAACTATATCGAGTAGGATGGGTCAAAAAACATTTTTTTTTTCCTAACGCTTTAGTAGTTTAAAAATTTGGAGTCCCTTCAAGTTATGCTAAGAAAAGTGAAAAAAATATTTTTTTTTCAAAAATAATAAAAATTGGGGAAAATCTGAGAATTGATAAAAATTGTTTTTAAAAAATTTGACGTGCTACAGACATTTCCACGAGTCTGCCTGCAAAAAATCAGCTCGATTAGATCACTGAAAAAGGGTTAAATATCGGTCCAAAGGCTTCCACACAGGCCACTACGAGCTTTATACTTCAAACCTAAAAAAAAAAAATTCTGACGTGTACATGAAAATCGACGATACACGTGTATTTTTATTTTTTCCCCTCTTTCCGAATATGTGCATTTGGTTCATAGGACAGAAAAAAATTCATTTTTTGTAACACTGTGTAATATCTAATGCACTCACTTAAAAGTAAAGATTAAGTTTATAAAATTTAAAAAAAAATGTACCTTCCATCGGCAGGCCTGCTCTGTTTTTCATCTGGTTTAGTAATCAATTTTTTTGGCTTTAGAGATGTATGGGTGCGGTCACGTTTTCTTTTAGTTTTAGGTGATTAGTTTCTATAAAATTCATCGTTCTTCCCAATTTGAAGGCTTTAACTTTCATAAGTGGTAAAATATCGTGTTTACGGTGTTGAATTTGTATGGTAGGTGCCACGCTCCGTTGCCTTATTCCATTTATATCATTTGTGGGAATTGACTTTGATAACATCTTGATTTTAATACTGCTTATGAATGTACATAGAACATGTTTGAATATTATCTTTAAAAAATAACCTATCTCCATTTACCACTAGGTTTTATACTGTAAGGACCGGTTGATCAAACAACTACTTTTAAAAGAAGTGTGTTTGATAAATGCATTTTAATATACAAAATAGCTTGCCTCGACATAAACGACCAAGGATTGATACTATTTTACTAACCATTTTTCTGACAAAGCAACTTGTATGAGAACAGCTAATTTTTTTTTAAATCCATTTGACAGAACATATTTTGTATTACAATGTTTTTAAAAAATCATTGCTTTTAGATAAAAACTCACATATTAAAGTATCTTGTTCTACTTTTTCCAAAACTTTATTAATTTTAAATCTGTTGCTATAATGGCGTCATTGTATGCGCTTTAATACATACTATAGCAACATCCATTGTTGTCTTAACACTCAGCCCGTTAAAGAAAAGACAACATTGACTGAGTGCTGGCTTATTCAATGAGAAGCAGCAAGTGTTTTGTAGTAACTGTTGTGGTTTTTTAAGAAAATTATAAACAAAACCACGACATTAACTATGACAAACCAAATACATATGATGAACATAAAATACCTGGTAAACAAATTTAAATGGTTTCAAAGAAAAAGTATTTTCCATATGTTCAACACTGTGTGCGCTTACTGACTCTGACCCTTACCACACGGCGCACTAATTACTTGAGAAAACACAGCGCGTCGTTGAGTCGACATGTTTTATACTTGACTACAAATATATAAAGTTGTAATTGTTGTTGTTTTTGTTGTAGATATGCATATTACAGGTACTCAAGTGAACAGGTACGCGGACTCCGCCCCTTTTCTACCCCTACTCTTTTATACGTTTTTGACCGGATTGTGTTTAAACATAATTAGTTGGCGTGTTTTTCAAAGAAACTAAAAAAAAAGAGTTTGAGTATTTTGTTTAATTTAAATTATAGACTAGGCTGACTCAGAAAAAAAACAATGTATTTATTGTTGTCGCTGCTTGTTTTGTTGATTATCTCATTAAGCTCGTTATTAATTTGTTTGCTTTTAATTAAAACAAGAGTTTGTAATAGCATTTTATGGGGTCCCATATAAATTGACTTAATCAATTTTAATTATATGACTTACATAAAAGCCTCAAAGGCTAGTCATAAGTCTTGCGATAACAAAACTTTTGAAATACTTGTTTATGACGTCAATGTCTCGAAAAAAAATAAAGTATTGTTTAGTTTTTAAAGATCTCATCAGGATGTTATATTTTTAATTTGTGGATATGAATGAAGAAATTAAGAGGGAGTTAACTTTATTTTTCCCCTAGATCAGAAGGTTTTTTTACTAACAATAAGCATTTTTAATTTCTGACGTCTTTTTTCTCTCATGTCATTTATTATATGCACATAATGAGTAGCACACTGCACATTTCAATAAAAATGTGCAACATGTGTTTTCACTTTCGTTCAGGGCAAACGAATTTTTTCAAGACTCAAAACTAGCACGCTTGTACATTTAACATCTGTTAGCAACTAGACATATTTTGATGAAAAAAATAAACATTGCCGTCGCCAGTGCGTAAAAATCAAGGCAGTAGAAGAATTTATTAACAGAACAAGCTATAATATGTCACCAGAAAACCTGGGGAATTACAATTTCAACTTATTTATAAAAGGTTTTTCTTGGTTTCGATTTAAGAAATTACATAAATCGAAAGGTTTGTCTGAATGTCTCCGAAAATTATATAAATTAATAAAAACCCAGTTTATTTGTTACATGTGTACTCATGTGATGAGTAAATTTGGGATTTAAATTTGGCACTTCTTTATGCTTAAGGCCTGTTTCCAGCTCTCAAGTAAAGCTTATTTTCATACATAAATCTGAAAAGTAATCGAAAAGTAATTTTTCCTTGTCAAAATTACTTGAAAGAGAATCCAGCTCGTAAGAAAAATTTTCTGTTCTTACTACTTTTTTTTCATTGAAAAGTGACAACGGTAACACTGTGAATGTCAAGAAATATATGCAAGTTATATTATTACTTCTAGTAAAATTTTGGCAACCAACATTCAAAGGTAAATAATTTTATTGATATCATTGATTAATTGATTTAAAATTAATAAAAGAATATTTTAGACCTGCACATGAACATTTCTACGGAGGGAGAAGAAGAGGCAGTCAATTTTGAGGGGCAGATGTCTTCCGAGAAGCGGTCGAATGCTGTCCGAAAGAAGCGGTCTGCCAACATGTAAACAAATAAAATGTAAACAAACGCTTTTCTCTATTACTTACCTTTGCAATTCAGCCATTACTCATTTAATGAATTATTTCAATATTTATTGCAACAAATTTATTTGAATGTTTGATGAAAACAAATCAGCCTAAATTTTCAATACAAAGTGATACAATGCTGGAACTGTCTAAACTCTCGCCGTCAAAATTACTTGTCTACTACTTTTTTACACTCAAGAAACTTAAGTAACTTTTTTCTTGAGTAATTACTTGAGAGCTGGATAGAGACCTTTAGATGTTAAATAATCACTCCCTTTTTCAAACGTTCTCCGCACCCTGCAAAAAATAATTTAATTTTTCAAATTTCATCATCATATCATAATTTGTGACTGTTCGATTTTTCTTAAACAGTCTTTCCATTGCAAAATTTCACAAAACTTTGATATAAAATTTATTTCTGATTTTGGGTTTATACTGCAGATTTGTGAAAAAATGCTTTCTGCATTTGCTGGTGCTTCAGGAATCGATAAAACAGGATAAACAACTTTTCTTTTTTATTAAAAGACTTGGAATTATCTCCACATTTCTTAAATTAATCCACTAAAATTGATGTGATTTATTAATGTGTTTATTAATGTGTCAAACTTTTTTATATAGGATGTAATTCACTATGATCGCAAAAATATGTAATGACATTTACATTCAAATAAATATCAATATTTATTTACACAAATTTTTAAGTTTTTTAATAAATTAATAATTTAAATGATTTTTGTTTATGAATGCGATTGTTTTTGTTTTGTGTAATTATTAATTTAATTTAAATACTTTATTTCGAATACAATAATAAAAATTTTAAAGCACACATTTTAAAAATATATATTTTTGTTATATTTTTTTCGAGTGCCAGCTTTTTCACAAAAAGATAAGTTTTTTTTCTGAAAATTAAAGTTAAAAAAATGTGGCAACACTATTTTTTATTTAAAGGTAAACAAAATTTTAAACAAATGTCTGTCAATATATCAAATGCACAAACCTATTTTTTTCTTTTTTAAATTTTTAAGCAAATTTCATTCTATTTATCAAAGTCACAATCGAAAATTACAACTTTTCCTATTTTAAAGCATCAGTATTCTCACTTCAACAATAAGACTCTTAAAACTCATTTATGAATACAATGCTTTAAAAGAGTATTTTAACTTTAAAAAGCATTTTAACTAAAAATAGTTTGAAGGCTGTTTTTAAATATTTTATTATAAATACGGCTGAAGGTATTTTAAAATTTTTTATTTTATTTTGTACTTTATTACGAGAACTTCATTAAAGTATAAAACAAATATCAATTCTCTTTATTATAAACAAAATGGCATAACTTAGAGTTGATTCCTTTCATAAGACGATGGACATCAGTTTTGTAACGGTACCTGCTGCTTTCTGCCAATTGCTTAAAAATTTTTAAACATTTTCAACAATTTTCTTTTAACATTTCCCCAATAGTTTTTAATCGGTCGCAATTTTGCACAATGGGGCGGGTTGTGGTCCCTCTAAACAAAATATACCCCTTGACTTTCATACCAGTTTGTGGCAAGACGACTGTAATGACATAGTGCCAAATCCAGCCAAAACAGAACTGAGACTCTTTGTGTTGCTTTATCAATGGCAGTAAACGCTTTTGCAAACGCTCCTTTACGTAAATTTCTTGGTTTATAGTGCCTGTAGTTATAAATATTTTGCTTTTCATACCGCACTGGCAGATAGCTTGCCAAACCAAATATTTTTTAGGAAACTTGCTCAACATTTTTAATTTAAATGCACCTGCGACTCCTCCTCTCTTCAATGCAGTATAAAACTCAGAGCCTTGAATTTGACTAAAGTCCGCTTTTACGTACGTCGCGTCGTCCATAATCACACAATCAAATTTATGGATGACTTCACTGTATAACTTTTTGCCCGTGTTTTAGAAATCTTATTTTGTTTGTCTTTTCGATGCGGTGCTACAATTTTTTATACGATCGTTAACCAATACTTTTGCGTACTTTTTGAATGTAAGTCTTTCAAATATGCACCTTTTTTGCTGCATCTCGTAACGAAAATCCAGGACTTCTTCTAAATTACAATTACAATTTAAAGATTTTGCTATGTCATTGTGCGACAATTGCATATTTTCTTGCTTTTTGCGCACAATTTTTTCCGAAAGCTAACTTCAATGAGCACATTTTAAAGTGTGTTTAACCCATTAACCGTGGCTCCCAAACGCTTCGTTAGATTTATTTTAAATTGTGTGCTTTCTTATATTGATCACAAGAATTACCACACCAAATTTCAACTTTGTACCTTTCACCGTAATCGAGATATGAGTTGGGTATTAAAATACCCAACCATCATTAATGTGTTCTAAATGGGCACAAATTCCTTCTATAACAACAGCACAGTTTTATATAAGGAATTTTTTACCAATAGCAGGTATAGTTGTTTAGTTTGCTAAGATAGATTTTACATTTTTTATTATACAAAACATTTTTTACAAATGATAAAAACACAAATTTTCAGATATTTAAACTTAATCACTTTTGCCTTTGAAAATGTAGTAGTTAACGTAAAAATTTCTTGAAACACTCCAAAAGCAATTTATAGCTCTATGTTGTCTTAAAGCAAGAAACAAAAATTAAACACTTAGCTGTTACCTATCCTGAAATATGATCAATTCTGCAGAAGCATTTTCATACTCATTTTTACAGATGAAATGAGCAAAAAATACCCAACCCCGGTTAATGGGTTAAAAATTACAACAAGTATATATGCAGAAATGATAATAAAAACAAGCTCTAAAAATGTGTATACATATTTTTATTTACCGTTAGTTTTACGCGAATAATGACCAAGTTTTTTTGTGTGCATTCTTTAATGAAACGCCGAACACAAATAATGATAAGAAGCTCTGTTAAAGTCCTTACAAGGACTGAAATGGCCAGTTCAAATGTATGGTTTTTATTTCCGAGCAATACTTTAAGGCATATTTTCTCTTACGTAGTGTTGTTAAATATATCATGATCTACTTGAAACATTTTAATAATAAACTATGAGATTTTAAATTAAAATTAAAAATAGATCAGTCTGCCCCAGTTTTTTTTTAAGTAATTAATAATAGTTCTAGTAAGGTTCTGTTAAACACTTAGAGTAAATTAAGTTTATGATTTATTTATTTTTTGCAAGGGCTTATTGCAAAAACATGATAAGATACATAAAAACTATTTTGAAATAATCGACTTTAAAGTTTAGAAAAAAAGTACTTTTCTATGAAGAATTGGAATTGAACAAGGAAACTGTTTTAAATTGCTCTGAAATTTAATAAGACATAGCCAAAATCTCTTCAATGGCTGTTAACAATCCAATGAATTAATCCAATGAGTTATGAATCGAGTCTTACGTTATTGCAATTAGCCCTTCAATTCTAAAAAACATTAAACATACATTATTTAATAGAGTAAAAGTTCCATAAAATGGGATCTGGTAAAGCTTCTTTTCTTATCCAAATAATGGTTCAAATCCGCTCCGCCTCTAGCTTGTCGACACAAAAGAGTACAACAGAGAGTGATTAAATATGTCACTCCAACTATAGGGCATAGACTACAAATCCGGAAGCAATAAAAAAAAAACACAAAAAAATCACAAGCCAGCCTATAAAAATCACCCTCTGTCCCCAGAAACAAAGCAAAAAAATAAATGCACCGAAACAACAGTAAAATAAAAAAGACCCTGTACAATTTAACAAAAATAATGATTGTTTAAGTGCATAGAATTAAGTTCACTGCGGGACCTTTGCGCTGCATGGTGCGGTACGCGAGCTGCCGCCGTCATTGTTTGCGGTTTGCACAACAGCCTGTGCGTCCAACTGCATTGCTGCGGGCCAGCATTAAATGCGAGCTGATGCGTAGCGATAACAGGCAATATATTTGTTTATAAAAAAAAATTACAACTTGTTGTTGTAGCAAATAGTTGTTGTAGCAAGTTCAAATTAACAGCAACTAAAACAAAAAACAAAAAAAAATCAACAACAGGGAGAGCGACAACTGCACCCTTTCGTTCGTCAGCATTCAGAGCAGTTGAGTCAGTGTTGTCAGTATTTTTTTCCAAAAAAATCAGTTAAAACCACCGATGGCAGAACAACTTTTGCCAGGGTATCCAGTAAATATATAAAATAAATAAAAACTACACACATTTCCCCAAAATTTCTTTTAAAGACTGAAGAAATAGTAATAAAGCAATTTTTTTAATAAATTTAAGAACGGTGTCGAGAAGAAAGAATGTTTTCATCACACGCTTTCAGCCCGACACAAAAAGTGACAATGTATTGAAGTCTGTCAAACATAACCAACTAGTAAGTCAGACTGCTTTCGGATCATGCAAAAAAATGGCAATAAACCTTTCCACTTATCATTTATTCTCACAGTTGCTTCTCAATTCTTAATGACCGCATTCAGCGGAGTCAAATGTTATGAACTTTTATGGTGGCGATACCTTAGTAAACGATGTTCTTCTCTGAATGTGTTTTGTCACTCTAAACGTCAGAAAAGTTGTAAATTATTTAATTTAATTATTAAATTATGTTGATAATTTAATTGCAAAGGTTTCACACTCAAATTTCTACACAAACAGCACAACAGTTGCTAACTGCTGACTTCGCCGAATGCGACCATTGAATTTTTGTAATGTTTTTTTACACTTTCTTCAGTTTTCGCTTTGTTGCACTAACAGCTGTTTTTGACAGGCTATAGTTTCCTTGGAGAAGAGAAAATAAGCAATTATCAATGCTACCTCGTTACTTATGCCATGGGACAGACATACTGACAATAGTTCTGCAGTTGGTGGTGGTGTCCTATGAGCTGTAAGGAATTCCTGTGTTAGTTTCTTTATTGATATCGTCGGCCTAATTCTAACACGACGTAAGTCAAATTTTTGTATTGTTCAGGAGGCGAAGAAAACAGTTTTCTAACAATTTTTCTTAGCAAAATAAAATATTGTTCTAACCAATATACATAATTAATCGAATCTGCATCTATTTCCAAGGGTTCTTTAGGTGAAACTCTCTTAGATTCCTCCAATTCGGATTTACGCCTTATTATTTCCAAATTTTGTGTGACTTAAGGCCCATTTCGTAAATTGACGCAAATATTCAATACATGAAGACATACCTAACTGGTTCCAACGAACAGCATGCGTTTGCACGCAGCGTAAAATATTCGAAAAATTGAATATTTCATGCGCGTGAAGCTTTGACAGCGAAACAGCTGTTCAGTTTAACAAAGGAAAAATTAAAAAAGGTTAGTAGAATTTGAGAGAAACTAAAAAATGTCTTACAGGCATTTAAGACGTGCTCCACACTCACGACACATCTGCAGCGGCATGCCGTGTTGCCTGACTATATGGGCGAGGAGTATATGGACTATATGGAAAAATGCATTTAAGAACAGGCGGTGGTGCAAATGGTCACAGGCATTTAAGACACGCTCCACACTCACGATATATCTGCAGCGGCATGCCGGAGTGCCTAACTATATGGGTGAGTTCCAAAATGCATTTTTACAAAGCATCAGTGTGTTTTATTTTGAATTAGTCCGAAGATTATTAGCCAAAACTGCACAATTATACTATTTTTAAGAATATCAACAGAGCTGCGCAGTTTTTGTATTTTAACTTAGCACCAATTCAAAATAAAACACACTGATGCTTTGTAAAAATGCATTTTCGAACTCGCTCTATCTGTCCATACTGCAGCAAAACCTTTAACGGGACCAATAGTATGCAGGAAGATAAAACACAAAGCATCAGTGTATTTTATTTTGAATAAACTTGCAAAACTTTTACACATTAAAATCATGCTTCGCTAAGCAGAAGAACGGCAACCATATGTTCACGCACACGCTCCATTGGAAATTGCTTTTTTTCCACAGCTTCCGCAGCGTAAAACGCAACGCATCTCACGCGTTATTGGAAATGGGCATTTACTGCATATTGGAACTAAAAAAAAAAAAATAATAATACTCAATAAAAAAGCTTTATTTGAATTGGTAACAAAAATAAAAATTTCAAAACCAATAACAATACAACGTTTATGTATTATTTTACAACATGTTATCAAATCTTCAAATTTCTAAATAATTTACCGAAAAAACAAATGTATTCAATGCAATATAAAAATATTAAACTATAGTTATTCAACTATAGGTAAGGAATCATAAAAAGAATGACAGTCTTTTGGTAATATGACTTTAAGATCCTGCAAATCCTTCCATTTTCTTTGTTTAAGTGGAACTCCTTCTGTATACATTTGTTTTACTTCACAATTTTGAATAAGTTTTGGCCTGGAAGGTAATACTTGAAGCTCTTCAGTAAATGATAGTTTGTACCGTATGTTGCCTGCTGGTTCATAAGTCAACTGTCTTATGTCAGTTACCAGAGGATATCCAGCCTTTTAACCAGGTCTCATGGATTTATAACGTTGCAGTTGCGAAAAGTCGGCCTTTGTAGTCTAGTGGAGAGTGAGCTAGACTATCAACCCAGAGGTCCCTGGTTCGATTCCGGGTTCAGGCATGGTTCTTTTCACTTTCCTTGTTCTTTCTTACATTTAAGAATTATGGAAAACTAAAAAAATCCACAACTTAATTATGGAAATGCTATCCGAGGTTAAGGCATAACACTAGCCTCGGTTAAAAACAATAAAAATTGTCTTTCACGGTTGTTTCGCCTAATCAATAATTCACATATGGTTTCAATCAATTCCTCTAAATAAATCTATTCCTTTGCTTTCAGGTCAAAGACCAAACCTTGTTTGTATAAGGCGAATGCCTTGGTTCTTTGATCTTTTTAAAAAAAAGTCTTTTAAAATATCAAATGTAAGATATTTTACATTATATTTTGGGTGGCAAATGAATATCTGTGTTTTTTAATTTTATTTCAATCACCGAGTGTACGGAATCACACTCCATTTGGGTGTGACCCGTCTCCAAATATTTTTGCGTTATCAATACGTTCTCTTTTATAGCTAGATCAAGCAATGCATTTGCCATTGTTGCGTTTCTGTTTTAGTTAGTACAGCCATCACAATAAATGACAACAGCAAGGGATATTTTAACTCTGTCAACTATTGTCTATAAGACAGGATGCAAAATTTGGAGCTTGAAGTTCTCCTTCACACGCATGCCACCAATAGCAAACAACTTCATTTGTACCCATATTGTAAATTGTGAAATTATGGTAACTTTTACTCTTTCGACGTCCATACAAAACACTGTTATTTTGTTATCCATGGCTAATTTCTTATCGGATTCTTTTTCTAATCCAGAAGCCTTTTTCTTGTTGATATGCTTATCATATTATTCCTGAACCACGTTATTCGTCTCTAAGCTGTATATACACTTGTGCTCATACAATTAAGACAAAAAAGAATTTGTAACTATAATTGTTATAAAATTTCTCTGCTTTTGTTTTTTGCTTTCGCTTTGTGATGATAAACTTTCCCGTTATATCTGTTTTAAATATTAGAACCAATTAACTTCTAAGTGCTCAAATAATTAAGACATTTGATTTAATAACGGTAAATAATAAATCTTTCTATATTTTCTTCATTGGAGTGTACATAAAATGATAATTGTATTAATATTAGTAATATTAAAATATGATTTGGCCTAATGGGAAAAAAAGAGCTCGACACCTTGTGAGAGGAAACTGATTTGGAATTCCTTCCAAAACTCTGGAAACGTTGCCGAAGTAGCTAAAATTTTGAGTGTCTCGCGAACTAGATTTTATAATGCCTTAGAATATTTTGAGAAACATTTAACTTTTAATGATTTGCCACGAAATAAGCCCCGAAAAACGACAACAACTGATGATCGCAAATTGATTAGGTGGAGCAAATCTAACCCTTTTTTAACCTCCAGCGAATTAAAGGCTCGGATGGAAGCAGATTATAATGTTAAAATATCCTCGCAAACAGTTCTAAGGAGGTTAAAAGAAAATGCGTTAAATGGGCGAGTTGCAGGGAGCAAACCAAATACATAAAAAAAAAAAATTTCCCAAGGAGACTTGAATTCGCGAAGAAACATTTAGGTAAAGAGCAAAATTTCTGGGATCTTATTGTATGGAGCGACAAATCTAAATTTAATGTCTTCGGAAACTAAGGAAGACCGTATGTTAGGCGCCCTCCGTTAAAAGAATTGGACCCAAGGTACATCAAAAAGACGGTCAAGCATGGTGGCTCTTCCGTAATGGATTGGGGTTGTTTCACTTCATCTGGCGTTGGTTCAATACAACAAATAAATGAAAAAATGACAGGTGAAATGTATAAGGGTATTTTGGCGGAGCATTTGGACGGAGACTACGTTGAAAATTTGCCACTTCTTGCCACTTCGCTTGGATCTTTCAGCAAGACAACGACCCTAAACATTGCTCCCGAACAGTTACATCTTGGCGCGAGGCTAATCGTATCCAAGTCTTGGAATGGCCAGCCCAAAGCCCGGACCTAAACCCGATAGAGAACCTTGGGGCTATAATTAATAGAAAGGTTTTAGCTCTTAAACCCAAAAATAGGGCTGATCTGTGGGATATTATTCAACAGGAATAGTGCAAGATAACTCCTGAGCAATGACGGACATTAGTATGCTTCATGAGCAATAGTTTTGCAGCAGTTTTTGCCAAAAAGGGTTCCCAACTAAATATTAATATCGTTGAGACGTTTGGTAAAAAATAAAACACAAATTATAAAAAACATATGTGTAATATATTAAATTCTTTTCAGATGTCCTAATTATATGTTGCTTTCAATGATGACGATATAAACTAAAACTGAATCATTTTCTGGAAAAATATAATAATTTTAGTAAAAAATGCTTACATAATGCGTATTTTTTTATGAAAAAATTAATATTAAAGATAAATGTTTAAAAGAAACTACTCTAAATTTCTTCAAAACATATATTTACATATTAATTACGGTCGACGTGTCTTACGATAAGCACAAGTGCATATCGCACCTATCCTTCTTTGGTTTAAAAATACATAGCTTAGATTTCTCAAATTGTTTATCGAAGAAGCAACTTGAAATGGGTCGCACAAATTCGTTATTACAATTTTTTTTTTAAATCGTAAAGATGGCTCTTGCTTTTGAAAACTGGTTTTAAATAAGATTTTCAATATTGCTCTATTCTATCGAATATTGCGTTTGCTTACTTTTCAGCTCAGTTAAACGGGAAACCCAACTAACCGGGGACCACTGTAATTATATTATCGATTTCTGATCAATGACGCTTTTTCTGAAAGAAAAAAACACTTCAAGTTTTCAAACTTAAGTTGAAAAAAAATGTATTCTGACCGTAACCACATTTTTTATAATTGTTATTTTTAGAATTAATTTTTATGTGGAAGATGTAGCACTTTATTTTCGATTGGATACGAAAGCCTACATTTTTGAGAATATTTCCAACAATTTTTGTCATATTTTAATCCAAGAATACCGAAAGAAAAATCTCTGAAAGAAAAAGAGCTGAAATCGTTCCGTGTAACTAAAATTTGATAAAACATTTTCACATCCATGTTCAACAAAAATTGTCGTTTTTGCTTGGATTTTGTTATCCAAGGGCAATTTTACTTAACTCTTTTGCATAATATTTTTAATATTTTTTTTTAGATTGTCGAATTGAAAAATTCAAATATTTTGTTCCACTTAGCAAAATGTTTCCCTTTTACATAAAAACATAAACCAAAAAATCTCTCAAAACGAAAAATTTCTCTGAACAAAATGTTACTCTTTTAACTCAAACACCCAGCAGTTATTTTAGAGTCAATTGGAAATACCAACTGGTTCGTTTCTAGCATAATTTGTCCTTAATATAAAATAGTACATAAAACTTTCAGCGCAGAACAGTGCACTTTGATTTCGTTTTGTTTTCTTGTCAAATTTTTTACTGACAAAAGTAAATTAAATCTGAACACGTGTTGTGTCAATTTTTTTCTAATTTCCAAACTGTTTGAGAATAAATTCAAAGAATTCAACAAAGGTAAGTTTTTGCATTATATAAAAAAAAGTAACTACATAAAATAAAAAAATGCATCATCTTTTACGTGATGCACTTCTTTTTGTAATACATGCAAGAGATAGGAAATCAACGCCTTAAACGTTTAAATATTTTCAAACCATTTTAAGATCTACTTTTTATTTAAGACTTTAGCAAAATGTTCCAGTGTGGAAATGTTCATATTGGAACTAGCGCAAATATAGGGGAAAAGGAATGTTTTTGAGCACAACTGTCTTTTCCTGTAACATCAACACGTAAAAAGCGTCAGTTCGATCTATGCAAAAGGGGATTGAAGGGACTGATAGTTTTTCGAACTAGTTCAGAACTATTTAAAAGTTGGTCCTATTTTCTGCAGGGCACAAACAGAAAAATCTCTCAAAAAGAAAAATCCCTTTCTAACTGACAACACTGAGTCAAGTCGCTATTTAATTTTGTGCAGGCAGGCAACAAAATCAAATAAAAGCCCACAAAATAAAGAGAAAAAAAAGAGAAGCGCACCAGCGGCAGTGACGGCTGCTACACTTTTTCGTTGGCTCGATTGGGAGTGCATAGATGGATAGCAGGACGGACTCACGGTTTGTGGCCGGAGACGACAGAGTCTTTTCAAATGTTCTTTTAATGGGTTTGTAAGTAATTGCGGAAGTTCAGTTTATTTGAAAGGTTCTCCTTGGCTTGTATCGACTTTTTGTTGCTTTTATTTTCGTGTTTTGTTTTTATTTTTCAAATTTTGTTGTTCACCCTATTTTAATGCATATCGCAGGGAATTGTTCTATAATTGTTGATTCAGTTTGCTGGCTCGTTGAATACATTTACGATCTTCTGCTCTACCTCCTCCTATTCCTATTTCTTCTCCTCCTCGTGCTTCTCTTCATTTGGTATGCTCAACGACTTTGATACTCTGTGACAAATGCTTCTGACTTGCACTGTAAATGCCATTGTGTGGCACGAAATCGTCCCACTGGAACGATACGGTACCAACACCACCCCATTCCATCCCAAGCCAAGCTATTCCATTTTGCCATTCACTCAAGCAATTGCCATCGTTTGGCGTCTAATGACGTTGAATTTCGCATAAAGTCGGGTTTCCCGTTGCACTTTGCTTCATACACGGTTTATATTGTAATATCACTATAACAACAACAACTATATTAAATTGGACCCGAACCGTCTTTGAATTGGGCACAATTGCATGATGATTGCATGATTGGAACAATCGCCATGTGACAAGACAGTTCTTATTATTTTTATTTTATTCATTTTTTAATACTTTTCTTCCAATTCATTTTTATTGGAACGTTCGCTCATTCTATATACTTTACGTGCTAACACAAAAAAAATAATAATTTATGCCTCGTCCGTCTGGCCAGATAAAGTTTCGTTTTATATTTATTTAAACTTCACCGCAGATTAATTTTATAGCCAACTCTAGATATTTCACATTGATAGAGTCGGCGGGTACGCTAGCGTGGATAACGTTTGTTTTTACAGCTGTTTTTCTTTTTGATAAGAGGAAGCAGCAGTTCCGTGCTTGTTTAGTCGCTCAGTTCAAGCGGTACTTGAAGTGTTGGGAAAAACACACACAGTATTTTTGACAGTAGCCAAAAACCACTTGAAGTTATATTCGTTGATACATTAACTGTGTGGTGGAAAAATTACTTAAAAAAAAAATTTCAATGAAATCTTTATAAAATATCCATATTGTTGAAAGTTATCAATAGAATGAGGCTAAATGAGAGGTGACTTGATAAAAGGCGTTAAAAAAATCGTTTTAACACTTTCATTGAACTGCAATAAAGGCAATCTTTTGCATTTTTGAGACCTTTGTACCCACGTACAAAATTTTGAAATAATCGGTCTTAATGTTTTAAAATGATTTTTTTTATTATTAAATTAAATAAGGAAACTTTTATAAACAGGACCTGCATTTAAAAGGGACTTTCCGAAATATCTTTATTTGTGGTTTGTTATTAGTAAGATTAAGTGTCGGACCAAAAAAATATTTTTTTTATCGATTTTACTTCAATAAACTTGATACTCAAGTAAATTTTTTATTTCAGAAGCAACATAGGTTTCGCAAAATGAACTTTTCTGAAAACAATGAAAACTATGTCATTCACAAACTTAGGGCTAAAACCGCCCGTAGCCCCAATTTAAATCTTATCTGAAACAAAATGTTTTTTCAATTGTTTTTTCAACCTTCATTAACATAGTTACATTAACATAGTAGGTAACAACAAAATGTTTTTTCAATTGTTTTTTCAACCTTCATTAACATTAACAACCTTCATTAACGTGTTTATATTTACTCCAACTACTTTAAATATGTAATGATTAGCGCCAAAGGCAACCCTCATTCACACACGTAGATTTACATGCTAGTTTACACTGCAAAATAGTCTCGGAAATGATGTAAACTCACGCCCATACAAATTTTGACAGATAGTTTACGCGCATGTAAGTTCACAAGGTTTACAATGTTTACGGGTCAGTTACATGCTTAGATGAGAACCCTTAATATTTTTATTCTGCTGTCAGCTCTCTGCAGACAATTCCAAACCTCAGAGAGTAAAAACTCATATTATATTGTATGTATAAAACTACCCACAAGTTTATTCTTCTAATATGTGGTCCGAAAATGGTAAGTCAAGCAACTCACACAATGCACTATTTGACTAGACATTATGTTACCACTGAGTATTAAAACTCATCTAGAACATGAAAAACGTACTATGTTCATAAAGAATCCAATGAAGGGCATTTCCAGTAGAAAAAAATTATTGTAAAATCAACTAGAAACATAACACGGTGCGACAGCCCAAAATCCCTGGGAAGTGTTACCATTTTTCTTGTAGGTCTTGTTGAGTATAACAAGACTGCATACCAGAAATTCGCCAAACAAACCCAAAATCTTGACTTGCCGTTAAAAAACCGGTTTTTGTACCTTTGCGCACTTATAAGGCTGTAGCTTAGCCGAGGTTGCACCGTTTTTTAGTTTCTTACCGGCTTCCGAATGAAATAACTTAGACTTTAGACCAATAATATACATATTGTTTATAAAAACTTGATAAATTCATTTGTATTTATCCGGCAAACTCAATTTTTTTAAAATTTTTTTAATATTTTTCAACTTTTACGATTTTTGTACACACTATTTTATATAGATACCACACTATCTAATAATGTACTAAGCAAACACGTTTATTAAAAATTACGACGCAAATTAATTTTAAAAGTCGGCTAGTTATTGACTGAGTTATTGATGAAAACAAAATTTTTGCAAAAATGCGTGCACAACGTTTTTCGTGTTCTTTTCCACATTTTTTATAGGAGCGCAGATAACTTAATATGATATCTTTAAAATTATACCGATGACTGATATCTATTGAAAAGTCACAAATGTAGCAAATTTATTAGGTTTTTAGCACATTTAATATTAGTTGCACACTATTTATTATTAAATAGTAAATTTTTTATATGAAATGGTTTTTAAAGTGATAAAGCTGTGAGAAACAAAACGCCAAATGAAGAAACAAAATTACATATATCTGATTATTGCATCAGATGAAGTAATTTTTTTTTTTATTTTAAGATAATATTTTATTCGAAGTTCGATAAAACAATAGCGATTAAATGGGCTAGCTACAATATCGTTTAATATGACATTGCAAATTTAATTCAGTATGATAAAATCATAGAACATTTTCCATCTTCAAAACACGAAAAGGTGCCATCTACTGAATATTTTCAAATATCGCTACATTTAGAACATCTCAAGTACAAATTTTAGCGATCGACTAGCGTTCGAACAAGGATCGAACAAGGATCGAACATGGCCTTAAAATAATCCAAAAAGCCTAGCGGTCGCAAGAAGGGTCAAACAACGGCCGAAATTATTGCAAAATGGCCTATGTATGGCCCCTTTTTGGTTAAAAAGTTCTGCAAACGACCTTTGTACGATCCTTGTAAGGCCGAGAAAATTTTTTAAAATTAGACCTTTTGTTTGACCCATTTAGAGTGCCCCAATCGAGTCAAAATGTATGACCGACCACCACTAACTTTTGAGGGCCGATCCACCCATGCCAGTAGCATACCCCCTGGAACCCCCTTCTGGGTTCCCCATACAAACATTTTAAAAAATCACAGTTTTTGGCACTTTACATGAAAAAAATCAGTGAAATGGGATCGCCACTGGCATGGTGGATCGGCCCTCCAAAATTAGTGGGGGTCGGTCATACATTTGAACTCGATTGGTGCACTCTAAATGAGTCAAAGAGGGATTTTTCAAAATTTGACCCTACGGAAAAGTTGGGGCATTAGAATTCGTTTTAGAGGTATAGTTCCTTGGGCAAAGTTTCTTATTTTGGTCCCTAGAATACGGTTTTCACTCAGCAATGGGCGATTTTTTTGCCTCCGCACAAATCGACCCGGCCTAGTAATCATATTATTAGAGCAACCTTAAAAAAATGAATTTTCTTAGTTTCGGGTGAAATAAAAGCATTAATGTAAAATTCAAATTAACATTAAGCTTTTATAACTGAAAAAATGTATTAAAAAAAGTTTATTGTCAATATTTGGTACCTACAAATTGTACTGCAATAACTGCAGCTACTAAAAGAGTACGTTTATTCATAGTTTTTATGCATTTGGTTCAATTGAATTTATGGATTAATTTTGGTGCCACACTTCAATGCAACGCTCTATTATTTGGCGTTTGTTGGTCACGAATTCCTTGGAAATTTCACGCTTCCCAATGGTTATCTATAGGGTTGAGATACGGAGAATTTCCGGGCCTGTCAAGAACACGGACTTTTGTCTTATTGAGGAATTTTGTGACTCTCATAGCCTTATGGCAAGGAATAGAATCATTTATAAATGTAAATTTGTTGTTTAGAAAACATTTCTGAGCTTGTGGTAGCATTTATCTCTTTGTGAAAAAATTCAAGTGGCTCTTATAATATGATCATCAACAGTAATGCCAACACCATCGACAGGTGCATGCGTGTTTTCTTTTACATGATTCCACAATGATTTTACATGAATTCGTAATGATTTTTATGTTGCTGCCACAATGAAATATGAAATCATGTAAAATTAAATCAGCTAAGCATCCCAATAATTTTACTTTGCAAAATTTTTCTGTGTTAATAAGAAAAAGTTACACATATTTCTTACATTTTATGTTTCAACTTAAAAGTATTGGAATTATTTTAACATTACAATGTGTTCTTATTATTTTTATTAGTTTTATTCAAATAACATATGAATTTTTATGATATAAAAACATAGTTGCTAAGGTGAAAGAAGTAAAATTTTACTGCAAGAACACATAAAAGAACGCACGACTTTGCTTTTCTTAAGCATGGGCACGTACGTGCATGCACGTAGTTATTTCTTAGGCACTTTCAGAAGAACTTTTGGTTGGAACCAATTTGAACAAGAGTTAAAGAGATTTTCCTAAAACTGTTTTGCAATGACTCCTAACCTAATGCAGCATTTGTTGGGCATTTGAGATTATGTTTAAACCTTAAAAAAATGTTCATACGAAAGTCCAGCTTTTGTCCAAATTTTCCACTGTTCAGTGCTTTTATTCCACGTACTAATTAATGACTTGTATATAGCGCAGACCACAAACACGTGAGTAAATATTTACATAACTCAGTATTAGTAGCAATTTACAGAAGCCATTAGGTGGTATTAACATGGCTGGGGAATAAAAAGAGTAGGTTGCTGTGTGCCTATATTTTTTTTTATTGTTTTAACAAATTTGCCAATAATGCCATTTGTGAAATAATAAAGCTATGGCAATTAATAACAATGGCTTAAAATTCGCAATGCATTTGTTGCTAAAATTGTTATTTTTCAAAACAACAACAAGAGTTGGATGACCAACATTCGGCGGGACTGAGAAATAGAAATTACTCTGGCAAATATTGCATGCTTTGTACATATAACTATAAATACAATAAAAATGTAAATGTATATTTTTGTGTGTAATTTTGCTTTCATCGATATTTATTGCAATCACCTGTTTTAAATACGAATTGAGCTGAAACACAAATAAACACAAATTTCTTTGTTTCTTTATTTCGAGCGCGTGCTAAAAAGAAAAATACCTTATTTTTTTAACTAATTGTTAGAAAAATAAGCACTGCAGACAATACATGATTTATGGCAAGAAACTTAAGTAGACGACAAAAGTTGACGGTCGTGGGCTTATGAAGGGTTAAGAAATCTGGTGGGGCAGACGTAGCAATAGCAGGCAGACAAGACAACAAATGAGAAAAAACAAAAAAAATTAAACAAGTTAAATGAAATTTCGAGAATTAGCTAATACATTGACATTTATTCAATTACCGCAGTCTATTGTTGCACAATGTTGTTGTTGACATAAGCACAAGTCCACACACACACACACACACACACACACACCAACACATTACCACAAATGTGAGTTATTTGCAAAAAGTAGAGCAAGTTGAGAAAAAAACACAAAATCAATGGCAACCCCGGCCAATATTTGAAGGTAGCCAGCTAAACTAATAGCAACGAGTTGTTGCCACACCAACGTGCCACAGCTGCATCACATGACGGCATTAGATGTCGTAATAGCAGCGAACTTAACGTTACCAATGACGCCACGTAACAATTGAAGATTGCCAGCCAAGCTACTACCCAATGTGCACAAAAACGGATGCGGATCCGTTACGAATCCGCCAAAAGAGTCTGAAACGGATTCGTATATGAAGTCCGTAACGGATTCGTATATGAAGTCCGTAACGGATTCGTATCTGAAGTCCGTTATGGATTCGTTTCTGAAGTCCGTTCTGAGTTCGAGGCGGATCCGAAAAAATGGAAAAAGCAATTCGTATTTTTGAGAGGAATCGCTCTTATGTTTTGACGACCTCGTTACGAACCCGTTACGAATCTGTCAAAAAATTACCACAACGTTAACATAAAAGACAGTCTTAAATTTGTTTTATAATTTCTTATTTTATTTTCAGTGGATTAGGGATACGAAATACAATTGTGTACTTATTTTAATTTTAAACAATGTTTTTATTTCATTAAGCTCGTGCTCCTCAAGCTTAAGTCAGAATTTTTAACTAATTATCATTACTGATCAAGTTAAATGTGACTATAGGATATTTTTCGGAAACTTTTTTAATTGCGTGAATTTGGTACGCTTTGTCATTATAGCAGTAAAAGTTATTGGGATGCTTCAATGAAAAATAATGTTTAGCTGTTTGAAGAAACAAGTATGAGCCATCCTGGACTCATTGTACTCGTTTGTTTGATATTTTGAATTATTTTTTTTACCATTTAAACTAGCCTCCACTACTCTCTTATAAATTTTATTACAAAATAATTTTTTTTGTTTTAATTTACGTTTAATTTCCTGCAAAAAGTTTTCGAATTTGAATGCGTCAAACTTGTTTAGAGAACCTATATTTTTAACATATGTAGCTAAATGCGTCAAGCGAGTCCGTTGCGAGTTCGCATTATTTAAAAAAAAAAGAGTCTGAAACGTCTGTTTCGTATATGAAGTCCGAAATGGATTCCTATCTGAAGTGTGAAACGGGTTCGTATCAGAAGCCCGAAACAGATTCGTATCTGAAGTCCGAAACGGATTCGTATCTGAAGTCCGAAACGGATTCGTAACTGAAGTCCGTAACGGAGAGAGGAATTTCATACGAAAAAGGATCCGTTCCGGATGCGAAACGCAATCCGTTTCGGACAAAATGTACGAAGAAGTGAGTTCGTTACGGATTCGTTACAGATCCGTTTGGCACACTGGATAGCGACAAGTTTTTGCCACACCAACTAGGGGATTCAATCCTGGGACTTCGAAAGATTTCGGCATTCTTTAATCGCGCGATTATCCTTTACAGTCAAGTTAACTATTACAAAAAGTTGTGAAAATATTTTCGAAAATGCAACCTCTCATATATAGCTGCATAAAAAGTAACTTAAGGTGGGTGCACTGAACAAAGTAAATTAGCGAATGAATTATTAGTGAATAGTTCCTGCCCTGGACTTAAACTCTACTTTCAAAATATGTCGGGTATTAGAACTAGATCGGCTGCTATATTTAATTGGTCCTCGCATAATGATTTTGATCTGATCATCTTTATTGAAACCTGGCTTAATTCAGACTTTTTTGATGGTGAATTTTTCGATTTGGATATGTATCACGTTTATCAGAAAGATAGAGACCCGTTAAGAACTGGCCATTTGCATGGTGGTGGCGTTCTTATTGCTGCAAAATATCATCTTCACTCCAGCCTGCGCACTTTGTCTACTGGTGACTCTACTTTGGACCAGCTATGTATTTCAATTCAGGGTTCCGTTGGTACTCTCTTTCTATGCGCTTCATATATACCTCCGAATAGCTCTGGTCAAATTTATGTTGCCCATGCAGATAATATTGCAACTCTGCATGCTTCTATGTATTCAATTAGCCATTTGTGTGTTATGGGTGACTTCAACCTCTCGAAAATTTAATGGATTCGTATCGCAAAAGAACGTACGCCAACTAACGTAAACCAGCTTCATGAAATTAACTTAGTTGATAATTTTTTTAGTATCGATCTAACACAAATCAATTTTATCGAGAATAATCTTAATAAAATTCTTGATTTAATTTTTGTCTCCAATAATTTTCAGTATCAACTTTCAGAATGAAGTTTTCCAGTTTATTTGTAGTTATAAAATTTTATGAATCTATCTCGTTTAAGCAAACGCGAAATGTTTTTAACTTTAATTCGTGCAATTTTGATTATTTAAGTCAACTATTTAATGTGGTCAATTTAACTGGTCAAGCTTATTTGATAGCCAAAATACCGCAACATGCTTTGATATTTTTAAACTAAATATTCATTACATCTGTTCAAATAATATTCCACTGGTTGAGCAAAGAACCCATAAAAATCCGTGGTACACTAGTGGTCTCAAAAAGCTAAAAAACCTTCGTAATAAATTTTTCAAACTTTTTCAGTCTACAAATGATTACAATTGTAAAGTAAAATATGAGCATTACTCTAGGGAGTTTAATTTTTTAAACAAATTTTTATACAATCAATACATTCTCAGATTTGAATCTATTATAATTTTTAATCCGAAGAGTTTTTGGAATTACATTCAGTCAAAGAAGAATGGTTCTGAGATTCCAACTCCAACTACCTTTGGAGATAGGAATTCTTCTTCTAATAGGGATACAGTGAATCTTTTTGCCGATTATTTTAAATCTAACTTTGTTGATGACGACTCGTGGTTTGATCAATCTATTTTGGAAAAAATTGTGACTAGAGTTCATATTGGCTCTATGTCAGCATCAATTGAGGATGTTCGCAATGCATTGTCCCTTCTCAAATCCTCAACTAAATCTGATAATGATGGTTTTTGTGCTATTTTACTTAAAAAGTGTGCATCTGCATTAGCTGAACCTCTTTGTTTTATTTTTAATAAGTCACTTTCATCTGGTTCTTTCATTGACTCTTGGAAGATTGCAGCTATAAGTCCAATTTTTAAAAGCGGACAAAAGAATGATGTTGGCAACTATCGCCCTATCTCCAAATTGACAATTGTCTCAAAACTCTTTGAGTCAATTATCAAGCAGAAGCTTTGCTTTCTTTTAAAGCTTTGTATCTGTCCTGAGCAGCATGGGTTTGTAGCCGGAAAGTCCAATGTTACTAATCTTTCCCTCTTTTCTAATTACTGTATCTCTGCTTTTGAATCTGGCTTTTAAATTGATGCGCTTTACACGGATTTTTCAAAAGCTTTCGATAAAGTCTCCCATAAGGTTCTCGTGACTAAACTAAGTAAATTGGGTTGCCATTCGATTTTTCTGGAATGGATTAAGTCTTATCTTAGTGGAAGAGTTTGTTTTGTCTCGATTGATAATACGCATTCATATTTCTATACAGCAAACTCTGGTGTCCCTCAGGGCAGTATTTTAGGACCTTTGTTTTTTGTGCTTTATATTAATGATATAACACAATATTTTCATTTTGCAAATTATCTTCTTTTTGCTGATGATCTCAAATTGTTTGCGAAAATTAACTCCTTTGGTGACTCGGCCTTACTGCAAGCAGATCTGGACAATGTTTCTGTATGGAGTATCCGCAATGGGTTACCTCTGAACATAAGTAAATGCTACCATGCAACTTTTAGTAAATCTAGTAATATTATCTTGACTTCTTATTCCATTTCCGATATACCTCTTCAAAGAGTAGATACAATTCGGGACCTGGGCGTCATCTTTGATTCCAAATTTACCTTTGTAGAGCACTAAAGTTCTTGTTGCCTAAAGTTTTTTCCCTGCTTGCCTTTATTCGTAGGAATAGTCAGGAATTTAAAGATCCCTATATATTTAAAGCACTCTACTGTTTTCTAGTCAGGTCAAGATTAGAAAAAGCTTCTTTAATTTGGAACCCTTCAGCTACAATTCATTCGTTGAGGCTTGAAAAAGTTCAAAAAATCGCTACAAAGTATATGCTTTATTGCACTAACTTTAGATTTGACTTACCCTCTTATCATGTGCGATGTCTACTGATAGGTTTAAAGACGCTCGAAATAAGGAGGAAAATAACCTCTTTAATTTTCATCTATGATATAATATGCAGTAATATTGATGACCCTATGCTTTTGAGTTTGATTCATTTTAATATACCACAAAGGCAGTTGCGTTATTTTAAGCGATTTTTCATTAAAATCCATCGAACGAATTATGCCTTAAATGGGCCTATAACAAGGTCTTTATGTTTGTATAATGAATTATCATCTAGGTACTTGTTTGGTTTTTCAATGTCAAAATCATCTTTTAAAAATGTTGTTACTATTTTGTTTTAACATAATTTATGCTTAATTTTGTGTTTTATAATTTCTATTATGAATATTTTTATTAATTGTAACTTAATCGTTATTTTCTCTAGTCTGTAAGGAATTGAATGATCCATAGACTGAATAAACTAAACTAAACTAAATCTTATACACATTTAAAAATATTCTTAGCAAAAAATCTGAAAATATATATTTTTTTTTTTTAAATTTAAAAGGTTTTTTAGAAAAACTCGGCTGGTTTTTCTAATAGCGTTTCGTTTCTCAAAAAATGTTGCATTTTTTCTCCCCTTTTTGAGAATTCTGAATTTTTTCTACTTTTGAGGTCAACATTTTCGATAAAAGAACACGATTCAATTGTTAAGCCAACCTAACTTAAACGAATTAAATGTGTTTTCTTTGAGAAAAAGTTCTTCCATCAGAGGTTGAAATTTGGATGACGCAGAGATAAGAAAAGAGGTAGAAAAAGATTTTAACTTATCACATTCCCGATGAATATGATATTTCTCTTCTAATATCCTGATTATTCCGGAATTGTGAAAACCTTCCGGGATTGAACTCCCTAGCACCAACTTGACGCAGCAACAGCAGCACGTGAAAGCATTAGCTGTCGTTATAGAAGCGAACTTAACAAACTTCACGTAACGTTGAGCAAACTAAGTGAAGCTTAAGAAAGATGAGGATGGGGAAAAATGTGTTGTTTTGACACAATGCTCGAAAACAAGTACATTTTTACAGATATATGTAGATAATATCAGAGATGTGCAATGAATGTTTCGTCTAAACTTTATATTCACAAATTTTGTGCTTCTAGTATGCTTTCATTCGTCAGCAATAACTGTTTGTTGTATGGTGCTACACCCAAAAAATATTTAGGATAAAATAACGAATAAAATCCTTGTAGAAATACAAACAGAGGCTATTCGTAGAATGTACAAATGTTTTGTACATAGTACGAACGTTTGTAGTGTTGGCCGCATGAAAAAAAATTTTTGAATTCGTAACTTTGTACATTCTACAAACGCTAGTTTGTAAAAATCAATAATGTATAAATTTGTGAACTGAACGAACATTGTTTGATAATATACAAAGCAGTGGCAGCAGCGTTCGTATATTTGTTCGTATCTTTGTAGATGAAACGAATGCGTTTGTAAAATATACAAATATTTCTTTGTACAATGTACAAACGTTCATTTGTATTATTCACAAAGTCGTTCGTAGGCTGAAAAGAACAAACAGCTTTGTAGAATATAATAATTGTTTTGTACATAGTATGAAGCTTTTTTTTGGGTGTATGTGTGGATAAGATACGTCAGGTATGTTCAGAATAGATGTTAGGAGTGAAACAAATAATAGGAGCAGATCATACGTTTGACCTATCTAGGGATGAAGTCGGGGGAGATATGAATCTTTTTATTCGATGTATTGTAATGAAAGCAGCAATCAATTGTTTCAACCATTGCACATTGGTACAAATGACAGGAAAAAGTGGCCGAAATTAGAAGGCGACTTCGTATCTGCACGAAATTTGGTACCTATACGTTTTTGGGGTCGCTAATCACGAATCTGGAGTTCAAATTTAAAAATTCATGATGGCGGATCCAATATGGCTTCCATTTAGGTGTAAAAGTCTACAATATACCTCCAATTTAGTTTAGATTTGGTTCTTAGGGGTTTTTGGGGTGGCTAATCACGAATCTGGAGGTAAAATTTTAAGATTCAAAATTGCGGATACAATATGGTATTGAAGCGCAAAATTCTTAAATATCACTCCAATTAAGCTTTGGTACTTACGGGTTTGTGGTGTTAGCAATTATTTTTCTAAAGTAAAAAAAATTATTTTAAAAATGTGAACACAATTTTATATCGGTTTTTTAAATTTGAACTCGTTATGAGATGTTGAAAATAACTTAATGCAGAAAGAAATAACAATTTTATAACAATATTCTTTATGTTTCTTCTATTGAATCTAATTCTATTCCATCCAGCACATTTCGAAAATCGGCCTCTTTTTCATAAAAATCATCCTCTTCAGAAGGTGATCCAACTATATCAATTTCTTAACTCATAAGAGAAGGCTCATCAGATATTATTGCAGCTTTTAGTGGCACTCTCACAACATATTAGAGCTATTACTTCTGGTAGAAATTTCAATCGATTACATAACTGAATTCGTTTAGAAAGAGAAATGCTTGAAATAACGGGATCAGAACTATCCATTGCTGTTAAAAAACTCTGTTAAGTTATTAATACGACTGTTTCTTCAAGAGAGAGTATCATGGAGAGTATCATCACCTAAAAAACTAAACATTTTAATCAAATATACTTAATATTAAAATTTAGAAAGGAAAATACCCTTAAAAGATGCTGTACCACAAATATGATATTTTAAAAATTTAGTTAATTAATTTTATGATCTATTATATTATTACATGAAATAAATTGCGAGCCTTAGATCAAGTAAGTTTTTATAAGACGGCAACAACAACAACAACAACTCTGTATAGAGTTAATCACTTAGCTGACTAGACATTCTGTTTCGGAAATCGCTACATTTTCCTCTTCAGTAGTATTTGAGTGATTAAGCTATGATCAACTCACTGTTTAAATTTTGCATATGATTTCACACATTTAGGAATTCATTCATTTGAATTATATAGAACAAATTGAACGCGCAATTGGCTACTAATCATTTGATATTTTAAAGCAGTAGGCTATTTATAGATCACCGCCATCAACTCTACCTAGGTTACCATCTGTTCTAGTTGCTTCTTTATTTATTTCAATATTCATTGGTGTTCGACAATTTGTCGAAATGCACCATAGAAATGAAAAGAGTTTTTTTGCTTCGCCAGAAGCCAGTGTTCTAACTGAAAGGTGGCTATTTTCACAACCAAATGTTCAATTACACATGACTACACATGATTTAAAATTTTTCATAAGAATCGATCGAGTACTTTTGGAGTAAACTAGTAACATAAAATTTACATGATTTTTTTTAATTAATAGCTCCGTTTTTAGCAGGACCCCGTTGTTAAAAAATATACATGGATACAGCAAAGATTACTTGTTTTACTTTGCAATTATGATCGGCTTAAAAAAGACCATAAGGCCATAATATTAAAAGCGCTGAGTTTACAAATCTTGCGATCGAAGCGTGATTGGTTCGCTCTTACTGTTTGCATCATAGTAAATTAGGAGTTGAGGACTCATTTTCTCACAATTTTCCCACTGTGAAATTTGCTATGTATCAATCGGTTTGCTCAATTGTTTCGTCAACAGTAGCTCGGTTCTGTAACTTTTCCCACCACAGTTCTCACCAGATTTTCTCACTTTGACGTCATTGTGATGTCATTCTCACTTGCATTGTCTCTGTAATAAAATGAGAAAAAGCAGTGACTCGTCTCGCTTGTTTCAATTCTACATTTGAAGGAATTCGATAGACGAAGTGTTTCTGTAAGCTAAAATATGCGACTCGAATCCAATGAAGTTCTCACTATGTTCTAACTTGGTGAGAAACATTTTTGTTTGTTTGTGCAGTAGTCATATTCAATGAAATTGTGGATATATGTAAATGTATCCATGTTACAAATACTTCTACCGGGTACAAGGTATTAACTTAAATTTTTTCATGTAGATTACAAATATATTATTAACAAAATATTATATGTACTACAATGTATACCTATATTATGAAATATATTAACTGAAATATTTCATAAATTAAATTAATTCCATGATAAAATTTATATAACTGCATTATGCAACAGCATTAAAAGAATACTCGGATCGTAATGTGTAGATAAGGTAAGTGCATTTAATATCAACATCACTAAGTGTCAAATTGTTTACCATCAAAACAAGTAATTGTCAGCATAAATAACATAAGCATGCATTTTTCCGCCATATTCATAAATTAAGCACAAATAATATTAATATTTGTTTTCATGAATTTTATGCAATTTCTCACAAAGCTTTCTGTCACTAGTTGCAATTTCAAATATTCCCTTTCACTTGTGTATTTTTTTCATCACGGACCACTATTTAATCGCTTATCAGTTACAGAAACTCGTGTTTTCGCAAAAATGAGTATTTTGGAATGAAACTAAGTGACGTTAGAAATAGTGACTATTTGTCGCAATAGTTACAGAACCGAGCTACAGAGCTAACACGAAAATGAGTCGTTTTTTAATAACTTTTTTGGTATTTTCGGGATCAAAAAACTACTCGAAAAGACTCGTCAAGAAGAGTTGTGCGTAGGTTATCATTTTCTCTCAAACAAAGAATTTTTTCGGATCAAAAAATTAGCACACTTTCGATTTACGTCTTTTATATTTTAAAAAATTTCGCAAAGTATGTATTATAATTTTTTGTTGATTATGATGATCGTAAAACTAGACAAGATAGTGTTAGGTCTGAATATTCTCTCTTTCTTAGTGACAAAAACTGTCAAAAACAGCCATTTTGCTGTTTTGCGATATAAGAACAGGCAAACAAATTAAAATTTGACTAATTGAATTGAAGGTTGTGTGGGTTTTAGTGCCAATAAAATAAAATAAATTAGTTTAATTACAACACGCTTCATACGGACTTACAGCAACAAACTACTGAAGATATCAATTGATTGGCATTTAAATGTTTTGTTATACTTATTTATGCAAAAAATCCGAAATTATGCAAAAATATAAAGAATATATATTTTGAATATTCCAAATATAGTCTAAAATTACGCAATATGCCTTTTTTTAAATTATGTTGAAATATGCAAATATGCAAAACCGACAGGACTTATTTCGTCCTATTTCGTAAAGAAAATAATTTCTGTTTTGGTCCGATATTCGTACGTAGTTCAGATTAAATATGCCATATAATAAATATTCGTTCTCTAATGCTTATAAATTTGAATATAAATACGAATTTGAATTTAAATGTCAATATGAGTATGAATAACTTGTTTTACTTCAGATCCAAATTTTTTAACTTCAAATACAATTGTTTACACTTGAAATTCTAATTTTACCTATTTCAATTCAACTTTTATAAGGGGCATTCCACGTCAAAAAGGAATATGAAATAAACTTTGGTTTTCCATTAATTATTTCAAATTTATTAAAAAACTATGAAAAAAAATTTGAAAAAAATCGTTTTTTGCGTGTGGCAACTTTTGTTTCATACAGAGTAGCTAGGGAGTAAGTTGTTGATTAAGTTTTGCAACATTGTTTTCGGCCATTCACTCAACTCTAGAAACCTGGCACGTGTCTTCTATAGAAAGCTTGGAAATAACTTTTTTGTATAGAAATAAAGTGAAAAGGTATGCAGATTTTTATGTTGTTTGAACAGATGCAAGTCGTATGTCCCAGTAGTCACGCAAAAATATATAAAAGTTGTTTTCCTAACCTGAAACACGACTTTATAAATTCAATACGTCTTAAAAGTAATAATAAATATGTGGTGTACAAATCAAACTTCTTTGAATAGTTAAAGCGATCATATTATGCTTTCGAGACTGTTTAACAATGTGTCCCAGTAGTCACGGTGAAAAGACTAATTTTGTTTCAATGACGTTGTGTACAGCTGAATTTACTTTTCTTATACAAAATGAAATAGTTAAAGCATCTTTATGTCTAACTTGAGTGTTAAATGGCTGTAAAAATCCACACTTACAGAGACACCCGATTTTAAATAGCAAGGAGAGAAATGTATTAATCATGCTCTTTGGCGGCCTTGATAGTCTAGTGGTAGCGCGCTTGACTGTTACTCAGGGGTCCCGGGTTCAAATCCTGGCCTGGCCATTATCCGACGCTTTCTTTCCTTACTCATAATCAAAAGAATTTTATAACACATTAATTTACGAAAATAAAAAGTGCAGTTGGTGGTAGTTGGAAAGTTTGCGGAGAGTATTGCTTAGTAACTTGATTTTACTGAAGCAAAGGACTAAAACACTTGCTTAAGTCCTATTATAAAACTGTTGAGAGGTAAAATTTTTTCAATTTGGAGAAAAAGTCAATATTTATTTTTAAATAATAGAGTTAGAGGTATTTTTTTTATTCGTAGCTTCTGATTAATTTTTTATGTTTAACAGAAAAATATGTAATTAACTACATTAATTGGGATTAAAACAATAATAAAACTGAATAAAATAACTTATTATTAACACATATTTTTTACTTGTCCCGCAAGTCACAAAAACCTGTCCCATTAGTCACAATTTGTAATATTTTTTTTTACTTTTTCAAAAAAGGTTATCATACCAACTCTTTATTAAAATGGAAGCGTTTAGTATATGTTGTACAACACAGAAAAAGTTGACTTGAATATTTGAATGGTTTGACTAGATTGGGATTTTGGGATTTTTCAGTGTCCCAGTAGTCACATTCACTCAAATAATAACAACACAATATATAGAAACTATTTGGCTTTCATTTTGAAGGTAGTTATTTATCTCTGTTTTAAAATATATTTCACTGTTAAATCGCTGTAACTCATAGTTGGTAAATTTCTGGAGCCAAATGTCCCAGTAGTAATTATGGAATGCTCCATAAATAAAAATACTAAATTAAAGAACAAATTTGACTTGAAAAAAATTCAATTGGAAATACAAATCTTATTTGAGTATCAAGTTTAAAAATTTAAAATATGAAGCGTAAACAATCAATTTGACGTGTAAATGCTTAAACTATAAATGCTTAAAGTGAAAAACCTGTAAAAACAAATTCATCGGCAAAAAGAAATAAAAAACCTAAATTAACATGAGTTAGTCTATCCAAAAGAACTTAGTTTAATCTCTGCGACTGATGTGCCTTAATTTCCACAATCCTACTGACGTTGTAGTACACCAGAGACTATTTTGACATCTTGTACATGATGGTCAACTATTGAACCTACTTTTAACTATAGTATTTTAATTTTAAGAGTGTGCATTATTGTTTTAAATTACTAATATTTAAAATATATATACAAAGAAAGTTAAACCGAATTTATTGATATGACCATAAATCATAATCAAATGACGCAATACAAGTTTTTCGATTTTGTGGTGTCTGTCAAACTACCACTCCAGTCACGGAGGGTTAAGTCACTATGATAGCCTAGCTCTATATTTTAAAGTGATACTTTTTACTTTTACAAAAACAATATAATGGCTTATGTCTAAAATGTGAGTAATATATTAAATAACATTTTCAATAAGAGCACTTTTGTTTTTAGTATCTTTACTCATATGATTTCAGATGAATGGATATGAGTTCGTTTATTTCTAAATAACCTAATTTGCAGGAAAAATAATGAATGATATTATTTCAAAATTTATTTGGAATTTGATAAATTATTATTTCAAGTTAAGTTGGTAAACTTAATATTTTTATTAGGAAATTTTAAGCAAATTGTTCAATTTCAAACAACTATGGAAAAATTTCAACCACATCAAATTCAGAAAAAATAACTAATTTTTTATTTTAATCTGTATCAATTAATGGAAATTTTTAATGATTCACGTGACTAGAGTTGCCTTAAACAATATACATGCAAACTCTGCACATATTGTGGTTTTATTCCACACACAAACAGTTGTTTGAGCACAAGTTGCACTTGTGTAAATTATTTACACTTCTATTTAAGCAACTTGTAGTTCACACATTAATTGACATTGAAGAACCCGTATTATTATTTTAATAAGAGGTGTCACGGTTTTTTCCGGAAAAAAAATTATATAAGATATGTATCACACAATTTAACTCTCGATTTGCATTTCAATAATAATTGCTTAAGTAAAGAATACTGGGAATTTTTTTTTTATAATGCGAGGGACAAAACACATTTCATTAAAACAACATATGTATATACAAATGTAAACTGATTGCATTATTAGCAATGCTTAGAATTTTAAATGCGAAAAATAAGCTTATGATTAAAAGACCTATGATAAGAGTCAATCTAATTTAATGATAACTGAAATGGCTTTTTTTCAACAAGTAATAATAACCAGGTATCTTATTGAAATTTTAAGTTTGTTTCTTACAGTTTGGTGTAAGCTATTTGTTTTTTTTTAGTATATGAAATAGATCTTGCACAAGTTTTTGCAAGAACATGATATGCCACGAAGAAAGCAATTTTGAAATAATCGACTTAAAGTTTTAAAAAAATCTATTTTTGTTTAAAAGCTAGCTGACCCGGCAAACTTTGTTTTGCCATATAAATTATCGAAGAAATCGATCGTAAGTCTAAACCGAAAGTAGGATATTAAATTTGGGACTGAAAGTTGTGTGTGAAAGTATGGAGGGAACACTTCTCTAAGCTTCTAAATGGCGACGCTGACAACAATCCCGCCAATAGAGATGATATTCCGGAAAACCCAATTTTGGATGACAGCGTCGAGGTTCCGCTGCCCGACTATGATGAAGTTCTGACAGCTATAGCTCGGCTTAAAAATAACAAAGTCGCGGGAGCTGATGGCTTACATGCTGAGCTGTTTAAGAACGGAGGCGAAGCTCTACTTGCTTCTATGCAGAATATGGTCGGAAGAATGCATTCGATTGGAATCTCAGTGTGCTCTGCCCAATCCACAAGAAAGGGGATCCCACTATCTGTGCCAATTACCGTGGGATAAGCCTTCTTAATATCGCATATAAGGTCCTGTCGAGCGTTATAAGTGAAAGATTGAAGCCCATTGTAAACTAACTGATCGGACCTTATCAGTGTGGCTTCAGACCTGGAAAGTCCACCATCGACCAGATTTTCACGCTACGACAAATATTGGAGAAGACTCAAGAAAAACAAGTCGACACCCACCATCTTTTTGTCGACTACAAAGCCGCCTTCGACAGCCCAATAAGGAAGCACCTGTACTCCACCATGTCTGAATTTGGTATTCCTGCAAAACTGATACGACTTTGTAGGATGACACTGAGCAACACCAGCAG
This sequence comes from Dichetophora obliterata, assembly GCA_963920525.1. NCBI lineage: Eukaryota > Metazoa > Arthropoda > Insecta > Diptera > Sciomyzidae > Dichetophora > Dichetophora obliterata. The sequence goes on from OY986435.1 coordinate 51,389,537, forward strand.
CGCAGTTAAAATCGGGAAGGACCTCTCCCCACCATTTATTACCAAACGAGGTTTCAGACAAGGTGCTTCCTTATCGTGCGACTTTTTCAACCTAATGATGGAAAAGATCATCCGAGCTGCTGATCTGAGACGTAGTGGCACAATATTCTACAAAAGTGTTATGCTGCTTGCGTATGCTGATGACATAGATATCATTGGCCATAATACGCGCGAAGTCAGTGCAGCATTTTCCAGATTAGAAAGAGAGTCAAGTCGAATGGGTCTGTCAGTGAATTCAGATAAGACGAAATACTTAGTGTCAACAAACAAACAGTCCCAGCGTCTTGGAACCCACGTTACCGTTGACAATACCTCCTTCGAGGTTGTGAAGAACTTCGTTTATCTGGGATCCAGCATTAATTCAACCAACGACATCAGCATTGAGATCAAACGAAGAATAACTCTTGCCAACAGGTGTTACTTTGGGCTCAGTAGGCAATTGAGAAGCAGAGCCCTCTCTCGACGAACGAAAATCACGCTCTATACACTGAACCAAAAAGGTGCATTATATTAATGAAAAGGTGCATTAATTTCAATGAATTTTTCATTGATTTTGGTCCAATGAACTGTGGTCATTGATTTCAATGAAGTTTCTTCATACTTTAATGAATAGTTCATTAAACTTAGTGATTTGCAATGAATGGTTCCTTGAATATCAATGCACACTTCATTGAATTCAATGAACACGTTCATTAAAAAATGCCAAAATTAATGATTTTTTCATTGAATTTAATGAAAAGTTCATTGAATTCAATGTAAAGTTCATTGAATTCAATGTAAAGTTCATTGTAATTCAATGCAAGGTTCATTGAATTCCATGTATAGTTCATTGAATTCAATGTATAGTTCATTGAATTTAATGTATAGTTCAATGAACCTTACATTGAATTCAATGTATAGTTCATTGAATTCAATGTATAGTTCATTGAATTCAATGTATAGTTCATTGAATTCAATGTTTATGTCATTGAATTTAATGTATTAAGTTCACTGAATTTAATGTATTTAGTTTATTGGATTCAATGTACAGTTCATTAAATTTAATGTATTCAGTTCATTGAATTCCATGTATATTTCATTAAATTTAATGTATTTACTTCATTGAAATGAATGATCTATACTTTTAAATTCAACGAATTATTTGTTAATCCCTCTCTAAACATTTTTAAAATAAGGAAATAATTACAATTTCAACAATATTTTTTTATTTTAAAAAGTCAATTAATATACAAATTTTCGAAGATTTTGAATAGTTTTTAAATTTATAAAAATATACGGCAATAAACTCCCACAGGAGAGTGCATGCCGCAGGATATTTTAATTGAAATAATTGAAAAATTTAAAAGCACACATCTACGGCTCTAATAAAACTAGCAAATCGAAATTTCACACCATTCATGAATGAGGAATGAGAAGAAGTTCTTCTCTCCAACAGCAAGGATTGATGGTTGAATATTTTCGCCTTTATTTTTGGTTGAATATTTTCGCCTGGTTGAATATTTTCGACTTCCTGGATGCTGCTTCCAACAAAAACGAATGCCTCTTGGGAACTGGTAATTGTATACTTAGGAAAGTTTTTCTTTCAAAGTTGTCCTTACTGCATACTTTTTGAGTGGGCACCAAATACCCATGAAGGCTCCAAAGAGGTTTCATAGCAGTACTGTCTGGAAAGATATTAATTGAAAAAAAATAACTATTTATTTATTTAGCCTCGAGAAAAATTAAGCTTACCACTATAATTAGTGAAATCTTCAATTTCTGCCAACTTTGCCTGCACAGCTTTATCTTTTATGTGGTTTTCATCCTTTAAAACTGTAAACATTTTTTGAAAATGATGTCAGCAGTCACTTAAAATGCCAGGTATATTTCCTATTATTTAATAATACTAATAGTAATTCAACAGATTTAAATTTTCTTTTACATTCAAAGCACAACATTTTCTTCACTTTCAATTTAATTTATTATCACTTTTATTCTAAAATTTACACACACAATTGCCACACGTCTTCACAATTTCGCGTTCCACTTCAAACAAAATTGGAAAGGGAATAAATTAGTATACATTGAATTTAATGAACTATACATTGAATTCAATAAACTATACATTGAATTTAATGAATTATACATTGAATTTAATGAACTATATATTGAAATCAATGAACAATACATTGAATTCAAAGAACTATACATTAAATTCAATGAACCATTCATTAAATTCAATGAACTATACATTGAATTCAATGACCTATACATTGAATTCAATGACCCTATACATTGAATTTAATGAACTATACATTGCATTTAATGGCCTAAACATTGAATTCAATGAACTGTTCATTCAAAAATCAATGTATGGTTCGTTAAAATTTGATTTACAACTGGAATCAATGTAATTTTCATTGATATCAACGAAAAGTCCATTAAAAAAATTAAAACAAATCATTGATATTTATTTAGACATTTTTAATGAATATAACTTCATCGATTTCAATGAACAGTACGTTAAAAACTATGAGCAATTAATTAAATTAAATGATTTTTTCATTAAAATCAATGAATTAATTTTAACGTATGCTGTTCATTAAATTTGTTTTTTCTGTGTAAATCGCTCATCATGCCCGTCCTACTTTATGCATCACAAACCTGGACGCTGAGCAGTTTAGATGAAAAGACTTTAGGAGCATTCGAGAGAAAGATTCTTCGTAAGATCTACGGACCAATCTGCGTCAATGGCGAGTACCGAATACGGTGGAATGATGAACTGTATGAGCTGTACGCTGACATCGACATAGTCAAGCGCATTAAAATCGAGCGGCTTCGCTGGCTTGGTCATGTTCAGCGCATGAAAGACGATGCTCCAGTGAAGAAAACATTCGATTCGGTACCCAGCGGTGGTCAACGCAGAAAAGGACGACCGCATCTTCGTTGGAAAGACCAAGTAGAGGACAACCTGACGAAGCTTGGAATTTCCAACTGGCGCCAGCAAGCGAAAGACAGAAATGGCTGGCGCAAATTCTTAGATGAGGCCAAGACCGACATACGGTTGTAGCGCCAACTAAGTAAGTAAGTAAGAAGGTTGTGTGCCGCAGTTCTGTCCTAGGAATTTTTTGAACCCCTGCAGCTGTGGATACAACTTATTCGAAGTTGAGGATAGATTCCACGACGATATCGAGCAAATACGTAAAGTTTTAACAGTGTTTGGCGTTGCGCCGTGGGAAAATGGTTTTCCTGATTCTAAGTATGATGACGGTCCATTCTTTGATGGAATTTATGGCAGAAAGATAAATGGAGCGATGTAGACACACCAACTTCATTTCCTCAATTCAATGTATTTCATTAACGTAACTAACATATTCATTGTTTTATCTCTTTTAAAATTATATATTAAATGAAAAAAGTAATATATTTTTTAATGTAAAGAAGAAAAATGAAATAAAGAAAGTCAATATTAATTTCGAAGAGCAATTGACTGCATAATATTTTTTATTAGTCCATTTTTAGCCAACACAACTTTTAAAGCAGGTCTGCCAAAATTAATAATAATTTTTTGGTTTTTTAATGCGTTCTTAACGCCTGATGATGAACGATATTTTTGTCTTTCCCTCCGGAGAAAAAACGAATAGCGCCGATGGTTTACCGACTCTAGAGCACGCCACAAACTGTCCATGGGAAAAAAATGGTAACTCAAGATTTATTATACACACTTCTAACGATTGAACTTTCCGATTTATTTATCGTCATTGCGAAGGAAACTGGACACTCTTAAATTGAAACGGAAAGTCGGTTGGAAGAATTGGTATCCTTGGAATCAAAACATTCTCGCCTTTGGACTTTCCTCAGCTTCTTAACAGCGAGTCTTTTTCCATTGCAAAGTTTCGATTGGTTCAGATTGCGTAACATAATGATCACTGAGCCGACTCGAATACTGAATTCCTAGGCTGTGCGACCTATTACTCTAAATCAATTCAATATCACAAATTTGGACTCTATGGTATGTGCCACGCCCATTTTTGAACGCCCATAAAATGTTATTAGTAAAGCAGCACGTGTAAATTGTGGTCGAATACCGAATTCCGAGGCTGTGCGACCTATACATCTAAATCAATTCGCAAATTTTGGCTCTATGGGAGATGATGCGATGCCCCATTTTTCAACGCCCATAAAATGTTATTGGTGAAAGGGCACATGTAAATTGTGGTCTGACTCCGAATTCCGAGGCTGTGTGTGTGAATTTTTCGTCATAACTCCCAAACCATACATCCTACAAGGGCGCTTTATGCTCCAAAATGTTTCTAATACATATATACTTAAGACTGCATTTTAAGAAAAAAAATTTCAAGAATCTTAGTTCTACGTCACATTTTTGTGATTTTCTAGTTGTTTTTTTAGCCATAACTCCCTAACCATAGATCATTAAAGAACGATTTATGCACCAAAATGTTCGTGAAGCAACTGCCTACAAGATTGCAATCTTGGAAGAATTTTTAACATTCGATTTCATGTTAATTTCTTATGTCCTTTTTTGTGAACTTTTTCTTTTTTTTATTTTTTCGCCATAAACTCGCCCTAAAATCCAAACTACATATCAGACAAGGACGATTCATGCATTAAACTGATCACCATGGCATCGTCCTTAAGGCGGATTTCTTCTTTGTTGACATGCAATTTGCTCTATCTCTTGTAGTTTAGGAGTTGTAGAACACTTTTTGGAGTACAAGTATGTCAAAAACATGTGGTTTTTTCGTCATAACTCCCAAATCATACATTCTACAAGGACGATTAATGCTCCAAAATGTTTCTTATACAAATATACTCAAAATTGCCTTTTTAGAAAAAAATTTTTGTTTCAAGAATCTTAGTTTTATACGTAATTTTTTTGTGATTTTCTAGTTTGTTTTTTTGCCATAACTGCCTAACCATACACCATAAAAGGACGATTTATGCACCAAAATGTTCGTTAAGTCACTGTCTATAAGATTCCATCCTTGGAAGAATTTTAAACATTAGATTTCATGTTAATTTCATATGTCCTTTTTAGTAAACTTTTCTTTTTTTTCGCAATAAATTATAAATTATAAACCCAAAGGTATTCGCTATCGCAAATTTTAGAAATGGGAGGAGCCACGCCTCTTTTCCTCTTTTGACCTTGTTTGAGTGGAAATCTACCTCTCAGCCAAATATCGATCGAAATTTTTATACGAAAAGCTTCTTCTGGTTTTTGCAACTTTCCAAATTTTTCCAAAGGAACGCAACAAAAAAAAAAATCAACTAAATTGGTCCAACTGTTCTCAAGTGATGAAACGTCATACAGGTGGCAATAGATTTTTATATATATAGATAGATTAAATTCAACCAGGAAACTTTTTATATTGGGTCCGACATTTAAAAGCGACTAGCCGGAATCTGGTCATTTTGTGCTGGTACCTTATTAATTTTTGTATAGAGTATAAAAAATTGATTTTTTTATCATGTGGCCTATCCCGTTTTTGCAATAAGCCCTTCATATGCTTAAAATATATCTGAATTTTTGAAACTATTAAAAAAACACGAGCATGTTTTCAGTCTATAAATGCAGTCATTATGATAAACTAAAGCTAAAATTTAAAATGGATATCTGCAGAAGCATACGAGAGAAGAACAACATTCTTTAACAAGGAAAAAGTAAGAAATTTAATTAATTTGATTGAAATTTTTTTAGTTTGTGCAGAAATCAATGCGAAATAAAATATAGTATACGTCTTTATGGTAGTATATTTTACGTACAGTACTTTTAAGATAGAAAACTTATATATAAAAAAATAAAAGTTAAAAAAAACCCGATCCGGTACAAGTATCTACTCAAGTCAGCATTGAATTAATAAATGTTTGATACAACTGCATACACAAGGGATTCACAATTAAACACATAGATAAACAATTTTTATTAATAATTAACATCAGGATTGTATCAAAGGTACTTTTCCATATAATAACGAAACATTTTTTGTGCTAATAAAACTTTAAAAACAACAAAAACAATTGTTTATATTTAAACATTTGTTTTTTAGGGACTTTCTCGCTAGCCTTACTATTTATTTGAATATTTAAGCCCTATCTTTTTACTTTATATTGATTGTAATCGTTGAAATTTGCATATGTTTTGCAAAATATTCTTTTAAATTTTAAGTTGTTTTTAAGCAATAACTATAAACTAAATGCCACCCCGTTATGACCACACCAAAATACGTCATCCGTTCTACGACCATTTTGGCCATTACTCTAGCACATTAGTCTATTATTGCAATAACTTATTCTTGATTCTAGCACGTGTTTTAATAAAAGCACCAACTAAAGCCACAAAAATAATTATAAATACTTATCTAGGAAGCACCAATAAAATAGAACAAAGAAATCGTTTAAATTAAAATTGAATGTGTTTTAAAATCGATGGCCAGCGGAATGTAATTGTTTTGAGCTAATTTCTAACACATACTTACATACATACTCGTATATGTATAGTAGGGTGGGTAAAAAAAAACAAATTTATTTTTAACAAGTGACACGGAAAATGGGTTCTAGACACCTTAAAAAAATTCTCACCAAATATGGGCTCTTAATTTTAATAGGAAGATGTTCCGCATCGCAGTTTTTTTTTCTCAGTCCAATAGAAAAAAATTCATAACTCATCATTAATTGATTGAACAGAAAAATGTTTTCCAAGAATTGTGTAGGAAATTTAATGCTCTACAAAAAATGTATCCAATATTTTTTCCGTAAACCTCACCATTTGAATGATATTGAAGATTTAAGTTTGATTATTTTAAGACATATTTTGTTTATGAATTTTATAACTCGACAATAAAAGACTATTATAAAATGCGTAATACAAATTTTTGTAGGAAATTAACTGCTCCATAAAAATGATATCATATTTTTTGGCGATTAAATTAAGCGTTCAAAAGATATTCATCATCAAACTTTCATGTGTACTGGTTTTAAGAGTTTTTGATTAGATAATCGAAAAATTTCAATTTTAATTAATAAGTTTTGAGAAAATTTACACGAAGTTTATTTTTTATCAACTGAGAAACTTCAAAATATTTTTCAAGTTTTTTTTATGTGAAAGTATCTCTGTCTACATATAAAAAAATAAATTGTGCTTTATTTATCGCTTAGTAAATTATTTATTAATAAAAAAAAAGCAAAGTTAATATAAATATAGTATGATATATTTCAGTTTTAAAGAAAAATAATGTCCAATTATTTGCAAAAAAGTTTTTTATTTCAATTTTCAAATGAGTTATTAATTTTCAAACAATTTTGTGTTGCAAGTAGGGTAATTTTTTCGATACTCTTTAACAACTTGTAATAAAAATTGAAATTGCGCTTCGTTTTTTGTTAAGCATTGGTTATATTCACTTACGTATGCGACACTTCGCTCTGCCATATCATTGTAACTTTCAATTGCGCAAAAAATTCTTTTTTTTTTCATTATAACTCTCATCAGTAGACCTTAAATCAATATTTTTGTCAAGAAAATCATACGGCAGATCAAAGAGCTTAAAAATTTTTAATGACTTCTTAGAAACAAAGTCACTTATGTTTTTTTCAGAATTTTATAAATTAAATTGAAATTTTTCGATTATCTAATCAAAAACTCTTAAAATCAGTACACATGAAAGTTTGATGATGAATATCTTTTGAACGCTTAATTTAATCGCCAAAACATATCATACCATTTTTATAGAACAGTTAATTTCCTACAAAATTTTGTATTGCGCATTTTATAATAGTCATTTATTGTCAAGTTATAAAATTCATAAATAATAATAAAATATGTCTTAAAATAATTAAACTTAAATCTTTAATATCATTCAAATGGTGAGGTTTACGGAAAAAATATTGGATACCTTTTTTGTGGAGCATTAAATTTCCTACAAAATTCTTGGAAAACATTTTTCTGTAAAATCAATTAATGATGAGGTATGCACTTTTTTCTGTTGGACTGAGAAAAAAACTGCGATTCTGAGCATATTCCTATTATAATTAAGAGCCCATATTTGGTTAGAATTTTTTAAGGTGTCTAGCAATCTATTTTTCCGTGTTACTTGTAAAAAACAAAGTTATTGATTTTTTTTTGCCCACCCTAATGTATCGCTAGCTAATTGTTGTGTATATTTGTATATTTAATTAACATAATAACATTATTTGTCATTACGAAACGGCAGAAACCATGACAGACAATACAGAAGCCAAACTAACCTTAATGACGAACGCTTCACTTGACGGCGAAAATGAATAATTTGCGACATACACACGACATACACACGTCAATCAGACATTACTTTAGGCCAATCAACTATCGAAAAAAGTAAATAGTGATTGATTAAATGATTGCTTTGGCATAAGCAGCTTTTAATTAGATTTATGACAAGAAATAATTTTAAAATTAATCATACGTAGTTGGAATAACATATGTAAGTAATGTGAGTCAGACCTGTGATTTTTAAATACAAATACAAATCCAAGTAGAAATACTTGAGTAATTGAAAAGTAAGTACCAAATACAAATACTACGTTTTGGTATTTGAGAAAAAAAATACACAAATACTTGGTATTTGACAAAGTAAATAAAAATACCAATACTTGAGTTTTTGCTGAGCTGAATTTTCAAATACTTGCAAATACTATTTAAAAGTATTTAGTAAATACTTTCAAATACTTCAGTAAATACTTAGTCAACATTGAATATAACGTAACTTTTTCTTTTTATATGCATGTTAGCGAAAAAAAAACCAAAACAATAAATAAAGTAAAAACACATAAGTACTATCAATATAAGTATACCGAAAAAAAAAACACAAAAATACTTATATAAAATTAATTTAAATAGCTTTAAATTTTTTTAATACGTTGTGATTGGCCTTCAACAGAACTAATTTCTCAAAAGAGAAATCGGTGAGGCTTTGTCTTCTGGAGTCGTTGACTATGCTGGCAAATGAGAACAACCGCTCTACTGGTGCGGAAGAAGTTAAAGACGTATTCGTTTAAATAGCCAAATAATGCAATATCGGGTACTTTTTCAGCATTTCAATGTTTGTGTCCTGGCCGCAGATATATTTAAAAACGTCGTCCTCAACAGTTTTGGCAATAGCGAACGAAGTTTGTGAAGTAGAGACACCAAATTTTTTGTTCATAACTGACCTCTATATTAAAAAAAATTTTAATGAATGGCCAAAATAGTAATGAATATGTTACCAGTATCGTCAAAGTTGTAAAAATCTTTCTTATAGCTCTCGGAGCTTTGCGGAACAAGAATTTGATCGCCGTCCAATGTCTGCGCGTGTTGAATTGCTGCAGCAATAACAATTTTGTGAATGTCCTCAATTGTCCGACCGTGTGGCGATATTTTTGCCAAAGGGTTGAACCACCGCAAATTCACGTCTGGGCATAATACAGGGGCGACTATTGCATGATTAATGTCTTCCTTTAGTTCAAAATACGACAAAAATCGTTGTTTAAGCTTGATTCCCATTTCAGCTGCAGCCCACTTTAATTTCTCTGTCGCAATTGAAGAAATAGCTTTTTTCAACTTAATGGCAAGTGAAACTAATGATGGAAGTAGACACCCGAAAACTAAATTCTCTTCCCTTTGCAAAAAAAATCTATTGTTACTGCCACTGGAGCCATTAAGAGCCTATAGTCATCAAGATATTGTAGATCAGTTATAGTGAAGATGATCTCTATACCCAATTTACAGCACAACTCGCCAAGCTTCTCTTTATGAGATAAAAGACGACAAATCGCATCATAGGTGGAGTTCCATCTCTTTACTACTGGGGTAATTAAAGATGAACTCAACACCGAAACTATAATTTCGGACGATTTGGGGTAATTTGGGACAATTATTTAAAGCTATAGCTAAGGCTTTAACTCTTATACTTCATCGTATAAAAGTTTTAAGCACATACCAAAGCTTAGCTGAGTAGTATAACAAATGTTAGGTAATGTAAGCAGCGACAGTAGAAAACCACCGTGAGATCAGTAAAGATCGCTTATTATTAATTAAGTTAATAAATATAAATAGAATTGTACTTGATTGGAAGCAATACAAAATGTGTTTTAATAATTAATATTACTGGCATATAAAAATGAAAACTTACGTTACATTCAATGTTGACTAAGTATTTACTGAAGTATTTGAAAGTATTTACTAAATACTTTTAAATAGTATTTGCCAGTATTTGAAAATTCAGCCTTGCAAATACGCAAGTATTGGTATTTGTATTTACTTTTTCAAATACCAAGTATTTATGTTGTTTTTACGTAGTAAATACGTAGTATTTGTATTTGGTATTTATTTTTTAATTACTTGGATCAGTATTTAAGAAGTATTTAAGTAGTATTTTAAATACGTTGTATTTAAATACATCACAGGTCTGATGTGAGTCAGAAAAACTCTTATATGCCTTTGATATGTGGAAACTTTTTCAATAAGAATATTTCTTTATTAGACATATTTGGAATAATTCTTAAAATGTAGAAGAAAATAAAGTAGGTCATTCATGTCATGCTACCAAAGGTATCATAAGTTCCACTCATAAATCACAAAATTTCACGATATCACTATTGAGATCAAACTAAAAATAACTTTTGCCAACAGGTATTTTTTTGGGACTGTTCAACAGCAGAGCCCTTTCTTTGCAAACAAAACTAATACATATATGTATTAGTAGTAATTCTTCTTGTTCTAAGATACAATCATAGAATGTATGAGCTCTACGCTAACTCAGTGCCTAAACGAACTTTTAGTGCGACTTTGAAAAACAGCACTCTTTTGAATACATCAAAGGACATATCAAAATATGTTACAAATTTAAACTTATTCATTGTGTTTTTGTACATTTTCAAAGAAAAAAAAATAAAATTAAGTGAAAAATACAAAAATTGTTTAAATAACAGAAAAACTAAAATATTATTTTTCAGGTTCGGGGATCAGACCTCATGTATTTAGGATCGCTTAATCCAAAACTATAATATGTTTAACCCTATCACGTCTGATTTTCACTTTAGTGCAATATATTCTTTCAAGAAAGTACCGGGAATTAATAATATTAAAAGCCCGCTTAAAGGGATTGTGAAAATTCTTGCCAAAAGATTACACAATAAGTAAAAAATACCATCTGAACATTTTCGGTGTTTTAGAGAGAAAATTTATCAAAAAAAGCTATATTTGTAGAAAGAAAACTGATGGATTATGCACCACGATGACGCACCATCTCACAAGGCTATCATTGTGAACGAATTAAAGGCCAAAAACTAAACAATTACTATCGAAGAACCACCGTATTCACCTATTATGGCTCCGACCGAATTTTTGCTCTTTCCAAAACTCAAATTACCACTTTGAGCCATTTATTTTCAGTCGATAGAAGACGTAGAAAAAAATTTGGGTAGAGTGCGTACCAAGAAGAATATTGCTGCTGTATCGGCCAGTGTAAATGAAGATTACGATATATCAATTCGTCGCCATTGTCAACAATTGGGCTTCTGTTATTCGACCACCTGGAAGATTTCACGTAAGGACCTCGGTATGAAACCATACAAAATACAGCTGATACAAGAAGTGAAGCCGGGTGATCTGCCACAACGTCGTTTGTTTAGTGAATGGGCCTTAGAAAAGTTGGATGAAGATCCACTTTTTTATCGAAAAATTGTCTTCAGCGACAAAGTTAATTTTTGGGTCAATAGGTAAGTCAACAAACAGAATTGTCGAATTTAACCCCACTAGACTATTTTTTTGTGGAGCTACGTTGTCTTTCATGTACAGGGACAAGCTAGCCCTGGAAGACAACATTACAGCAGCCATTGTGAGATACCCGCCGAAATGCTGAAAAAAGTATGCCAAAATTGGAGCTTACAGATGGACCACCTCAGGCGCAGCCGCGGGAAACATTTACATGCAAAATTCTTTAAAAAATTAATGGCAGGTATTGATGTATCGCTCTGAATAAATATTTCATTCACTATTGTAAATTTATTCCGGTTTTTTTTTTCAATTTAATTAAAAAAATAAATCCAGTAGACTGCACCAGGGTTGATAAATGGCTTTATCATTTTGGTATATAAATTAAGAAAAAATTGTACTAAATGACAAAAAAAAAGTATGGAATAAATTTGGTTTATTCCACGCATACTGCGTTAACTTTGTCACTCCGTTTGTAGCGCTGATAAGGAGGCGTGGCAGGTAAGAAAAGTACATATATATATATTCTTGATCAGTATCACTTGCCGAGTCGATTCCGCTAGGTCAGTCTGTCGACATGATTACAGCTGCAATTTTAAAGCTATCGCATTGAAATTTGGTATATGTGCTTATATTAAAAAAACAAAGTTCAAGTAAGCAAAGAACGAGTAAAATCGTATGAAACAATATTTATCATACAATAAAATTTCAAAAAACGCCACAAAAATGTTTGCAGTTATTTGGTATTATGCACATTTTTTTTTTTAAGATCAAAGAACCAAGGCATGCGCCTTATACAAACAAGGTCTTTGACCTGAAAGAAAAGGGATAGATTATTTAGAGGAATTGATTTGAACCATACGTGAATTATTGATTAGGCGAAACAACCGTGAAAGACAATTCGAATTGCTTTTAACCGAGGATAGTTTATGCCTTAACCGCGGCAAGCAATTCCAGCTCTTAGTTGTGTGTGTGTTCCTGTCCTTTAATTCCACATTTTCCACAATTTATTTGTGGATTTTTAGTTTTCCATAATTGTTAAATGTATGAAAGAACAAAGAAAGTGAAAAGAGCCATGCCCGAGCCTGGATTCGAACCAGGGACCTTTGGGTTGATAGTCTAGCGCACTCTCCACTAGGCTACAAAGGCCGACAAACATAAGCTTTGAAGTAAAATAGTCACCATATATTTCAAATTTGTTAAAATCGGATAAAAATAACGCCTACCTCCCATAAAAAGTGACTTTATCAAATCTTTAAAATATCTAAAAATGACGCAAAAATTAATGTCATGATTAAAAATTTGCCCATAAACTATGACCGCAAAAATTCAATATTTGATGAACATTTTTAAAATCGAAGAAAACAACGCAACAACCTCCCATACAAAGTGGCTTTAACAAAAAGGTAAAATATCTGAAAATGCCACAAAAACTAATGTAAAGACTTGAAATTTTGCAGATAAGCTTTGGTCTCAAAAATTCACCATATCCTTTAAATTGGTCAAAATAGTATGAAAATCACGCCTACCTCCTAAGCAAAGTAGCTATAATAAAACGGTTAAGTCTCAAAATTAATAAAAACTCGACCAATCTACCACACAAAGTGACGTCATCAAAGTAGCATAACTTTAATAAATTCTATAAAAATGTGTGTATTAACTGCATATTTTCAACAATAACAACATAATATTCCATATCTTAAAGGTGTTCTTCATTTAAATTTTCGAAAAATGGTATGAACACCACAACAGTAATCTATACGAACGACGTCATCAAACTTTAAAAACATAGCTAAGAATATACTGTGGGTGTATCTAAACTGCGACCCAGTCAAAGATTATTCCTTGCTAGTTTTTATTTAAATTAAAGTGAATGGGTTTTTATCAATTCAGTTCATAAGCCACCTTATAAAAAAACAAAGGTTTTTATTTATTTTTTAACAATCACAAAGTTTTTATTATAACAAAAAGAAACACAAGTGGTCTTATAATATTCATAAAATTAAAACAATAAAATCTATTAAGAAATCATATATATATAAAGTTTAGAGGTCTTTTTATAATTCAAAAACAAAAATTTCTACAAACGTGCGAATTTCTTTCGTTATCTTTATATAGAAAGCACACAAACATTTTTTAAAATCAGGTTGTTCGCAGAAGCCTTTAGATCAACCACCCATCCACCCGAAATCTGACACTATCCAGCCGAAAAAAATTTTTTAAATGTCAGTCAGGGCCTTTGAATGTTAAGGGAGGGTTCTCCTGGATTTTTTTGGATTTGGCCGAAAAACAAGCAAAATTTGAGAATGGTTTGTGGGAAAATGAAAAGACATACGAACTTATGCTTTTGAACTTTGATTCGTGGTTTATTGACGAGCAAAAAAAAAAGATATTTGAAAAATTCAAAATGGCGGCTTGAAAATGGCGGATCTCGTCGACCTCTGCGCGCAAAACATCGACCTCCCGCGGACAGTGTGGGGCCTCAGGTAGTGAACTGAAATGAGAAATGTATAAAATTTATTAAAATTGATAACATTTCATATGCCTGGAACCTAACTTCAATTAAGTTTGGTAAAAAAAACCAATTTTATGGACTTTTAAAAAAAAAATTGAAATTTTTTGCTTTTTTTTTACTTAGATCTCGTTTAAAAATTATAAATAAACAATTTTTTATGCCAATGTTAGGTTCCAGGCGTACAAAAAAGTATATACTTTCAAACATTCTTTGAATGAAGGAAATCAGATCAATGGAACAAGCCCTGTGCTGTCCGTTAGATTAGAAAACATGGTTCCGAGAAAAACGCGTTTAAAGTTTTTAGAAAGTTGATACGCGCGCGTGACATGGGTACGTTTGACACGCTCTAGCTCGAGAAATACGCGTCCCATTGAAATATTCCTTGGCACAAACATTCTACATATATGTAACTTTCATTTTATGTAAAAAAAAATGGATTTTTTCAAAAAAATCCAGGAGAACCTTCCCTTAAGGTAACGACAGAAATTAATGGGAAAATCTTTCAGTCAAGCAATTCTTCACTTTCAGTCAAATTTAAGAAATGTTTTCATTTAAAATATTACTTCTAATAGCAATATTGTGGCATTTAGTTCACTAGATTTTAAAAAATATTTTGCTAAAATTAAATTAAATAAATTGTTGCAATCTGCAGTCTGTTTCCGTAACTGGTTTTTATTTAACTTTAAAAATTAAATATTCTTTAAACGTTTTGCTGTCGAATGAGAAGTTGAAAGAACTCCTTAAGCAATTTTATATAAATTTGGAGAAAATCGACTCTTTAAAATCATTTTTTGTATTTTACAGAGTACCAAAATTCAGAATTCTTTTTAAAAATTTTTTAACTCTTTTAAGTCGTTTGCTTACTTAGGGCCAATTTTTCAGTGCGCGTTTAAACTCTAGTCAAACTAAACCGAACTTAACTCACCAAAATTGGACGTTTAAACTTGGTTTAACTAGATATTTTAGCATTCGTTGAAGTTAAATTGACTTAAGTTATCATATAATATGTTTCTTTTATGCCTAAACCGAGTTTAAAAATCCAATTTTTGTGAGTTAAGTTCGGTTTAATTTTACTTGAGTTTAAACTCGTACTGAAAAATTGGCCCTTAGAGTTCTAAATAATGTGTTTATTATGGAGTACCGAAAAAATGTGTATAGAAAATGTACCGCAAACGCTTTTTTAGTAGGAAAAGTATAAAATTATACCAAAAATTACAACTGTACCAAATATATCCACCCTGGACTGCACTGAAAAAAATTTGAAAATTAAAAAAGAAAAAAAATCAAATTTTTTTAAATTAAACCATCATGTTTAAATAAATAAAATATAATAGAGGTATTCACTTCAATGCTGAAATTTCAGAAATCAGAAATTTCCGACGAGTTGAAGTGAGCGACCCATTTGTAATGTTTCGTTTTTTTCACACACATAACTGTATCTGTCAAACTTAAAATCGCCATTGCTTCATTTCGTTTGTGCGCTTGTTACCAAAACAAATAATTTTGTTCATATTTTGTTAAACACAGATACAATATATAAATCGACTGCCACTCAGCTACAATATAATTAATGATATTTTTCTTCTTGCTCGCAGACATTGCGTCACCTTAAAGGCGGGATTTGACAGAATGCCCTTCTTATTATCGAAATTGTCATATTCACAATGACTCATACTCATTAAACAGATTCACTCATGGTTACTGAACACATCTTTTCTTCGCAAAATTTCTGTCGATTATTATTTTTCATCAACTCAATAGGTGATTCAATTTAAGCAATCTTCGGAAAACCAAAACAAAACAATTGCACTGAAGTTTTTGTAAATTTATGCATTTCGTAAATTTCAGCGATGATGTGAATACCATTAATATAAATAAAATATCATAAATGTTTTTCTCTTAAAAAGAACTTCTGGCATGCACTTTTTTTCAACAAAAAAGTAAAAATTTGTCTACAGGGAACGATGGTGTACATCGAAAGTCTTAACATGAAACGTTAATTTAAATTCAGCAATGGGTCGCCCTAAAATTATCTTACAACTATGGAGTAGTAGACGTTTTTGTTAAAATTATCCGTAAAAACAAATAAATTCTGTCTTTTAAAGACGTAATTTTTTCGGTATTATGTATACATAAGACTTGGCTTTAAGCCAAAATCTCTTATAAATGACCATTTTACCTATTAACTATTGTTGTTATTGTAAATAATTTTGTCTATAAAAAAAGTTCGATAAAAAAATGAATTGCTTGAAGCATTCATTGCTAGTCATAATCAGGGCTAATATTTCGATGACATGTTATCGTTTTTTCTGCTGTTTCTAAAAAATTTCCTGGTTATTTAGAACGTCCATTTAAGTTTCCTAAACTCCATACATGAAAAGATGTTAAGTCATTTTTTTGTAATTTTTCATCGTTTTTTGTCGGTTTTAGTTTTCAGGTCATTTTAACTAGATTTTGGGCATTTTTTGGGTATTTTTTTGTTATTTTTTAAGTTATAAATTTTAATTTTTTCAGCATTTTTCGGGTTTTAAGTCATGTTAGTGTAATTTAAAAAAAATTTGTCTTTTTTTTCGTGCTCAAAAATGTAAAAATGCAAATTTTTTACATATTGCTAGAACAATAGTCCCTTCAATGAAAAAGATTACCTCTCAAAAAAGGAGTAGCTTTGTTTGATGAAAAAAAACGCTCTGCGCATGGTGAAACTGATGGTCCAGTTAGCCTCGCATGGCACAGCAGCGCATGCAACGCAGATAAGCAGCTAGCACACAGCTAAATAAATGGTGATTATGCAAAGCATAGTCACATGGTCAAAATAAAACAATAAAAAAGAAGAATACAACGATTTTATTTTAATAAATTAACCGCACTTGATCAAACAATTTTACAACTTCACATCTGTTTTGCCAAAACGTCAAATACATAGAAGAATACACAGATATTAAGATGAAATAGATCTTCCATGTTTATCTATGTAGTCAGAGATGCATTTCTGTTTTTATCTGAGCATTGCCATGCGTTGCCATGTTGTGCATAATCAGATACACACAAATCCTATTGAACAGATTTCGATGTGACGCTTGTTAAGCCATGCACTGCTATGCCATGCGAGGCTAACTGGACCATGACAAAAGGGTATGTAGAAAGATTAAACAAGTGTTAGATAAAAACTCAGGATATGCAAGTTTTTATTATCTTACTTCATTTTTATGCTCTGTTGCTGAAATATTAGGGGATCAAAATTTTAATACTATGAAATTAGAAGAGGAACTTATATCCGATGAAATATCGTCTTTTAACCCTAGGATGTGCGACTGCCTAGGAGGTGGTAAGTGACCCTACTGGGCCTTGCGAGGCCCATAAATCATGGCCAGCTGTCCTTACGATTTTCGTCCATCTAGGTGTCCTATCGCAAGCTGCTATTAATTAGAAGTATTGTTAGACACTACATCTGTGTGTAGGTGTCACTTTCAGTGGGTTTCTTAAGGGGTGGGGGAGGGGGGGGTCAGGATGCCTTTAAAAGTAAAATTTATGTTTTTAAAGCTTTAAGTATGTGTTCGGTCTGTGAGACAGCATGTTAGTAACGGAAGGTTTAACATATTTTGCTTAGTACATTTCCCATACATTAAACGGACGGGCCTCGTGAGGCCCAGTAGGCTCACTTATGACCTTATTATTAAAACAGATCAGTTTGTTCTACGAAAGTAATGCAAATTCTTTTGAGTTTGTTTTGTTACATCAAGAAAATATTAGCGGTAGTTGGCATAAAATATTGCGGCGCTCAGAGCAAAGAAAAAAAATGGACGTCTTCTCAAAGTCAAAATGGGCCTCGAAACGCCCAGTTGCACATTCTAGGGGTAAATATGTTCCTCTCGTCATTGCAGAAGTAGAAAGAAGTTCTTCTGTTTACAAAAATATTTTGCCGGACAATCGACGTTCTTTTATTTAAATAACTTAAAAATATACTGCAACGCTATGCATAAAACTTATATAAAATAAATTTTAAATTCAGTAATGTATTAGTCTTAAAGCTTTCTATTTTCATTTTTTTTTCTGGTAAATTTTTTTAGGTCGTTTTTTGAAGTTTTCGAGAATCCGAGCCGTAGTATTTAATCATAATAATCTATGTTATATCATAGTTAGCTTATAAAAAAAGTATAGCAGTGAGGGGACTGCCGACCGAAGCGAAAACCTATAAATAAAATATTAGAGTTCCCTGGAAGACTTTGTCCTGCCAAGGACCACTTTACTGCTTTATACAAATTTTCATGCTAATTGGAAAATTTTTTTATATTTTCACTCCCTCAGACTTTGATTATATCTTTCAAAATATTTTTTATTCAGATAGCATTTTTATTTTATAATTACAACAAACTATATTACTACATTTAAATTTAATATTGTTGATATATTGATTGATGAATGAAAAATAATCCTCATAAAATAAAATAAATTTTCTATTTTTAATATATGATATTTTGTTTGATTCGTATTGAAATCTCAGTTAATGCCTGCATTTGAGATTTTGCTACAAGGAAAACCGAAAACATAGCAAAGTGCAGTTTATTTTCTGCCTCCGATTCGGTTCATCCGTACATCCTGTTGATCCTTAATGCACATTATTTTCGTCTTTAATCATTTCATTATTATTTAAATTATGGGTATTAATATTAAAAATAGAGTAACACATAAACAAAAAAATGAATTAAACTTATTTAAATAATTAATATACACTTAAAATACGTATACATACAATTTGTATTTACATAAATTTCATTGAATTTCATTTACATTATTTTCACTGTTTGCGTCATTACCCATTGCATTATATTCTAAAAAAGAAACTATAGGCGTATGGTAGCTGAAATTTTTGGACGATGCAGTCCCAGTCATGATAAAATTATTATTAGGTAGCCTTGACAGCTGCTTATTTTCTCACGAGCTGCGACCATCGAATTTCACCAAAGAAAACAATATAAAGTGCGTGTGTCACACACATTGGCAGCTTTCAGCGGAGTCAATAGTTGGCAACTATTTTTTTAAACTTTAAGTGAGAAACCTTTGCAATGAAATGATCCATTCACAGCAGGTGACTCCTCTGAATACGGACAATGTGTGTGACACACGTTCCCTATTTTGTTTTCTTTTGTTTGACATTCGATGGTCGAAACACGAAATATCACTCCTACGTATTACTTATTATACCATGGTCCCAGTCAGAGAATATGCTGGCGACATTTATAAAACAACCAATGTTTTTTTATGTTGGTCATGAAACTTAAATACACTCTCTTGGAACTTGGCTACCAGGCGCTCAGCAAACGCAGCAAGCAATCATCAATAAGTTTATCAGCTGACAAATCGGTCTGTCATAAAATAGTCTTGAAGGATATTACTGTTTTTCTTTAAATGTATATGTAGACCTGTAGCTGAACTAAAATACAGCTGAACTAAACAATTACAAAGCAAATCTACTACAACGACGAACAGAGAAGAGCATTATCACATGGGTTGCGCAACGTTAGAGGGGATGAACCGAATTGGAGGCGGAAAATAAACAGCACTTTGCTTGCTATGTTTTTTGTTTGCCTGGTAGCAAGATCTCAAGTGGAGGCATTTAAAGAGTCACGACTTCACAATTGATGTGTGAACGAACACTCATCAAATCGCCATCAAATCCATACAAATTTTGTTGGTCAAATCATTTGATGAGCGATTTGAAATGTGCACAGCCTTTTTGATGATGAGAGTTACTCGCAAAATGACGATTACGCAAACCAAAGACTTACACTCTACCAAAATCGTTCAGCTCGCCTAAAGAAGTTTTCACTTCAATGAAGAAGTTTACACTTCAAAAACCTGTTGTTTATGAAAAAATTTATTAATAAAACAATGATAGTTGACAACTCTGAAAATAAAATGCCGCAGTGGTAAAAATAAAAAGCCAGTGACAAATACAACAAGTGTGAAAATTGTCAAACTTTGTTTGACGATATATATTAAAATAAGAGCATGCATGTAAATATTTGAATGTTCAACATATTCCTTTATCACAACTTAAAGATTAAAATGTTAAAACACTCAATCTTATCATCTTATTGCAACCTGACTTAAGTATTTATATACTAACAAACAGATTAGATGCATTAATTTCAGGGGTTGCCAAGTGATTTCTTTGTGAGCTTGCGTCCGATTAAGTACAAGAGTGACGATCAGGGTTAAATTTTTTTATGCACAAATACATGCAAACATTTTTTAGGTTATGTTTTCTAAGCTTCCTATCTTGTTATTTTAGCTGTCTGTATTGATGACGAGAGTTACTCGCAAAATGACGATGACGCAAACCAAATGTTTACCCTCTACCAAAATCGTTCAACGCGCCTAACGAAGTTTTCACTTCAAAAAATTGCTGCTTTATAACTCAATTTATTTCAATAGCTCATAAAAGTAATCACTACGAATTATCACTACCTTAATTTTCATTTAAACTGTTAATTTTAGGGGACAATTCACGTAATTTGACATATAATATTTTTTTAATTTATTAATATTTAAAGAATCAGCACCAACGTTCCTTAAATTCAACTCAGATTTTGATTGTTCCCGTAGGAATTTAAATGAAAACCAAAAACTCTGAACGCATTTTTTTCGAAATATGATTTTTTGCGCGCCCATGACACTTTGCGTATTTTCAACCAATATTGATGAAATTTTAGTAATACATTCTTTGATATATGTATTTTCCACAGCTTGAAAACAATTTTTTAACACTGTCTTACTATCGTTTGTTCTTAAAAGAAAAAGTTTATTATTTTTAAATTGCCATCAAATCTGTATAATTTATTCAGTTTTTGTTCTTTTCTACTTTCTCTTTGTCAAGATTATTAAACGACTTAGTTAACAAACAAAATGTTCCCTGTAAGTTTAGATTTGGCATATGCAGGCATCCGGTAGCTGCTGCGTAGTCATTTAAGCTTATTTATACTGGATACAAAATTCTGTTAATTCTGTTTTCTGTTAAAGTTAATTTTAATCTAATTTATCATACTTTATATGTGTTTATTTTTGTGGCAAAATAAAGTCCTTAACAAAAAAGCTCCATTTACCTGTCGCCCTTCCCTTAAACACTGTTTTACTATTGTAGCACTTTGAAACCATTAAATGAGATATACAAATTTCAGTTTTACTTTCTATAATATTTTTCATAGGTTGGAACTCACCAAAAAAAAATTGGAACTCACCATTATTTTAATTTAAACTTTAACAAATTAGAGAAATTTTTCAAAATATATCGTTTAGACGCGTTACTAGCGTTGAAGATCGCTCAAAAATTTGTATGCAACTAAAATTGCTCTTAACATCAATGTCAATGGCAAAATGCAGTGAATGAAAATTTTTCATTTCGAATTTTGGGGCACAGTCAGAGAGTTGCCACAAGGCACCTGAGCGTAAAATGCAATGCAATGCTAGCAAATTAAGTAAAAATCTTGAGATTTTTTGATTTCTTTTAGTTTTAAATTTGATGATAATCTTGTGAATGATGATGCTTAGTTTTGTTTTGGTGCCAATAAAACAAAAAATACAACTACAACAACGTTGCAATGGTAGCTGCAGATACTTAGGAAAAAAAAATATTTTAATAAAAAACAACCTTTAAATATCTATCTACAAGCAAAAGTTTTTTGCGCCTGTTATTCTTCTTCTTCTTCTTTTTCTTCTTCTTCTTCTATATCATCATGTTTCGCTACAACGTGCAAAAGTCATCAAGAAATCTGCTTAAATTAACTTGAAGAGTCTGACGATTAAGCAATATTTTGTGCTGTTTTTGTTGTGTTTTATAATCAATGGTTGTATTTTTGTTGTTGTTAAGCATGAGACCCACTAGCCAGCTCGTGGGCAGACATTAAGTAGTCTTCACTGGCTGGCTGCCTTGGCTCTCATCTCATCTGCTTCTTCTACATCTTGAACATTTTGCTCGTTCGCTTAATTGCATGTTTATAACTCAATAACTTCAGTTGGGCTTGTAACTTGCGCTTCTAGCCGCGCTCGCATTTGCACCGCCCCACACTGAGTAGCACTGAGCAGATCTGAGCTGTACCACGACATTTGAGTCAAGCTCTTTCAACTTGACCTCTGGGTTTGGCTGGCAAAAAACATTAAAAATTAAAAACTTAAACATTGCTCTGTTGCACAGTGTTTTTCTGTGTTTTTTTTTGTGTAATTTTTATTGCATAAATTTGCTAATGTGAGATAGTGTTTTTTGATGTTTCAGCTGATTTATGAGTTCTTGGGGAATTTTGCAAAGTAATTTAAATAATGTTTATATCTGTTAAAATTTATGAAAAGTTTTGTTGTTTGCCAGGCTCAAACAATTTCAATTAAAAACTAGTTATTTATTAATAAAATTTTTTTTTGTATTTCTTTGATGCTTAAAAGCTTAACTAAAGATTTATGATTATGTTTGCTTTTTCCCGCTGTTTTCTCTGCCACTCGGAGCAGCAGTAAAGCCTTTATTTTACTTCATCATAAATCATTGTAGGCAAAAGTCTAGCGAGTCTGGGGCGAATGGCAAACTTTATTTAATTAATTTCAACATAATCGAAAAGCAAAAAATTGCTACTTTGGTTGTTGTTTATTTTTACATGGTAAGCCTTTTAATTTTTATTCGCTATGACTAGGATTATATACTTGCATAGATATTGAATAGTTGTCGAGTTAAAAGAAGTTTTGTTCGAAAACAGTTTTTTCGTTTCTGATTGAGACGTTCTCTTTCGAAGGTTGTCAGCTATTTTCGTGTATCTTGACCTTAGGTTTATTTTTAATTTATCAGCGCTAAGCATTACATTTGCAAACAAAAAAGCATATGCAAGAAATACAATACATTAAGGGTGTTCACAATTGCGTGGTTTTCAGTGTGGTTAAAAAACCCCGTGGTATTAATACCACACTTTACCAAGCGGTTTTTATATTTGTTGTTGTCTTACATGAAAGTTCTTAAAACCAAAAGCCCAATGGTATGTTTAACGAATGTGGTTTTTAAAGTCCCATCAACAGCTGATCAGTTGCCAGTTATTTTTTAATTGCAAAAATGGAAGAAGCTCAAAATGTAAGTTTTCAGCGATATTTTATTAAAATACATCAAATTGGATAGTTCATTTATTTGCAGAATAACAAAAAGCGAAAGCGAGAGGTTCCCAACCACAAATGAACTGAGGAGGAGCAAAAAAGTCTCATGCAATTTTTAAAGGAGAACAGACCATTTGAGGCAAGCAAAAGGTGTTATGATGGCTTCCGATGCCAAATAAATTTTAATTTACAGAAGCAAACAGCACAGCTTTTTTATACAAAATTTATTAAGGAAATGCAACTACAAAGAGAATGGAAGCTTACGATACAAGGTGAAGAACTGGAGAACCTCCTACAACAAGGCCAAAGCATGGGAAAACAAAACTGGCGAGGGAACCTTAAGGGAAGGTGAAAGTATTAAAGGTATTAACTTATTGGTTTACAAGTCAGCGTATGCTTAGTTCGTCCCAAACGTTTGTGACACCCTTGAAGAGTTGAATTATTGAATTTTTTTGCAGATGTAATTTCAAAAATGTGTCCTTTTTTTGATGATCTGGATGAAATATTTAACAACAGAGAGCCCTCAATAGCTGAAATAATCATAGACTCTGAAAATGATTTCTTTGAGAAATCAGTAGAGTATCTAGAATCGGAAAATGTTTTAAATACCACACACGATGAATCCTTAGTTGAAAATAGAGCATCTGATAAAAATATTTGCGAAGAGTCTATATTAGCGCCTTCTAGTTCAACAACATTCAATGAAAAAATTCCAACACAAAGCCGGAAGGGCATATATTCACGAACTGGAGTCGCAGATGTGTTGCAAGTCCACTCAAGTATACTCGAAATTAAAAAAACAGCAATTAGATCTAGAAACTCGAAAAATGGAGGAAAAACTCCGCTTCAAAAATACTGAAAGTGATTCAAAGCAGGAACATTTTAATTTTGAAAAAGAAGAGCGTACAAAAGAGCTGAAACTTAAAGAAAGAGAAATAGAAAGTAACGAGAAATTAAAAATGCTTGAAATTGAGTTGGAGAGAGAAAAAATGCTCAAAGATTTTGAAATAAAAGAACGAATTGCAGTAAGAGAATTACAATTAAAAGAAAAACTAGCAATGAAAGAGCTTGAGTTAAAGAGAAAGTATTAAAGTATAATAAAAAAGTCTTTATTTTTATGTTTTTTCATTGCATTTAAAAAATATAAATGAATATTAATAAGTTTTGGAATAAAATATACGATTTTTATTTTGTTTTCTTAATTATGTCTATTTTGTAGAAAGTATGTTAGAGTGACTCTCATATTGGTACTTTCTAAGAATTCTTGCGGATAGCTTATACTATCCGTGCAGCTTCTGTCAACTTCATGAGGGTCACTAAAAATCTTTCAAAATGTTAAATAAAATACAGCACACTAGAATCCACTCGCAACCCTTTTTGTGATCATCCTCGTTTTTAATTTGTAATTTTAACTCTTTGAGACTGTCAAATTTTTCCTTTAGCTGCCCAAAACAATCCTCTATTCAAAGGCGATACTTGGAAAAGTATTTATTAAAATAGTTTTTCAATTCAATCGTGAGCTCGTTACTATTTTGACGAAATGGCGTTATTAAACGTTGGCTTAGAGGATATGCTGAGTCTCCTCCAATCCATTGAAAATCGGTATAAAATTGTTGGGGTGCCTGGTTTAATGGACAGTTTGTGAATATTTTTGCATCGTGGGCGCTGCCATGATAACCAACGGTAACGTGTCGAATTCTCCCATCGTTGTCGCACACTGCTTGCATTTTAATAGCATATTGCCTCTTCCTTGAAAAAAAGAGTTCATGGTGTAATTTAGGTGCTTCTGACAATTTTATTTCCGTACCATCTATGTAGCCGATGCACCCTGGCAGCTCATTCATTGATAGTGTAACCATATTAAGCCTTTCGGAAGGAGAGGGCCAAAATAAAAACTTTGATTTCAATCGAATTATCGCTTTAAAAACTCGTGTGGTTGCAATATCAATGCTCCCACCATCACCAACTCCAAAAATTGTTGCGATTTTTCGAATCGAAGCACCGCCCCCATTAGTTCCAACTCGGAATAAAGTAATTTGCAGTTGAAGAGCAACAGGTAGTTGAGGGGCAGCTCCTTTATTTTCAAAAACTTCGTCATATTTGATTAAAGATAAAATATGTTTGAACTCCATTGTAGTCATAGCCGATACACATTGACTGCGACTAGCGATGAACGCCAATTGTCAAAAAATAGAACGCATGTTTTCTTATGAATATGTATTTTTTGAAGACGGCACGACAAAGAGAGAACACGACCACAATTGTTGCTGCCGCAGACTTCAATCTATTTCTAATTTAATAGACGACAAGAGCGAACATAGCAGAGTTTGTTTATGTTTTGTATGAAATACAGATTGTCGCTGTTGCGTTCATTATAATCAAGTCGTCGAGAATACTGCGAAATTTCTCTCTGACGGCAAGTTTCCGTTTTGTCGGTGGACGACTGTTGCAGTCAATGTGTATCGGCTATTACACGTAGCATTTGGCGGTATGTGTCTACATCAAAACTTTGCAAAACCTTTTGTGTCCACACACTGGATTTGAGAACATCTAAATGCACACTCCTGCGATTACTTAACAGTACAAGCAAGTCAGTGACGTACACTTCTGTCAGTTCTTCGCAATCTTCCGTCCCTGCAAAAGACTGAATGCAAAACTATTTTGGATCGTAAGCGTTTTTCACGCATAAAGCGTTAATTATTTTTTCCAATTCACTTTGCCTCGGCATTTTTAGTTTTGCTAAAAAATAAAAACAGCTGACTAATTTGACATCTGTTTGTTTACATTTTAGGTGGCGTTGCCAACTATTTTTAAATTTTATTTTAAAGGGTGCTCATAATTGTGGTTTTCAGCTATGGTTAAAAAACCACAATACCACGATACCACAGAATTGTGAATACCCTTATTGTCAAATGGAACCATCAACAAAGTCTGAGTAATTCAAAAATTAAATTAAAATTTAATAGAAGATAACATTTGTGTGTAAAAGTGGTAGTTACTTAATTCTTGCTTAATTATTTTCCTGAGTCTGGTGTAGACGCGCAGGTTCGTTTCCTCGTGCGCAGCGCAGTATTCGATTCACAGTCGTAGCAACACTTAACTATATAAAAAGCTTTACAAAATAATAGCATAAAAAAGTTGAAGTTTAATTGACATGAATTGTTATAAAGTCCCTAATTTTTATTTCACCAATCGATTTGGCACACCCAATTTTATGACCATATAAAATTCAACACAATTTATAAAAAGTGATATTTTTACAATTTAAAATTTTATCTAAATTTGAATGTTTGCAGAGAGAGGTCCCATTTTTCAATTTTATATATGACTAGCTGACCCGGCAAACGTTGTTTTGCCATGTAAATAATTTCTAGAGAATTTCTAGTGTAGAAAAAAAATAACTAACTTATTGGAAGTATATAAGGATGTGGAATATGAGTGAAAAAGGCATGGAGCACTGTGAACGATGAGGGAATATAAAAATAACAAAACACTAAACATTAATTTTTTCAATTTATTAAAAGTAATAATTATTTATATCATTAATTCATTACATAATATTAATCTCTAAATGCTACAGCGTGGACAATATTTTTTGTTAGCCCGTCTCCACTTTTGAATGAGCATAATATTCAATATCGGGCTCATACTGGAATGCTAGACGCAGGAATGATGTAGCTACCAATGCTCGATGTGCCTGTTGGAGTTGTTGGTCATTTGCTCTGCGTCTATTGACAGTAAAACGGTGTGATTGTTGTTGTTGTAATCTCATGACTTCATTGCGTTCAGCTCGTGTATCGTCTAATTGTTCTTGACGCAATTGCGCCATTCTCACACGCGCTTCAGTATTTTCTTCCTGAACTTGTTCTTCGGTTCTTTGGGCTGTTTTATTTCGAATGCTTCTAGATTTATTTGTATCACGGCTCAAATTGGCCCCTTTGCGTTTTGTTGGCATTGTTCACTGTACAATACAAAACACACGTCATTAGAACTGATTGAATTATTTAATTATTATATTTAATTATTATTATTATATTTAATTATAATATTAATAATTCATTGTGTCTTTGATTACATGAAATATACATGTAAAAGTTAGATAGTTTCACGAAAGCGAAAAATTTTATGTTTCTTAATTATATCGAAAATACATATTGTTAGAAATAGTGAAAAAAAAAATTCTGTCGAAGTTAGAGCTCTTATTATAAAAAGAAAATTTCCCAATTGTAATAAAAATCTATCTTTCACCGAATTCGTTTTTCACCATTCCCAACAATATTTTCGTTATAAATAAGAAAGAATAATATTTGATTTTATAATAAACGTATAAAAATAGTTTATACTTACAACTCAATAGCCGTTGTTTGCGGGAATTCGAACACCTATTGAGTATTTTAGAGGTTATTTAAATCACTTAATTAACTGATCGTGCAAATTATACTGAAAATTAATAATTTTATTAGTTATTAATAATTAATTATATTCAATAATATTAGTTATTAATAAATAAATAATAAAGTTACTTGAGAATATATTTGATATGAGAGTTACACTAAGATAGTAAAAATGTTTAACTACTACGCTTGACGCATAAACCCTAATAATAGCAGAAAATTGCAGAGGGAGTGAGAGAAGGCTTCTTGTTCGAAAAAAATAGGAGACCATCTTCGTTGTCATCCCTACTCCGTGCTGTTTACTGGGTAAGAAGTGACACCGATAGACACATGGAGGGGATAACTTACCAAGTGATAATAACTGGTGCTATCGAGCGGGATAAAAAATGATAAAATTATGAAAATGACTATTAAAAAGCAGGGGTTGGTGATAGAAAAGTAAAAATTTAGAGCTGTATGTATTTTTGAATGCCACATAATAAAAAATTTAAAAAAAAATTTATCAAAAAAATGAGAAAAATTTTTTGGGGGTAGACACCCCTTATCACTTAGAGGTTTGAAAAATAGATAGTAGCCGATTCTCAGACTTACTGAATATGCATAAAAAATTTCATAAGAATCGGTCAAGCCGTTTCGGAGGAGTATGGGAACGAACATTGTGACACGAGAATTTTATATATTAGATATTACATTATTTTATTGGATTAGATTTTTATTAGATATTACATTATTAGATATTACATAAGATATTGTATTTCTTAAATCTTATTTTTTCAAAATATACAGATTTTTTGAGGGGAGCGAAAATCGTAAACGCGTATGTCAGTATGAACACCTCTACTAGTATGTGGTCACTGTTAATCTGTAAAAAATTTAATTAAAAATTATGCAACACTGGCGTAGTTGAACGTGCTATATGCCGTTAGATTCGTTTATGGCTTACAAAGAATGATGTACAAAGGATCGCACACTCAGTGCGTGAAAAATCAAATCTACTGCGCAGCCTACGTCACACGTAAGCAATTTTGCTTGATCCCAATTTAAGTCAAACAGATCTTCCGCCTTTTTCACTAATCTCCATCGCAGATATCCATTTGATCACAGTCCGAAAAACAAGTCATTCTCCAGGAAAACGGTACGTTGGTTCTCAAACATTTTATCTACTTGACCTCCATGGGAATTTAAAATTTTTTTCTCTGTCTTAGAGCATTAGTTATCCAATATTTTCTCAGCGAGATCTCCATTTCTTCTCTAGGTTGATTAAATTTTGAGCTTAAATTTAATTCTTAATTTTAGAACATTAGTTTTCCAACATATTTTCAATTTTTCTCCACTTTTTCTCTACTTGTAATTGTCTGTTTCACTTTGAAAATTATTAAAACAGTTTGCAATGAATTTTTTCTCTTATATAATTTTTTTTTTAATTTTTTGCACATATCGTCGATCGCGTAACAAACTGTCGTAACCCACACTTTTCTTAAAATTGAGTTAATGCCACTATAACACTTCTTGTGTAAGTCCTAACTTTTCCTCAAAGTGTTATGGTCATACTTGTTATAGTTAAGCAGAAAACGCAAATGTCTAAAGGTCGTAACCAACAAAGTAAAGGGTCCGCCATCTAACGTTTTTTTCAACTAGTGCTTATTTCGTGAATAGTAACACTTGGATCATGTCTGATTTGACAGATAATTAGTTTTATCCTTCCGCTGATATAAATACAACGCTGGGAAATATTGCGACTTTGAAAATGATAGATTACTTTGAAAATCATGGTAATGTTGCAGAATGTGTGCGAAAACTGCGCATGGATTTTGAAAGAAGTGAAGCACCGTCAGCTCCGTATGT
Source organism: Dichetophora obliterata (assembly GCA_963920525.1). Lineage (NCBI taxonomy): Eukaryota > Metazoa > Arthropoda > Insecta > Diptera > Sciomyzidae > Dichetophora > Dichetophora obliterata. The sequence goes on from OY986435.1 coordinate 51,419,178, forward strand.
TCGTTATCTTGTGAAAAAAGTGAAAGAAACTGGCATCCTCATCGATAAGCCAAAGCGTGAAAAGCCAAAAACAGTGCGTACACCCGAGAATATTGCTGCTGTGGCAGAAAGTGTGCGTGAAGCGCCATCAACATCAATTCACCGTCGTTCTCAACAATTGAACATTTCGGAGACATCATTGAGACGAATTTTGCATAAAGACCTTGCTATGACGCCATACAAAGTCCAATTGGTTCAGGAGTTGAAGCCAACTGACCATCCAATGCGTTTTTTTTTTTAAAAAAGTTATTTGGCGGACCCTTTATTTGAAAAAAAAAATTTTACAAACAGCAGTAACCCACAAATTTTAGAAATATAGGCTTTTAGGAGGCAAAAAGCTTGTGATTTTGATAGATTGTAGCGTCAGTTATGTTTACAGATTAAAAAGAACTTTAGCTAACTACTTCTATTTTTTCAATGATTTAGTCAAATTGGCATTTTCAATCATTTTTATGTTTTCTTAAAGTTTTTTAGTGCACTTTATTTGTTCTGCACATTGGTTGGAATTTTCTTAGAGATTTATATAAAAAGTTAGCGGCTGTTAGTATTTTTAATTATATATAAAGGTAAAAACAGATTTTTTAAAAATAGAGACATCATGGAAAATGACAATCCGCTATCAGTCTACGAAAAGACAGCTTATCAGACCACGAACCCCTCATAAATGTTGCAGAGAAGGAGAAATCCCGTGCATCACGTACTGCGCAATTTTACGAAGTGTTTGAATGTAGAGCGAAAGTGTTTAGTTCCTGCTTCACATGTAGCTGCTTGCTATGCAGTGATCATTTTATGGGTGACGTGCCCTGCGATGCTCATGAACCGCCATCAGTTCAAAAATAGCTTACTTCCAAATTTTTCTCATCTCGCCTGGACGACTTTGCACTTGAAGGTTTCAAAAAAGAAGTTAAAAAAAACAAGGTAGCAAAAATCAATAAAAAAAAATTATGAAACAACTTAAGGATCATGGTAAAAGGTATTGTACATACATATCCGAAATATATATATCAGAATGGAAGTTAGGAATAACTTGTGATCCTGAGAACTGCAAGAAACTTTATCGCAAATGTTACATTGTCATTGAGAATATCCGTTGGCAAATATTTAAATATTTTTAGGCATTGGGTTCTTTGCAAGTGCAAAGAGAGTACATAGTCCGCTTCACAAAAAAAAAAAAAGGAAACCAAACGCAAGTACGCAGGGCCAAACTCAAAACGGTTGTTCACAATTGAGTATTTTCTTCCATTTGATTAAGAAAGTAAGCCAGTTTGTCGGAAACTGTTTTTAAGCACACTGTGTGTTGGTGAACGAATGGTGAGAACATCAATAGCTAACACATAGATTTCTGGGATAGAAGAAAAGGAAAAACGTAGGGGAGGGGGGCGAAGAAAAATATGCTCTGAAAGGGATGAACACATTAGGGTTAAAATTGGGGAGCATATTGACAGATTTCCAAAAGTTGAGTCCCATTATTGTCGTACTAATACCACTAGGGAGTACTTACATAGTGAATTAAAAAAATGTACTGTATGTTTTTGCATGACCTACAAGATGAAACAAATAAACCAAGCATGACATTTCGAAAAATATAAAAAAAATTATCATTTCATCATCCTAAAAAAGACCAATGCAGTCTTTGTAAGTCATACCATGAAAGTACAATGCAGACTAAACTTCAGTTAAAAGAACAATTCACTATGACCGACCAAGAGAAGAAAAAATTTCGGCAGACGTAAGGAAATCTCACGAAAAAATTCAGAAGTTACATGCGCTTTTTTGATATGCAGCAGGTCATAACCTTGACGATTTCCAATGAAAACGCAGTGTTTTACAACAGACGTTGTTCAGTGTACAATTTCACTATATATAATATCGAAACTGTGTAAGGACTAAAATTCCTACGTAATTTTATCCCCATATGACTTCTAACTTTTCTTTCCATTTTCAGTACACCTGTGAGTTCACGACTGGGTCGAGCACCGGTATACAAGAGAGCAAATGCAACCCCGTAGGGATTGCGACGGTTCAACGGCGTAACATGTCGAAGCATTACCCCAAGCATAAGCAAGTGTGGCGGGTGTGACCTACCTGAAAACATATTTAAGTTAGAATTAAGGCCAATGAATTCAAAGTATACCCCATATTTTTCATTTAAAACATCATTTATCCTACCTCAAGGGTAGCAATATATACACGAATAAATAACTTGAGTAAACGAAAGTGAGTTTGCGGGTTTTATTTATAATAAATAGTGAAGGCATGGTGTCTTCCAAACAGCGGAGGCGAGTAGACCATCTACCAGTCGTTTGGGACATTAAGGTAGATAGTCTAACCCGCCTGTGGAAATAAATATAGGTAATAAAATTATAGAATAAGAAGTTAATATTTTCTTATATTTAGTTAGAATCTATTTTACTATGGGATAGTTTTATACACCCAGATTTATTTGGTTTAAGCAACCAGCGATACTTGGCTAGAAATGTCTTAGGTACTCCCAGTTAACATTTAGATATTACACATAGGTTACTCAGGTCTGGTTCGGTGCTAAGTTTTCCTACAGGGACAGTCTACTCGTGTTAATGTGTTTTTAATTCTTTTCTTTGCATGTTTTGACGTAACGGCTCCAAGCTAACAGTCATATAGCTAACTAACCAACGGCAACATCACGCGATGTTCTAGAATAAACCACGAGAGAGAGAAGCTACGAACAAGACCAACAGTAACCTACGCGAGAGAGGAGGAGTATATAAGCCAGAACTTAGCTGGAATGAAGGAAGTTTTGGTTACAACTGTGAAAGGAAACAGACGTGCCGGTCTGCAAGAAGTGTACGCTAGTTTTCGTTGGTGGCAGACATAGCGCTGCCCATACCAACCGTCGACTTCAGCAGCAGCAAGGAAGAAAATAATTCAAAGCATCACCGTCGCTAAGCAAAACTTAGCATATATACGCCAACGAGCAGTAACGACGATTTTACCACTTGCGGACGTCGTCAACTATGCCAACGTCGATTTAAATACGTCCACAGCAGCAAGATACGTCAGCGTCGCCAAATACGTCCACGTCGATTAAATACGTCCACAGCAGCGAGATACGTCAACGTCGAGATACGTCCACGTCGAATTAAATACGTCAACGGCAGCAAGGTACGTCAACGTCGCTCAATACGTCCGCGTCGATCTAGGACGTCAACGACAGCGAGGTACGTCGACGCCGCTTAGTACGTCCACGTCGATCTAATACGTCAACAGCAACAAGATACGCCAGCGTCGCCTACAGACGTCTGCGTCGAGTTAGTACGCCGACTTCAGCCGAGTACGTCGACAGTAACAGCGTTTCGACCACCACAGCAGAGGCTGCAGCAGCAGCGAACGTAACGGATACTCCAGCAGCTCCGAGGACAGCCGGACAGCAACGTAACTAGTATCCCTTTCTTTATTGTATTTTATTTATTCATTACCATATATTATTATGCTATTTTTACGCTGCGTATGTTTAATAATTTAATCAAGAATTTCCTATATAAATTACGTTTCATCGCGTTTAGAGAGTTATTCGATTAGAGATTTCATATAGCGTGGGTTTTGTTTAGAAATTTAATAAATTAAAAAATCCTATTAGATTATCTAAACCAAACATTTAATAATAATTTTGTATTAATTAAAAATAATAATCAGAAAGAGTGCTTTCTCCACAATTTAGGTCCATCATATTTAGCGATTCTTTAGTTTGAGAATTCATATAGTTAGTTTTAGGGATACACTAAATTAAAGTTCTATTAGATTACCTCAAATAAACATTTAATAACACTTTCTTTTGCACATGCGGAGTGCCTCCTCACGTTATCGCGAAGCGTACTTTCAGAAAACGGCGGCGACCACCCTACCAAGCCAGCAGATAGGTCAAAAAGAGGTTGTGAAGAGTTCTAGGGTAACTTTGAGTCAAAAGCGGGCGATTCAGGGGGCCTAATCCCAATCGCTTTTGAACTCCATTCTCCCATCTCAGGACTAGGCAGTTTAATATAATAGTAGAGTCTCTAGGGCTAGGTACCTGGCGAGGAGTTTTGATCAAGGCCGGGCGAATGGGCCTAACCATACTCGGGTTTGGTCAAACGCTCTACAAATCGAAATCGGGCGAATGGGCCTAACCATACTCGATTTCGACTAGCCACCCCTTCAATCGGACCCGGGCGAATGGGCCTAACCATACTCGGGGTCGATTTCTGCGTGCCTCGATCGGAGTCGGGCGAATGGGCCTAACCATACTCGGTTTCCGACCAGCCACGTGATAACCTGAAGTCATTCCTTGGAATGTCCGTCTAGAGAGTTGTACCTTAGGTCCGGGTAGTGTAGAGAATAGGACCTAAAGATATCAAGGGCACCAAAGGGGTACCAACATAGCAGGGGTTAGCCCGGATGAACTTCGTGTTTTGCAACGCCAAGAAACGATGACACTATTGCAACATACAATGTATAACGTGAGAAGGCTACTCTATCTAAATAAAGAGATAAGGTTGTTTCTCACGGAATAAAACCGTCGAGAAAGTAGGTTAGGACTAGGTTTAAAAGAAGACACTAGGGAAATATTTAAACAAATATATTTTGTAGTCGAAATATATTATACAATAATTATGTAAAATCATAATACATGAAATAACCAAGTATGGTCAACTAGGCTAATACTTATTAATTATACTAGACAATAAGTTCACCAATATACACTTGAAACTCGCCTTCAGCGAAGTCAAGTACTAGCAGATAAGTCATTTTGTAAATTAGATTTAAGCGTATTAGCGATTGTTAATAAACATCATTGAATTCTAATACTGCTGTCTTTTGATTTGGTGTCCGTTTATTTTATAAACGAACAAATATTTGCAACGGACCCTGGAGCCGGCGAGCGCATCCTCGGCCGGAATTTGGGTCGTTACAACTGGTGACTGTTTCTGTAATACATTTATTTATATATTCTATCAGCTATTTACATTTATTGTTATACAGTTATTGTAAGTACATAATTTAATCGTAGGTTATAAAACTAATTCAGCATGATATCGTTTTTAAATGCTACCGTATTTTGGGTGATTTCAATCGAGCTGCAGATAATGTTGAACGTTTTGGTCATATTGTAAACCGGGTCACATTTGCCATAATTAGTTCTTCTGTAGGGTATATAGAACAATTGCCTTTGTCTAAAATTTCTTTCAGGTGCATAAAATTTGAAAAGAGATAGAAGTGGTGCACAATCAATATGATTCATCACTACATCCCGAGCAAATAAGGCGAGAAAATACTTTCGCCGGAACTCCAAAGACTTTAGTCCAAGAAGAGCACATCGCGCTTCATAGGAAGGCATAAAATCCCAGTGGAGCTTGCGAATTGCTAACCTAGTGAAACGCCTTTGAATATTTTCAATTCTTTTAATATGTATAGAATATTGAGGGTCCCAGATAACACAATTATACTCTAAAACCGACCTTACAATTGAAAAGAAAATGGTTCTCACGGTAAAGGGATCGGAGAACTCTTTCGTATTGCGCGATAAAAATCCCATCATCGCATTCGCTTTTGACATAATAGCATCAAAATGTTTGACAAAGCTTAACTTTCGCTCAAATGAAACCCCTAAGTCTTTCTTCAAGTCGACTCTCTCGATCATTACCGTATTAATACCGTAAGAACCTTCGAAAAGTTGATTCTTCATAGAAAAAGACATTACATTACATTTAGACACATTAAAATGCAATTTATTGGTCTCGCACCAAAATTGGAGACTATTCATGTCACGTTGAAGCAATAGGGAGTCTTCGTGAGAGTCCACACATCTAAAGATCTTTACATCATCAGCATACATCAGGCACTCAGAAAAGCGAACATAATTCGGAAGATCATTTATAAACAGAACAAACAACAGAGGACCTAGGTGGCTACCTTGGGGTACCCCAGAATAATTGTAAATATATTAAGATAAATTATTACCAATTTTAACATATTGTTGACGACCAACAAGGTAGCTCTCTAACCATAGAAGTAGCGAGGAATGGAATCCGAGGCTACTTAGCTTATTAATCAAAACAGAGTGTTGAACTCTATCGAAAGCCTTTGCGAAATCCGTGAATATGACGTCTACTTGATGACCTTTTTCCATATTATTGGACATAAAGTGTGTAAAAAGAGTAAGATTAGTAGAGGTAGATTTACCTGACACAAATCCATGCTGCATCTCAGATAATCTAGTTTTAATGGAGTTATAAATTTTATTTTTTACCAAAGATTCAAAAATTTTAGGAATAAGTAGTAATTTAGCTATCAGTCGATAATTTGCAATATTTTGCCTTGATACCGATTTAAAAATTGGAGTAATTGCCGATATCTTCCAGATGTCTAAAAATTTCCCTTCTCGGAGTGACGTATTGAAAATATGAGTCAACGGCTTACACAAGGCAAAAGCACAGTTTTTATGAAGTATGGGCGGAATATTATCTGGCCCACAACCCTTTTTAACATCAAGACTTACTAAAGCTTCAAAGACATCATACTCCGAAAAGGAGATACAGCCAAGGTCTGTTATTGGTACATCGACGGGCGTAACACGATCATGATTCTTAGAAGCATTATCTCAAGCATTATTTGATTGAAAAAAGAAAGCAAATATTTCACTAATATCTTGGAGGTTATCCGAACATTTATCAAGATAAAATATATTTTTAGGAAGGCCTCAGGTATTTTTTTTTTTATTATTCAAAAAAGTCCAAAATGATTTAGGATTACTTTTTATATTTGATTCTAAAGCAAGTAAATAACTTCTATACAAAAACTTTTTAAGACTCTCATAATTTGTGCGTGCCTGGCAATATTCATGACGGAATATATCATTCTTCTTAAATTTCTTATGTTTTTTATTCATAATATTTTTTAGATTAGCAAGACGCTTATTATACCAACATGGCATGAAGGACAGAGTGGCAGAGGCGCATCCGAAATATTTCCAGCACTTTTCATTTTTCTAAAGAAGTGTGATGAAAAAGGTTACAAAACGATCAACTTTTTCGCTGACGGCAGTAATGGTCAGAATAAGAATTCGATTGTTGCCTTAACCTTAGTATACATTTTAGCGAATTCGCTTAAAAGGCAAAGCGAAGGGGATTCAGCACACAGTGCCATAAGATACGCATTGGATAAAGCTGGAAATATATATACTCCTAGTCAATTAATTCCCATCATCAAATTGGTTAGCAAAAAGAAACCTTATGAAGCGGTTGCACTTGATTTTTCGGATTTCCTAAATTTTCAAAAAATCTCTTACGAATTTTTTGTCAAAAAGACTGATCCATACAAACTTTCTTTCAAGACCAACCATACTCAATGCGCTTACAGTTCCATTTCGTTGCAGAGATGAGTTTCAACATTTATACATGGACAAATTTTAAATCTTAATACAACACCGATAACACTAGCTGTTGATAAATACAACGACTTGATATCTCTTACAGCTGGCCAAACCAGTTATAAGACAATCCGAACACATTAATTTTTATAAATCGTTGCTGCATTAAATTACCTTTTTTGAATATCAATTGATTTTAGATATTAAATTTGCCTTAAAACAATAAAAAAGTATAGCAGTGAGAGGACTGCCGACCGAAGGGAAAACCTATACATAAAATATTAGTATTCCCTGGAAGACGTTGTCCTGCCACGGACCGCCTTACTGCTATATAAGAATTTTCATGCTAATAGGGGGTTTCGGACTATCCTACATGTAGGATGGTTTGACAGGTCGGACGGACATGTAGGATGTGCGAAAGCTCATACTGCATCCTACATGTAGGATGAAATCAAAAAGTTTTAAAAGTTTCGCTCTGATCTTGTTCTTCTCTGTGCGTCCTTGTTTGTAGATTACCTTGGTAATTGTTGTTGGCGCAGTTAGTCGGAAATTTTTGTAGACGTTGTGAATTCTAATCGTGTAGCTACAGTCGGCATATGAAATTAGAATTATTTTGGTTAATAGCTTATAACAATTTATTACATCTATATATATAAAAATGGATGTATGTATGTGGGTATGTGGGTGGGTATGTGGGTGGGTATGTGGCTATATCACGTATAGACTCCAAAACCGCTGAACCGATCTTTATGAAATTTTCAGGGAAAATAAAGCCACATCTTGAGAGTGTTCCTGTGAGGTTTCGTAACGATTGGAGAAGGGGGCGTGGTACCTCCCATACACGCCAAATTTGCTCCATCGATCACAAACAAAAAAAAAAAGAAAAATATCTCACGGTTTCAATCGTAAAAAACTAAGATTTGGGGATTTTGTTCAGATGGTTACTGTTGGTAACTGTACAAAAAATGGGCGTGGTCGTTATATAAATACGCCCACTTTTTCGAAATCATGGCAATTCCGGAGTTCTGCACATTTTACAGTGAAACTTGCTCTTTAGGTGCTCCAAGAGACGAACACAATTTATAAATGTTTTCACGCCCACTTTTAACGCCCACAAATCAATATCTATATATATATAAAGCAAAACGATGTGTGTCTGGCTGTGTGATGTCTATAGACTCCAAAACTACTATACCGATTGACCTGAAATTTTAGCAGTCGATTTGTTTCAAGTACGAGATGGTTGAGGAAAAAAAATTTGCCACACCCCCCTTTTACCGCCCCCAAATCAATAAAAATGTTATATTTCAGTCGGTTTGGGTCGTATATGGCTAAAATTTTGTAATTTAGTATGTACGGTTACTGTCGACAACTGTCCTAAAAATGGGTTTCCACGCCCCCTTTTACCGCCCACAAATAAATGAAAATGGTTTATTTCAGACGGTTTTGGTCGTATAAGACTTAAATTTGTTACTTTGGTTTGTGAAGTTACTGACAGTAACTGTACGAAAAATTGGTTTCCACGCCCCCTTTTGCGCCCACAAATCAGTGAAAATGCTATATTTCATGCAGTTTTGGCCGTATGAGACTAGCATATGATACTTAAGTTTGTATGGTTACTTTCGGCAATTGTACTAAAAAAGGGCGTCAGCGCTATATAGCCACACCCACTTTTTAAGAAACCATCAAAATTGACTACTGGGTCGATTGAGCTAAAATGTTGGCTTAGTTTGTACGGTTACTGTTAGCAACTGTACTAAAAATTGGTCTCCACGCCCCCCTTTTACCGCCCACAAACCAATGAAAACGTTTTATTTCAACAGTTTGGGTCGTATTAGACAAAAATTTTGTAATTCAGTACATATGGTTACTCTCGGCAAGTGCACTAAAAATAGGCCTGCCCTACTTTAGTTAAACTCACTTTTCGGGGAGTTAGCGTCCAGTGAAGTAAAGTGCGCCAGGCTTAACCTAAATTGAGCTGAAATTTGGGCAGTCGATTTGTTTCGATTACGCTATGGCTCAAGGGAAACATTTTACCGCACCCCTTTTTACCGCTTGCAAAACAACAAAAATGCTATATTTCGCACGGTTTTGATCGTATTAGACAAAAATGTGGTTATTTAGTGCACATGGCTACTTTCGGCACCTGTACTGAAAATGGTGAATATATTTGACATTTCTTGACATTTTTGTGTATAGCAGTAAGGCGGTCTGTGGCAGAACAACGTTTGCCGAGGAGATAGATTGTTCCTGTGAGGTTTGGTAACGTTTGGACGAGGGGGCGTGGTTCCTCCCATACAAGCCAAATTTGCGCTATCGACCACAAACCAAATAAGGGATATATATCAGACGGTTTCAATCGTAAAAACTAAGATATTATCATTTTGTTCAGATGGTAACTGACAGTAACTGTACAAAAATAACTTTTTCGTCGCAATATATATACGCTCACTTTTTCGAAATCATGGCAATTCCGGAGTTCTACACATTTTTATACTGAAACTTGCTGTGCAGGTGCTCCAAGAGGCAGTCACGATACATAAATGTTTTCACGCCCACTTTTAGCGCCCACAAATCAATATCTGTACATATAAAAATGAATCGTGATTTGTTCGAATGCTTAAAACTTGAAAACGACTAGACCAAATAGGATACTTCCTTCTACTGGTTTGTTCGTAACTGCTACGCAAAGGTTTAGGAAAAAAGTTTATCGCCCACAAATCAATAAAAATGCTATATTTAAGAAGGTTTTGGTCGAATTAAATTAAAATTTGGTAAATAAGTTCTTATGATGACTGTCACTAACTTTAATAAAAACGGGCGTTGTCACACTTCATCTACGCCTACTTTTGGAAATATCACAATACTCCGAAACTATTGGTCCGATTGAGCTCAAATTTTGTAAGTGGCTTTGCTTTGAGTACGAGATGGTTTAAGAAGAAATGCCACACCTTCCTTTACCTCCCATTAATATAAAAACAATTTGTGTTATCGAATAGCGTTATGGGTTGCACAGCTTAGAAATTCGGTATTCGACCACAATTTAGACGTACCGTTTCAGTGATGAAATTTTATGGGAGTTGGACAAGGGGGAGGGGCACCTCTCATACAACCCAAATTGGTGATATCGAATAGCTTTGAATTTATAGGAATTCAGCTTTGGAATTCAGTTTTTGACCTCAATTTACACATGCAGTTTCAATGATTTTTTTTATGGGCGTTGGACAGGGAGGCCTGACATCTCCCTTACATCCCAAATTTGCAATATCGAATTGCTTTGAAGTTATAGGTTGACAGCGTAAGAAATCGGTATTCGACCTAAATTTATACATGCACTTTCATTTCTTACATTTTATGGGCGTAGGGAAAAGGGGAGTGACACTTCCCATACAACCCAACTTTGTGCTATCAAATAGCTTTGGAGTTATAGGTCGCACAGCATCGGAATTCAGTATTTGACCAAAATTTACGCATGCAGATTTACTGATAAAATTTTTTAGAGTTTGTCGGGGGGCGTGGCACCTCCAACTTAACCCAAATTTGCGATATCGAATAGCTTTGGAGTTATAGGTAACTCAGCCTCGGAATTCAGTATTCGACCTCAATTTACACATGCAGTTTCATTGGTTAAATTTTATGGGCGTAAGGAAAAGGGCAGTGGCACCTCCCATACAACCTAAATTTGTGCTATCGAATAGTTTTGGAGATATATGTCGCACAGTTTTGGAATTCGGTATTCAACCTCCATGTACACATGCAGTTTAATTGATTACATTCTATGAGCGGTGATCAAGAGGGCGTGGCACTTCCTATACAACCCTAATTTGTTATATCGAATGGCTTTGTGGATATAGGTCGCACAGTCTCGGAATTCAGTATTCTACCTCAATTTAGACATGCTGTTTAACTGATAACATTTTATGGGCGTTTGAATAGGGAGAGTGGCAGCAACGCGCCGGGTTTCAGCTAGTTTTTTATATATTACTGAAACTATTTATTTTAAAGAAAAGTGTTAGCATATCAAAAATACATATAATTAAAGTAATTTATTTAAATTATTTCATTATTGGATTAATATAAAAAATTAAAGCTTATTTATATCTATTTATATCATAACACTAACATAATATACATGTTCACCATATCTATATTGCGTTGTGTATTAAAAATAGAATATTCTAAAATTAAGAAATATCTATAGCTTATAAATTATATATAATTCATATAAGAAATTAAAGCTAAACAGTTTTAAAAAATAGAATGCTTAGGATGGGCAGACTTTAGTTATTCAATTACTACTGAAAATATTAATTATTTCGCAGGTTTAATACGTAATTGTTATTATATAAATATACATAAATATTCTTTAAGCTTCCTCAATGAGCTAAATTGTTCATATATATGAGCTATCTATATATGTATATATATATATATATATGTTTTTCCGATACGGTACACTTTTACTAAAAACAAATAGATTTACCAATATTATATATATTCTTTAATTCATATGTAGAAACGGTTTTCTAAATTAGTTCGATGTCATATCATCGCATCCACAAAAAATTAAAGCTTACTGTACAACAATAACTACTTAGCAAATTTACAACAACAACGCAAAGAGAATTACAAGATCCCAGCGGTTGCGCAGCGTTTGAGAGGATGAACCGAATAGGCGGCCTAAAATATACAGCACTTTGCATGCTATATTTTCTGTTTGCCTGCTAGCAAGCACTTAGCACTTGCTTGCGCTACTGGTGATGGCACTTAGAGGATGTTGGCTAGCAACAAATTTTGCACTGCACTTGCTGGTGGTGGCACTTGGAGGACGCTCGCCAGCAAAGAAAGCCAATTTAACTTTGCTGCACTTGCTGATGTTGGAGAACGTTGGCCCACACACAGGCAGACACAAACTCAAGCACTTTCGTTCATTTTTTTCATTAATTTGTTATTTTTTAAGTTTTTTAAGTTTACAATATAACAAGTTTACGAAATATGTTGCAAGTACAAGCTCTCGAATTAAATATGTCGCAAATTGATAAAATTCAAATAAAATAAAATATTTGCGCTAAAGCACGACTTAAATGTGAAACGACAAAATTTGTAATTGTCAAAATTTCATCGTCCATTTGACACAGCAAAAAAGACAAATTTATTACAACACACACAAAAATTTATTCAACCTGTTATTATCCTTCCTACCACGACTGAAAACTTTCCGATTGACACACAGCCATAGTTGACAACTATGAATACAAAATGCCGCAGTGGTGAAAATAAAAAGCCACTGACAAATACAACTAGTATGAAAATTGCCAAACTTTGTTTGACGATATGTAATAAAATAAGAGCATGCCTGTAATTATTTGAATGTTCAACATATTCCTTTATCACAACTTAAAGATTAAAATGTTAAAACACTCAATCCATACATTATTTTTCTTGTTTGCTAACGAAGTTCCAGCAGAAAAAAGCAGAAAAAGAAGAAGATGGATTCATTTTTAAATCTCACCATGAATAGCAGCTGTTTGAGTAAAAGCAAATTTTTCAAAAATGTTGACAAATAAAATAACTGAAGAAATTGCCAAACTTTAAAGGCATATATATACCAATATAAACCGAATTAATAATAAGTTTTGGTTGCAAACATCTTATTGCAACCTAACTTAAGTATTTATATACTCACAAACAGATTACAGTAATTATCGCTTATATGCACTATGTTTATAAGCATATCCCGCTTATATGCATTTGAACTTGAGATATTTAACTTTGTCATTTAAAATAGCCAGCATTTTTTCGCTTATAAGCATTTCGCTTATATGAATTTTTCTTTTATATGCATCAAAATTAAGAATTTTTTAAAAGCAAAGTCATAGAAAACTAACCGGTTATATGCAGCCCTACTGAAATGTCATAAAAATTCCGATTATAAATTTCACATCTCTTTTGAGCTGTCATATATGAAATATCTTATCACTGTCTTTGAAAGTGTCAAAGTTTCTTATGTTTTTCCTGTGCAGTTTTAAAATAAACAAAAACAAAAGAATAACCTTGTCACTCAAACAAAAAATTTCAATTGTGAAGAAGTTGAGACAAATTAAATAAGATGAAGAATATATGTATGTGCTAAAAATGCTGCAATGTACAAAATAATATAAATGACTTTTTTCGAGATTGAAAGGACTTAAAAAATTAAGTGAAGTTATATGTAATACGAGACTGGCTGTTGTTAAATTTAATTTTTTTTTAACATATTTTTTTAAATAATTTTTTTTAAAACTTAAGACTTTGTTTTATTAAAACTTACTTTGTTTATATTTTTTAGAAAGACTGCTGGAAGCGGAAATTTAATTTAATTTAATTTATTTTTTAAAATCGCTAATTTGACAAAATGTAATTTCTAAATAAATATAATTAAAAATTAAACCAATTCATAAGACAATTTTTATTGACACAATATTCCAATTTTTATATATGCTTCGTGGAGGCATGTAACCGAGTTTTAATATACGCTTTCCCGCTTATAAGCAGCAAAAAACAAGCAAATAGAGGTTATGCTTATAAGGGATAATTACTGTATATGCATTAATTTCAGGAGTTGCCAAGTGATTTCTTTGTGAGCTTGCGGCCGATTTAGAACAAGAGTGACGATCACTGTTGATTTTTTTATGCAAAAATACATGCAAACATTTTTGAGGTTATTTTTTGTAATTTTCCTATCTTGTTATCTTTGCTGTCTGTATTGGTGATGATTTCCTTGGAAAAATACGATGATGCAAACCAATGATTTACCCTCTACCAAAATCGTTCAACGCGCATTAAGAAGTTTTAACTTCAAAAATATATATTTTGTTTTTTTTTGCTTTATTTTGACATTTTATTATTTTGTACTCTTATTCAGTTAGTCACAGGTAAAGCACATGAATTTATAAAAAAATATAATTATTAACTTAAAAAACATAAAAGGCTCTTCTACCATTACAAAATTAAAGCATTATTTTTAATTACTAAAACAAAATAAACGTTAAAACTTGATGTTTAGCACAAGAGGCACAAAGCTCAACCTTGTGCTCCCCACAGATACTGCTTTTGCATATATTACACATTGACTTCGTCATGCGGTATTTTTTATATGGGCAGAAGGCGCAAACCTTTTTATTTTTGTTATTTTTAGGAGATTTATTTTTGTCGTTACTCTCCTCAAAAGGTGTGTGCAAAATATTTTGTATATTCTTTCGTAAAGTTGACTGTAGAGTGGGACACATTATGCGCTCTTTCATATGTGGTTTGACTGAGGATGAATGGAGTTCCTTCATGAAATCACGACGCGAAAGAGGTTTATTTTTCTTAGCTACCATATTATGCGTGTAAATTACGTAACTGTAAACATATGCAATATTTAATATGCCAAAGAACATGTACACTGGCCATCTTTTCGTTTTCCGTGAGCACGATACAACGCTACACATCTGATCAAGTGTGTCAACGCCACCCTTTGTTTTATTATAAAACTCAACTAAATTTGGTTTCTCACTTGACGGATCAATTGCCCTCTCTTCATTACAAGAAAACAACAATTACACAATCTTATTAGGTTTTGCCATGTACGAAAGCAGTGTTAACTCGTTATCGTAACAGAATATTGCTGAGCCAGTTTTTCTTCCTTTCTTGACTTTCATTTCCTCTGGAATTTCTGCTTTATTTGAACGCAATGTACCGACTAAAGTAAGTTTAAACGGTTGCTGAAGTAGTGACTTAGCGAGTGGAACTGACGTGAACCAGTTGTCCATCGTAATATTTCGATTGGAGCCGTGAACAGTTTTTGTAACTTCTTTTACACAAAACTCACCAAGTGGAATATTATTTGTGTTGGTACCTTTTCCTAAATATGGCATTGCATCCTTTACATAGTATGTTCCACTATCGCAGAGCACTATAATCTTTAGCCCATATTTAGCTGGTTTGTTTGGAATGTACATGCGGAATAGGCATATTCCACGAAATGCCAAAAGTTGCTCATCAATAGTTAGATAGAGCCCGGGGTTGTAGTTCTCCCAACATTTTTGTATAAACAATTCCCAAACATTACTTATAGCTGCGAATCTATCAGTCATACGTAAAATTCTTTGGGACCTATAGTCAAAGCGCAAACATGACATCAAGAAAACAAATCGCGAGCGGCTCATTGTTGCTGTGTACCGACTTCCAGAATATTCTGCGTTAAATAGCTCGTGACTGGTTAAATGGTTATCTTTCATAACAGCGCTCAAGACCAAAATGCCAATAAGTGCGTCAAGCTCTTTTCTGTTAACTGGCTTTTTAGTGGTAGATTCTACATCACGACCCTGCTTTCTTTTTTCAATTTCAATGTTGGTGTAGCGAATTATTGTATCTATAATCTCGTCAGTTATAAAAAGCGTGAACACATTTAAGGGATCGGTAACACTTTTAGTCGGTCTTGTTGGAACTCTAGCCTGATGCACTATATTACCTGATACACGGTGTCGTTCTCCTTTCCTTGTCGCCCATTTGTGTCTATTCTTTCCACGTACAATATTTTTCGAAAATTATTATATTTATTTAATTATTATTATATTTTTCGAAGTATTATATTTCTGTGAGTAGTTTGAGCTGTACTATTACTGCATTCATCATCGCTATTTTCAAGATCGTCATCGCTACTTTGAAGATCGTGATCACTGTTTGCAACACTGTCACTGTCTACTGCGTTCGAAGAACTCCCCTGCATCATTTGTTCCGATGGACTTGGTGCGTTCTCACTTTCGGATGTACTAAAATCATAATCCTCTTCACCTTCGTCGGTCAGAGCCAATATTCGTTCAATTTCCTCATCGTTTAATTTTTTCGATGCTGCCATTGTGCTCACTAAAAAGTTGCAATAAACATAATGTTAGTCGTTTCGACTACACTTCTTTTACAAAATCACACGCAGTGTTCGGACTTTACTGCAATTGCAGTAGATCTACTGCTCTTTTTTGCAAAATTTAATGTTCTACTGCGTCACTGCGGTTTTCCAAAATCTGCTGCGATTTATTCGCAACAAACATTTTTATGGTTTTTTTTTTTGTGATATTTTGGGAATATGTAAACATTGATGTTGATTATAAAAAATGTAGTTTCCATTCCATCTTTAAAAAAAAAAAGAAAAAATCTGTCAGATGCAGCTGTTATTGCAAAAAACAAAAATATATTTTAAAGTTTTTAATGTGACCTTGTTATTTATTATGTTAATTTTCTTTGATTTAAATACAAACTCTAACTATTTGATAGTTTAAAATCGTTTATTGAGTTTTAGGTCAGGTTAGAACAATTAATTTCTCTATCGAATTTTTCCAAAGAAACAACAACGACAGCATTTTCAATATGAAAAGGAAAACAACACTAGCTGATTTTATTACAATTTCGGCCCTGCTACAGGCTTCATCAGAAAGCTTTGCGATGCCAGCGGGAATCGAACCCGGGCCGTGCTTGCCTCGTGCAAACGCATCTTAGCGCAACACACCAACAGAGACGATGAGATTTCAGTGTCAATTTCTCAGTTTTTCTCTCTTTTCTTTTTGTTTCTTATTTTGCTTTACTTTAGTTGTTTTTAGATTTCCTGACTAGATTAAATTAGATTTAAAAGTTTTACGTAAGTTTTTGCGACCAAATTAAAAATTAATTTGCTTTTAAAAACTATATTTTTAATCAGGAAGAAATATGTTTCTGCTACATGCAAATATGTAATATATAGTTATGTATATATTTGTGTGTATATTATATTACTTGTATAAAGTATACATACATATGTAGTAAATGTACGTACATGATTATAAATAAAAATATAAATAAAAAAAAACGAAAAAACTACTGCGAAAAAATTCGTTTTACTGCGTTTTTTTCAAAATTTACTGCGATTTACGAATTTTGAAGTCCGAACCCTGATCACACGTACCGTTCAACTGGAGTGCTCAACACGTCTCTTTCCTTCAACAGCAGATAAGCAACTGACTCAACTACTATAATTTGCAAAGAGAGAATGCCAAATAAAGAGAGAAAAAAAGTTACAAGAGAAAAAGTAGAAAATGGTTGTCGAAACGACTAACATTGGTTATGCAGTGTTAAAGGAATTGGAAACTGTTTCTTCCAACGAGCCAAAATCAAAATTTGTCAGCAGTAATGGCTGGTTTGAAAGGTTTCGGAAAGGGTTTTCAGTGCACAATATTCAAATTCAAGTAGAGCGCGCTTCAGCTGATTATGAAAGTGCTCAGAGATTTAAAGAAGAACGTCCGAAGATAATTGATGAAGGTGGATATACAGCTGACCATGTTTATAATGGCGACGAAACTGGCTTATATTGGAAGAAAATGCCTAAGCGAGCATATTTATTGAAAAACGAGAGATCTGCTGCAGGGTTTAAAGCACATAAGGAGAGGATAACCTTGCTTATTTGTAGTAATGCATCTGGCGACCATTTATCATAGCCAATGTTAATCAATCGTTTCTTAAGCATAAGGGTAATGAAAGGTATTGACAAGACTACTGGAGAGCAAACAAAAAAGCATGGGTCACAGCTGCTATATTTCAGGACTGGTTTTACAACTGCTTTGTAACAGAGGTCGAAAATAAATCGAAAACTAAAAATATCGGTTTTAAGAATTTACTCCTGATAGACAATGCTCTAGGACATCCAGTAGACCTAGTACATCCAAACGTTAAAGTCCTTTTTTACCACCCAATACAACATCATCTACACCGCAATCACTTGACCAGGGTATTATTAAAACACTTAAATCTTATTATATACTTAGAACACATGAACATATATTGGAAACATTTGAATATCGAGATATGAAATAACCTGAGATGTGGAAAGATTTCTCAATTTTAAAATGTGTGGAGTTAATATTTCTATCTGTTCAAGAATTATAGTCTTCAACATTAAACGCCTGTTGTAAAACTATTTGGCCTGAAATCGTTTTGCAAGACAATTTTTTAAATTCCACAGGTATAAATATCGAACCTATAGTTAATATTGCTAGATAAGTGGGTGAAGAGGAATTTCAAGACACACATGAACGAGATATTTATGAATTAATAAATGACGCTGAAGATTAAGATGAAGAAGAGCTTGTTCAATTAGGTCCATCCGACGCATATATTAATAATAGTGCTTAAGAAAGCTCAATGCAGATTATCGACGAAGTAGACCAAAAATGTATGTATAGAAAACCTGAACAAAATACTAAAACGGGGCAAACAATTGGAAACACTTGTCTTGAATTGTGATTTTTCAATGCAACGATCTACTGAATTTAAAATAAGTCTTCAGTACTCTCTTGCACCATATGTAAAAATGCAGAGAAAACATAAAATAGAAAACGAAGAATCATTAAATAGTGAAACTCTATGTAATACAGACGAACAATAAGATATGCTCTTAATTGAAGAAAATAACCAAAATTCAAATGGTGAATCCTTTGAACATTCTATTAAAAAAAGATGTCGGTGGAACGTTATTTCTGATAACTCCGACAGCGAATAAACAACATGTAATAAAACTGTTTTTTTAATTCTTTAATTTATTTGAAATTTACTGTTTTTTAGTTACATATGCATAATCTTTTTATCTGAAATGCTTTTAGTTTGATTTTAATAAAACGCGTATATTTCGTTCATAACAAAGTTTTCGCTTAATGTTCGATATTAATTAAACCTCCTTTTACGAGAAAATTCAAACGCAAATCATTTGTATAAGACACGTTACACGAGGTCTTACGAGCGCGTTATAGGAAAACGCTTTTTACGAGCATTTTCAGGCGGAACAAATCTACCGTGTTATAAGGGGATTACTGTAGTTGATTTAATCTTCTATAATTTAACATAAAGCGGAGGTCGGGCAAAATTCTTATACGGTTGAAAGAGTTTGGTTTTTCTTGTTTTGTTTGTGCAACAGATTTTTTTTTTCTTTAAATGATTGCCTGCTTGCTGAAAAAAGGATATACACGTTTTCTGGAACTCCTCGTTGGTCGCTCCAATAAATTTATTGAAGTATATTTCTCGAAAAGAGATAGAAAATGTTACCTCGTTATCGTAATTTTTAAAACCAGCACCGGAGTCACCAACACTAGATTCAATAACATATCCAGCAGCAGTGATAGCAACAGCACCAGCAAAAGATCTAGCAACATCGCCAACTTTAAGTTCTACGCTGACTCCTCGAACCGCAAGCAACTCCAACACCTGCCTCACTTCTGTCTTAATTTTTTATTTTTGTGCATTTTCACAAAACTCACTGTTTTTTAGTAAAAAAATTAATACATTTTTGAAGTGAAGACTTCTTTAGGCGCGTTGAACGATTTTGGTAGAGGGTAAACCTTTGGTTTGCGTCATCGTCATTTTGCGAGTAACTCTCGTTATCAATACAGACAGCTAAGATAACAAGATAGGAAACTTAGAAAACATAACCTCAAAAAATGTTTGCATGTATTTGTGCATAAAAAATTAACCCTGATAGTCACTCTTGTTCTTAATCGGCCACAAGCTCACAAAGAAAGCACTTGGCAACCCCTGAAATTAATGCATCTAATCTGTTTGTTAGTATATAAATACTTAAGTCAGGTTGCAATAAGATGATAAGATTGAGTGTTTTAACATTTTAATCTTAAAGTTGTGTAAAGGAATATGTTGAACATTCAAATATTTACATGCATGCTCTTATTTTAATATATATCGTCAAACAAAGTTTGACAATTTTCACACTTGTTGTATTTATCAGTGACTTTTTATTTTTACCACTGCGGCATTTTATTTTGAGAGTTGTCAATTATCATTGTTTTATTAATAAATTTTTTCATAAACAACAGGTTTTTGAAGAGAAAACTTCTTCATTGAAGAAACTTCTTTAGGCGCGTTGAACGATTTTGGTAGTGTAAATCTTTGGTTTGCGTCATCGTCATTTTGCGAGTAACTCTCGTCATCAATAAGGCCGTTCACATTTCAAATCGCTCATCAAATGATTTGACAAACAAATTTTGTATGGATTTGATGGCGATTTGATGAGTGTTCACACATCAGTTGTTAAGTCGTGACTCTTTAAATGCCTCCACTTGAGATCTTGCTACCAGGCAAACAAAAAACATAGCAAGCAAAGTGCTGTTTATTTTCCGCCTCCAATTCGGTTCATCCCCTCTAACGTTGCGCAACCCATGTGATAATGCTCTTCTCTGTTCGTCGTTGTAGTAGATTTGCTTTATAATTGTTGTTACATATATCTACCTATACCTACATTGAAAGAAAAACAGTAAATATTCTTTAAGATTATTTTATGACAGACCGATTTGTCAGCAGATAAACTTATTGATGATTGCTTGCTGCGTTTGCTGAGCGCCTGGGAGCGAAGATCCAATAGAGTGTATTTGAGTTTCATGACCATCATAAAAAAACATTGGTAGTTTTATAAATGCCGCCAGCATATTCTCTGACTGCGACCATGGTATAATAAGTAATACGTAGGAGTGATATTCGTGTTTCGACCATCAAATGTCAAATAAAAGAAAACAAAATAGGGAACGTGTGTCACACACATTGTCCGTATTCAGAGGAGTCACCTGTTGCGAATGGATCATTTCATTGCAAGGGTTTCTCACTTAAATTTTAAAAAAGAGTTGCTCCTAAAACTATTGACTCCGCTGAAAGCTGCCTATGTGTGTGACACACGCACTTTATATTGTTTTCTTTGGTGAAATTCGATGGTCGCAGCTCGTGAGAAAATAAGTAGCTGTCAAGGCTACCTAATAATAATTTTATCATGACTGGGACTGCATCGTCCAAAAATTTTTTGTTTTTTTATTTCAGCTACCATACGCCTATAGTTTCTTTTTTAGAATATAATGCAATGATTAATGACGCAAACAGTGAAAATAATGTAAATGAAATTCAATGAAATTTATGTAAATAGAAATTGTATGCATACGTATTTTAAGTGTATATTAATTATTTAAATAAGTTTAATTTACATTTTTGTTTATGTGTTACTCTTGTTTTTTATATTAATACCCATAATTTAAATAATAATGAAATGATAAAAGACGAAAATAATGTGCATTAAGGATGAACCGGATGTACGGATGAACCGAATCGGAGGCAAAAAATAAACTGCACTTTGCTTGCTATGTTTTCGGTTTTCCTTGTAGCAAGATCTCAAATGCAGGCAATTAAAAGAGATTTCAAGACGAATCAAACAAAATATCATACATAAAAAATTGAAAATTTATTTTATTTTATTAGGATTATTTTTCATTCCATAGTGCTCCCTGTATTTTATTTTTATATCAATAATATTCAATTTAAATGTAGTTAAATAGTTTGGTGTAATTATAAAATAAAAATGCAATCTGAATAAAAAATATTTTGAAAGATATAATCAAAGTCTGAGGGAGTGAAAATATAAAAAAATGTTCCAATTAGCATGAAAATTTTTATAAATCAGTAAAGCGGTCCTTGGCAGGACTAAGTCTTCCAGGGAATTCTAATATTTTATGTATAGGTTTTCGCTTCGGTCGGCAGTCCCCTCACTGCTATACTTTTTTTTTTATATAAAGGTTTTTAACACACAAATTTAAAGATTTCTTTTTTTTTATTATTTGTAGTCGAATTTGGGTGACATGGTTTTCCTGACCAACTATGTTTAAAAAGTTTTAAAATATTGCTTGAGTAATCTTGGAGAAATATATTGGATATCAGACCCGAAACCTAGGGTTTTCTCCAGCATTGGAAAAAAGCTGGAGAATTAAACAGGATTTTTAAATTGATTATTTATGTCACACCATTGTACTTCTCAAAGATCTTTTTGTATCTTACAGTACTTATTTATCCCCAAGAAAATACAAATACAAATGCAAATATCTCACCGAGCAACTACGATTTTCTCTAACATTGGAGAAAATACATATTCTGTGCTTATTGGAAAATAAATCTGCCCATTGTGCCATATGGATCCTTTTCGAATTCGTATTGGACTTACTTCTTCGTATATTTAATCCGAAACGGGCTGCGTTTTGGATCCGGCACTGATTATTTTTGTATGAAAATCCTCTCAAAAATGCGAATCACTTTTTTCACTTTTTCGGTTTCGTCTCAGACTCGAAACGGAGTTCATGTACGAATCCGTTTTAGACTATTAGTTTTGATTCGAGACGAACTCTTTATTTTTTAAATAACTTGGATCAAATACGAAAAAGTAAGATAACTTTTACAGCTTGTAACTGGTTTACTTATCATAATTATTTAAAAGATCTGACAAATTAGATAAATATTTCTCAATTAAAATAAAAACAAGGCAAAAATATAACATGAAAAATTATTTAATTCCACATAGACACCACTGTGCAACGTCTATAAAAGTGTGGTATTTTATGAATTTTAAATTTTAGTTTAGCTCAAAAAACTGTTGCTGTTTTGCTGTCTGACCTTAAACCCATATATCACAATTTATATCTGTAATGCGAAAATGATTTATTTGATTAACCTTTGCAATAGAGGGTTAATAGTTTTATCTCTGAGTTATTTAATGAAATTTCAAGGTAAAGACAATAATTAAAATCTTGCAATTTTTAAAACCAGGTCTTATGCACATATTGATTCTCTTTGTTTATTATCTGTTGTCCATAATTTATTTTAATTTTATTCTCAATAGAAACAAAATTATTGCCATCTACGCCAAATGAAAATCTTGTACAACCATCTTGTAAGTAATTATATATTACTTAGCTGCTCGTTTGTCCGCTTCTTTGTTGCTAAATACTAAGTAAGTTATTTAAATTGAAGGTCAAAAGTCAAATGAGATATTTTCAGAACTACTCAGTTACTGTTCTTCTAATGTTTCTTCACAAGAGCTACAATAAGCATTTTTCAACGAAAAACGAATAAATTCAACTTAAGCAGACATTTATTATAACAAAGCAATTTGAGACGAACTTGGCTTAATGAAGAAGTTAGTAAAAAGCTTAGTAAAAAGATTAAAAAAAAAGTTGAAACAAGTCCAAGCACAGGTAAACATCAATTAATACAAATATAATACTATATTATACTATATAAATATTATACTATAAAAACCATAGAAACTAAACACTCAATGTCATTTTAAATTTACATTTTTCAATTAATGCTTAAAGACTTTTTCAACTTTTTTTTCTGAGGTATGAGTGCAGTGCTACACAGGCACATAAAATAACAAAAATAATCTGCACAAACTACAATCACCATATTTGCTAGATATTACCTCTTATGACATTTTTCTTTATTCCAAACCAAGACCGTAGACGGCATATTTCACAAAAATTTTTTCATGGAGAATTGATTATTTTATTTTTATCAGAATAAAAGCGGTCACGTAATGGACGAACAACTTTTTAAAAAAAGGTCATATACAGTCGTGCTCAAAAGAACTAGGCACCCTTTAAAATCACCTGAAACAAAGATATTTGCCAATTTTCGACCAAACTAAAAACGCAGTATATGTTTGTTTTCAATAATTTATTAAAGAATATTAATACTTTGTTGGTCCCTGTCTCATTTTTATGACCTCTCTTACTGTACACACTATACTACAAACTAAATTTTTGCAGGTTTCTTCAGCTATGTTGTCCCATTTTATTTTCAAAGCATTTTTAAGGCCTTCTTCTGGTGTTATGCTGTGCTTCCTTATTGCTTGCTTTAGTTGTGACCACAAATGCTCAATTTGATTTAAGTCCGGCGACTGGGCTGGCCAATTCACGAGCTGCACGTGGTTTTGTTGAAACCAGCGCATAACTGTAGCGGACTTGTGGAAAGGTGCGTGATCTTGTTGGTATACAACATTTTCCATGTTGGTATCATCAAAAATCCATGTCAAAGATGGTATAAGTGCTTTGTTGAGCGTATTTATGTACCGTTCGCTATTCATACGACCCTCGCAGACAACCATTTCACCTACTCCACTCGCAGCCATACAACCTCAGACCATTATACTTCCTCCTCCGTGCTTTACAGTAGGTACCAAGTAGTCGGGGTTATATTCTTCACCTTCTCGAAGCCTTACGTAGGTAAAACAAGATGTTCCAAAAATCTGAAAAATAAAAAAAAAAACGTGATTTTACCTTGTATAATTTTAATGGGAACTGTGTTCTAGGGTGATGAACAAGCGCGTCGGAAGCGAATTTCATCTGGGGGGGCAGTACAAATGGGGGGCAGTACAAATGGTGGTGCAAAAAAAGTTCACCAAAATTTCTTCACATGAAACATGAAGAAGAGAGAAAGAAGAGGAAAATATATAATACAAAAATATTATCGTTGTAAAAAAAACTGATATTTTGCATAACTTTTCCTTTTAAATTGTTTATCTAGCTAAAAACGTGCGGGGGCAACTGCCCCCCTTACCCCCCGCTTCCGACGCCAATGGTGATGAAAGTAATTTTTGAAGTGAAAACTTCTTTAGGCGCGTTGAGCGATTTTGGTAGAGGGTAAATCTTTGGTTTACGTCATCGCATTTTTCCGAAGAACTCTCGTCATCAATACAGACATCAAAGATAACAAGATAGGAAAATAAAAAAACATAAACTCAAAAATGTCTGCATGTATTTGTGCATAAAAAATCAACAATGATCGTCACTCTTGTTCTTAACCGGCCGGAAGCTTACAAAGAAACCACTTGGCAACTCCTGAAATTAATGCATATAATCTGTTTGTTTGTATATAAATACCTAAGTTAGATTGCAATAAGATGTTTGCAACCAAAACTTATTATTAATTCGATTTATATTGGTCTATACATTCTTTTAAAGTTTGGCAATAAATTCAGTTGTTGTATTTGTCAACATTTTTGAAAAATTTTCTTTTACTCAAACAGCTGCTATTCATGGTGAGATTTAAAAAATGGAACGATCTTCTTCTTTTTCTGCTTTTTTCTGCTGGAGCTTCTTTTGCAAACAAGAAAAATAATGTATGGATTGAGTATTTTAACATTTTAATCTTTAAGTTGTGATAAAGGAATATGTTGAACATTCAAATAATTACATGCATGCTCTTATTTTATTATATATCGTCAAACAAAGTTTAACAATTTTCACGCTTGTTGTATTTGTCAGTGGCTTTTTATTTTCACCACTGCGGCATTTTATTTTCAGAGTTGTCAACAACTATCATTGTTTTCTTAATAAATTTGTTCATAAAGGGTGTGTGTCAAAAGGAAACTTTTGAGTCGTGGTAGGATAGAAAATATAAGGTTGAATAAAATTTGTGTGTGTTGAAATAAATTTGTCTTTTTTGCTGTGTCAAATGGACGATGAAATTTTGACAATTGCAAATTTTGACGTTTCACATTTCGGTCGTGTTTTAGCGCAAATATTTTATTTAATTTGCATTTTATTCAATTTGCGACATATTTAATTCGAGTGCTTGTACTTGCAACTTATTTCGTAAACTTGTTATATTGTAAGCTTAAAAAACTTAAAAAAGAACAAAATAATAAAATAAAAAATAACGAAAGTGCTTGAGTTTGTGTGTGTGTGTGTGGGCCAGCAAAGTAAAATTGGCTTTCTTTGCTGGCGAACGTCCTCCAAGTGCCACCACCAGGGTTGGCCAGTAATGATTATAAAAAAATTACTGATTACAATTAATCATACACAAATTTATAACTTGATTACTTAAAATAAATCATTAATAACTTTAAAGTATTCAGTGATTTTTTTGAGAAATTAGTAATCATGCAAAAGTAATCAGTGATAAATTTAAGTAATCAATCACTTTCCAGTAATTAATGAATTATTCTGATTTAGAAATTTATCAGTAATCAGGCTTAACCAGGCTTAATTAGGCTTAATTCGTTGATTGCAGTTTTCTTTAACTAATATATTGTTTTATATCTGTTTTATAAATGTCGTTCAATTGTAAAACTGAGACAAGTGAAATACAGAAAAGGTTTCTGAGCACTATTGTTACCACTTCTTTAACAAAACCAATCTAACAAACATTATTAACATCACTTATATTTGCTTCACTAATAGCCGCTGAAGAAAATATTGTATTCATGGTAAATAGCAATTACTGGAATAATAAAATTACATACAAATTTTGAATTTTTTGTTTGACGAGAAGTAATCTGTAATCACCGAAAGCTGGCTCTGATTACTGACTACTTGATTTATTAAAAAAATCATGTAATTTCATGTTACGATTACTTAATTTTTTTGAAAAATCATGTAATCACCTTGCATGCTTATTTTATTTTTTATACTTAATACTTAATTGAAAGTATTTTTATTTGGTTTTCAATGTGGTTTTTCTGAATATTTAGAAAAATCAACTAATCTGTGCAATCTGAATACATGTAATCATAATCAGTAATCGGGATTTGTAATCATGGCCATCCCTGGCCACCACCAGCAAGTGCAGTGCAAAATTTGTTGCTAGCCATCATCCTAAAAGTGCCATCACCAGCAGCACAAGCAAATGCAGCGCAAATGTCCTGATTCTTTTGCATGCCAACGTTCTCCGAGAGTCGCCAGGAGCAGCACCAGCAAGTGCAGCACAATTCAATTGACTGGCCAACTCTCCAATATTTCAGAAGCACCATTAGCACTTTTAGAGCTAAAGTGGACGCATAAAAAGAGACTTCACGACAGTCAAACAAAATACAAATATGAAAAATTGAAATTTCATTTTATTTCAGCAGTTAGCTCTGAAGTCTCTTTTAATGCCTCCCTCCACTTGAGATCTTGCTAGCAGGCAAATAGACAAAGTAGCAAGCAAAGTGCGGTATATTTTCGCCGCCACTTCGGTGCATCCCCTCTAACTCTGCGCAACCGCTGGGATCTTGGCATTCTCTTTGCGTTGTTGTTGTAGATTTGCTTGGTAGTTATTGTTGTACAGTAACCTTTAATTTTTTGTAGATGTTTATTTGTAGCTACAGTCAGCTTATGACATCGAACTATTTTAGAAAACAGTTTATATATATGAATTAAAGAGTATATATAATATTATTAAAACTATTTGTTTTTAGTAAAAGTGTTACCGTATCGGAAATATATATATATATATTAGGCCGGGCCAATTTGTATGGAGCCGAAAAATTCGATTAAAGCCACCCCCTGGGATGATTCTATGGACAATTCTAAGCAACTTTGGTGAAGGAACCATAGGTCTATCTCGATTTTCGAGTCTCCCACTTTTCAAAAAATGATTTTTCCCCTATAACATCATTGATTCAAAATTCGATTTTTTATTCATCGTTATATTATCTTTTTTATATGTATATGGGGGGTTTTTGGGGTCGAGAAATTCATTTCTGATCTTTATTTTAACCTATGACCACCGCCAGAGGGCGTTTCATGCCTATTTTAACCAAAATTATTTCTGCTGCTTTGCGGACTTTTTATCTCTGACATTTATTGTTCTTAATTTTAAGTAAGTCAATTGTTTATATCCGCACTGAACAAACTCGTCGCCCACCGCAAACTGCATTGATGTGTATTGACGGTCGGCGATGGGTTTGTGTTGTTGATGTTCAGTGCGGCCTTTTGACACTTGCTGTCATATGTTTAGTGATTTTTCTCCCGTTTTGGCTTTTCTCTCGCATTCCTTTAACCGCGTTGGTTCGTTTTTTTGCGAATGGAATTTAGTTGGTTTTAAATAAATAAAATTAAAGTAAATTAAGTACAGAAATTGTGTTCGTATTTATAATTGTTTAAACGCGTCAGTTTTTTCGCATACTCCAGAGTGCATTACCCGGCATACCAACAGCACCACCAGACGGCACTTCACCAGACAGCCGCAGCAATTAACGACACAAGGCTCCGCCACCAGCAGCAACATCATCCCCACCGACTACCAACGCACCCAGGAGAAACCAGGCAACACCAGTAACACCCACATAGTGTGTAAAAACTAATACGTTCTAACAAGAAACGTAACTAATATAAATAAAATTCTCATCATTTTTACCATTGCGTTTTTACCAATTTGCAGGTG
Organism: Dichetophora obliterata; assembly: GCA_963920525.1. Classification (NCBI taxonomy): domain Eukaryota; kingdom Metazoa; phylum Arthropoda; class Insecta; order Diptera; family Sciomyzidae; genus Dichetophora; species Dichetophora obliterata. The sequence continues at coordinate 51,447,607 of OY986435.1, forward strand.
GAAAAAATATATTCGAACCAAATGTTTTAAAATATACTAATTTCAGTTATTTTTTAAGTCTTATGTATGCAATGGATCTAAATGCATTGCCGTCTACATCGCAAACCGCAACAACATCAACAAGTAACGAAACTCATTTGAAGCATTTGCCTTCGCACGATGTTGCTGTTTTTGGTGCATCTTGTGATTTGAGTGGACTCAATCTGCCAACGAAACAGGATATTTTAAGATGTTTTTTTTTTCTTGGCCGAACGTGCTAAACTCGAAAACAAAATGTTTTCGTATAAAACATTCGTACCGCACGTAACAGACAAATTGATTGAAATTTGGAGTCAACTTAATGTTGAAATGATAACAAAAAAAAGTGTTGGTAGAAAATTGGGTACATTGATTGACAAGTATCAAATCGAAACTAAACATCCAAAAATCGCCACATTCAGAACGTTCGTGCAATCTACAAAAGAGTTATTTTACATCGGCAAATGTCAATGTGACTTGAAGGCAGCATTATGCTCATGTGGATTGATTCCAGATCATTTGAAAGAGTTTATGCGAGATCAAAATAATGTCAGAAGATTGACGATACCGGAATTCGTGCCAGAAGTTGAAGAGCCAGCACGAACGTCAACAATAATACCAACAAGCGTTGAAGAGACCCATTTAGCATATGAACCAAGTACTGATGCAGATGAGCCAAGTTCAAATCCACAAGATGTTCCGCCACTGATACGAGGACCGTATACTCCCAGATACGATGCTTCGAACTTCGCTGCGATGTGTGATCGATTTGGTGAGTCAGATAGAATAGCAGCAGCACTCGCAACATCCCTTATGCAAGACATTGACGTAAAAGATGCACATGGCAATCCGATCATCATGGATAAAAATAAAGTGCGTCGAGAAAAAGCCAAATGCAGAGAAGAATTGCTTCGTAAGCAGTATGATGCTTCCAATTTGATAGCATTTTCATTCGACGGCAGAAAAAATGATGCTTAAACAATGGAAAAAATCGATGAGAAGTTGCATCCAAGGATGGTGAAAGAACCACATCTAGTTGTTTTGAAGGAACCAAATTCTCGATTGATAGGCTATACAAAAGTCGAAAATGAAGATGCTGAACACAAATTGATGACATTGAATGGATTCTTCGTCGAAAAAGAAATTGCTCTCGATGCATTAATCGGCATATGCTGTGATGGTGAGCCAACAAATACTGGTGTAAGAAATGGGATTTTGCGTCGATTTGAATTGCATTTAAATAGACCGCTGCATTGGTTTGTATGCCTTCTGCACTTCAACGAGCTGCCATTTCGTCATTTGTTTAACACTTTGGACAAATCATCGACCACTGGACCACGAACAGCAACCGGAACGTTGGGCATACAAATTGAAACGTGTGAAAATCTTCCGGTATGTATCATTTTTCACATCGATTTTTTCCATTATTAAATGGTAAAATTGCATTTAATTCATCTAATTTCTTTTTTTTTCAGCTTATAGATGAATTCGAGATAATCGTGCTAGAGAACATGCCACCTGATTTTCATCCATTTGAATTATCCACCGATTCAAAGTACCTATACAAAATGGCCAATGCGATTTCGAATGGTGTTGTTCCTGCGGATTTGTCTCACATTAAACTAGGACCAATAGCACATTCACGTTGGCTCACCAAGGCGAATAGATTGTTGCGGTTGTATGTGTCAACTGAAAATCCATCAAGGAATTTGAAAATTCTGGCAACATACATAATGAAAGTGTATGTGCCGATGCACTTCAACATCAAGTACTATAATTCGGTGGTCTTCGGTAGTGTTTTATTTCACAAATTCATTCGTTGGACACAATATTTGGATACAAATCTACGCCAAGTTGTGAATAATGTCATTAAAGACAATTCATATTACGCACATTCCGAAAATATTCTGTTAGCGATGTTATTTGATGATAAAAAAGAGACACGAAACATCGCAATCAAGAAAATTTTACACTACCGAAGAAATCTGTACGACCCGGCACATCTTAGAGTTTATCAAAAACCTTTGATAAACTTCAATTGTACAGATTATACGAATATGATTGATTTAAATAAAGATGATGTCTTATTCGAACCACCGTTTACGCATACCATTCCGTATGATCATTTGGAACAATATATAGAATACGATGATCCACCATTGCCTGATCCAAGAATTCCGGTACACATACAAGCAACGGAAAGACATGTTCAGTTGCTGGCTAGCGTTTTTAAACGTGTTTTACAAAACAATCGACACAGTGTTATGGCAGTTACATCAGAAAGCCGTGCAAAATACCCCAGACTGGAAAGCAAGAAAGACTTTCAAAAATAACTTATTTCGCTTTTCTTCCACTAAATTAATTTTTTTGTTTTTTTTGCACATGTTCTTAGTTTTTAGGTTGAATTTCTGTTGACAAAAAATAAAATAAAGATCAATATTATCGAAAAAAATTTAAATTTTTCATTCATTGGGTTTTATTTTATAAGTACAATAAGAACTATGTTCTTTTACAGTACAAAGTCTAAAAACAAGATACATTTTGAATTTAGTGAAATTAAATTAATACATTAAATTTATATTATACAAATAGTTTAAATTAAATTAAAAAATTATATTGGAAAAAATTAGCAAACAATTAAAAAACAATTAAATCAATTTATAATTATTTGTTTAAGTTAAGAGAGAAAGAGAAAGAAACGAAAAATAGAAAATAAGGTAAAGATAAGAAAACTGAGTAAAAGAGTAAAAGAACTGTTTACCTAGTAAATGTACAGTGAAGAATAATATTCCAAAATGGCATGTTTGAAATTTGCTATTCTGACAATAGATTTTATACAATTCGGTAATGCGTTCCATAATCTGATGGCGTTTATAAAAAATAATCTTGTAGAATTCAAAAAATTAAAGCATGGAATGACAAGCATTTGGTTTCTTAACGATTGACAAAATTGTAATTTTTCAAATAAATAGCTAGGCGTTCTGATTTGAATTAGTTTGTGCAAAAAGATGCAATTCCTGGCATTTAAGTAACTTATAATGTCACAACCTAGTATCAAATTTTTAAATTGAGCTAAGTGTTCATGAGTACGCAGTCCATATACATAACGCGTAGCATGATTATACGCAACTTGTAATTTATGTTGTGATTGTGAATCTAATTTACTGTAGACAAGTTCACCATATGTGATCACTGGAAGTATTAGTTGAAAAACAAGCTTGCGTCTTGTATCAACTGGTGTATAATCAGCTGACAATCTAAGGTTCCGCAGGATGAAATATATTTTACGGACAACATCGTTAATGTGATCTGTGCACGTGAGAGAACAATTGATTTTAAAGCCAAGACTTCGAACACAACTGACTAGTTTAAGGTTCTTGTCACCAATTGAAAGATCAGGAATATCCCCGTGATGAATTTTTTCTTTGGATATGGGCAACACATGTGATTTTAGCGCATTTAACTGAAGATAATTTTGTTTGGCCCACTGGTAAATACTGTTCAGATCTTCATTTAGTTTATATACCAAATCTTCCATAAGGTTTGTTTTACCAGATAGGTATAGCTGAATGTCATCAGCATAAGCATGTCTCAGAAAATAGACGAAAAATAGTTAAAATATGCATGAAACGCCCTCTGGCGGTGGTCATAGGTAAAAATAAAGATCAGAAATGAATTTCTCGACCCCAAAAACCCCCCATATACACATAAAAAAGATAATATAACGATGAATAAAAAATCGAATTTTGAATCAATGATGTTATAGGGGAAAAATCATTTTTTGAAAAGTGGGAGACTCGAAAATCGAGATAGACCTATATTTTCTTCACCAAAGTTGCCTAGAATTGTCTATAGAATCATCCCAGGGGGTGGCTTTAATCGACAAAAAATTTGGCCCGCCTTAATATATATATATATATATATATATATATATATATTATAACGTATATACATATATATATAGATCATATATATAAACAATTTAGCTCATTGAGAAAATTTAAAGAGTATTTATGTATATTTGTATTATAACAATTACGTAATAAACCTGCAAAATAATTAATATGTTCAGTAGTAATTGGATTACTAAAGTCTGCTTATCCTAAGCATGCTATCTTATTAAACGGCTTAGCATAAATTTCTTATATGAATTAAATATAATTTATATGCTATAGATATTTCTTAATTTTAGAATATTCTATTTTTAATACAAAACGCAATAAAGATATGGTGCTCATGTATATTGTGTAAGTGTTATGATATAAATAGAAAAAATAAGCTTTAATTTTTTATATTAATCCAATAATAAAATAATTTAAATAAATTATTACACTTTTGTAACACTTTTGCTTAAAAGAAATAGTTTCAGTAATATTTATAAAATATTTAATAAATTGCTATAAGCTCTTAACAAAAATAATTCTAGTTTCATATGCCGACTGAAGCTACACAATAAGAATTCAAAACGTCTACAAAAAATTTCCAGCTTACTGCGCCAACAACAATTACCAAGGAAATCTACAAACAAGGACGCACAGAGAAGAACAAGACCACAGCGGAACTTTTAGAACATTTTTATATTCATCCTACATGTAGGACGGGCTGCAGTATGAGCTTTCGCACATCCTACATGTCCGTCCGACCTTTCAAATCCATCCTACATGTAGGATAGTCCGAAACCCCCTATTAGCATGAAAATTCTTATATAGCAGTAAGGCGGTCCGTGGCAGGACAACGTCTTCCAGGGAATACTAATATTTTATATATAGGTTTTCGCTTCGGTCGGCAGTCCTCTCACTGCTATAATTTTTTTTTATTAGGTAATAACCTTAGTAGACTCACCTGGAAGTTTGACTCATCAGGCCACACGACATTTTCCCAATCTTGTTCAGTCCAATTTTTATGCTCCAAGGCCCAATTTAATCGCGCTTATACTATTTTTTGGTAAAAGCCATGGCTTCTTCCTAGCTCGGCGACCATTCAATCCTGGTACTCCAAGACGTCTTCTTACCGTCTGAGAGCTTATTTTGTGTATTGAACTGCCTTGCAACTCAGCAGCTACCTGAGAAGATGTTTTTTTCCTATTTCTTAAAGACGATCGCACTAACTGCCGGTCCATACGGCTAGATGTGACCAGTTTTCGGTTTGTTTTTACGAGTTCCAGTTTCGGAATAGCGTTTTAGAGCATTCTGGATGCCACTTCATTACTTTTGCAATTGATTTCTGTGAATATCCTGATTCATGTAATATTTGCATTTTTACGCGGTCATCACGCAAAATTGGTTTGAATTTTCTTCGATTTCCAGTAGAATTCATGTCAAAAAATATCACTTTCATGATGTTATTAAATTTTCCGTTTTTATGTTTACTAAGCCACAAGTAAACTAATATGACCTAATTTAGAAAAATTTGATACTTTACTACTTTCGACACTAACAACTCATAAAGCAGGCTGTATGGCCTTATAACCGATTTAAAAATTATTTTTTTTCTCTCTTTATTAAGTGTAAATTAAAAGAAAAAAATGAAAGATAAGTAATTGCTTTGTTTCATGTGAATTTATAGGGTGCCTAGTGTAGTAAATATGTTTTTGGGTCGCCATGTAATAATATTTTGGGTCGCCACATAATTTAATTCGCGACATAAGCATCGCCATGTAAGGGTTCGCGATTATTAAAAAAAGGACTCGCGAATTTATTATTAGTATTTTAAGGTCCTGCCTAACATTATTAGCCGGCGTATATTCGCCACTGGCTCTAAATTAATATTTATTATTTTTGCCGTTCACTGTAAAAGTGCAAAGGCATAATAATAAATAGTCGGCAGCTATTGAAAGCTCAAGACTAGTTAAAGAAAAGAAAGAATTAGCTGGCAGCTTAGAAGCTCAAAACTAATTGAAATGAAAAAGTCTGCAGCTTATTTGAAGCTCAAGACTGATTGACTATATTTGAAATTTGTTCGTTCTTTTATAGTATGTATAACGGTATTTTGTCTAAAAACTAGTTAACAATTGTTTTTGTATTTAAAAAGTAAACAGAATCATATGTTCTTAAATTAGTGTAAAAGTAATAGTAGAATATCGTATACATATTTGTAATTTAGTAATAGTAGTATAATGTGTGTGAGTGAGTAGACTTAGATTATTATAAAACGTAAACATAATCATATGTTAGCATATTTGTGTAGGAGTAAAAGTAAAAATGTAATGTCATATATTTTGTATTCAGCAATATGAATACATGTGTGCAAATGAAATAGATAGTAGTGCTTAGTATGAACGTATGTTCTTGTTGTTAGAATGTTATCTTAGTATAATATAGTAAAATAGAATAAGGTGATACGTACCGTAAAGGTGTGTATCTTTTTAAATATGTTTTATAGTTGTTTGTTTTAATGTGATTTATAAGTAGTTTATAATGTAAAGGTGTATTTATTACACTAGTACTTTTGAGCACGGCTGTATATTAGCCTATAATTGACTGTAAAATGATATACTGCGTTTTGTACTTTTCTGTAACTGGTACTGCCCATACGATTTTATAATAGTCTAATAGTGATAATAAAATAAATAAACTATCCGTATAATATCCGGCTCATATTTGTGCTTCATTACTAAAAGTATATCTAAATATACCAATCGAAACTATAAACGTATTACTATTTTTCAATTTAACCGATCAAATTCTTTCTAACTTTTTGTTACAAAAGTATAAAAAATTTAGATACAATTATCAAAAGAGGTATCCTTGTAAGAATTATATCCTAAAAAAAAAGATAAAAAGTACATTTTTGTCATTTTTAGAAACTGGGGAAAAGATAAAGTAATTTGATAAAGAGTTGAAAAAAATTTGTATTTGAAATAACGTGATAAGCCACATGATCTAAAAAATCAATTTTTTTGGGCTAAATACATTACTTAATGCATTGCCAACAACCACTGAAGACATGTTAGCTATTTATTATTTATTTTATGACTTGTCTGTAAAAGTTTCCGTGCTCAATTCCATTTTTTTATACAAAAATAAATTTTTTCAAAACTTTAGGATTGATTATTTCAAAATATTTATTATGTGGCTTATCATGTTTTTGCAATAAGCCCTTCAAATGATTGATACAAATACATTTTCGGCTTAAAATTTATAAAAAAACATTTCCAATTCTATTTTTCATGTACCTATCAAAATTACCTTGATTCAGCCCATACCTCAAACCGAATGGAAGGACACCCACCATACAACACTATTACTATTGAGTGCCAGAGCACTGTGGCTGCATCCTCCCCTTTGCCAACCACCCTCCTAAGACACTGGAGCGGTTATTACCAGCCAACACCCACGCGTAGGGTTTGGTATAGGATTTTTTCCGGACTAGGAACTACTTAAGTAAAAAAAGTTTTAAAGACGCATCTTTAGTGTTTTCTATATTTTCTCCACGTTGCCCCTAAAAAGCGGCTACGCCCCGCCGTTTTAATGATATCATTATAAATTGTTGTGCATTTTTAATGACACTTAATAACTTGAGGTTAGGCATGTTTAAAAAAGCTGCCTTTGGTACTTAACTCATGTTGAAGAGTTATTTTTTTACAATCGTTTTCCATTTAGGTGTCGGCCTCAAGCTCCGTGATATCTACTGACTTAGCTGCACTTTACAAAGTATAGTATGCAGTTATATATGTTAGTACATATATATATATGTTAAGTAAGCTAACTTTATACAATGTGACATAAAAGGTTGTGTTTTTTCTTTGTTTTCTTTTATGATGGCTATAAAAAAAATATTTTCACAGCGTACACAAATGTTAATGGATGGATTTTATTTGCAATGTACTAACATGAGTGCCTCTGCGTGTGGTGTTACTGTATATATGTGTGTGTTAAAGCGTTGATTTAACTATTTGTTGGATTTACCATAAAAGAATTTAAGTGAAAAAATAAAAACTCACTGTTTACACCAGTGTCTTTTTTAGCGAAGCTTAAAAAACAGTGAAAATGTAAAAAAAAAACTTTAAAAGAAAAAGTGTGTTTTCATGTTTATGATTTTATTATTTTATGGATGAGATGCTTAGCAATGTATATATGTACATTAAGGCAGCCCTTATTCACAAAAGTTTTATTTTGACGCCATAGGCTAAAATATTTGATTTCACATAAAACTTAAATCTATAAAGTTACTTGCTGATTGATGAACTTTAAGAACTCGCTCAAGAGCCTCATACTATAGTTGGAGATGCATTTTTCGTAAGTTTCTCTAAATATAGAATCAAAGAAGTAATAAAAGCAACGCTTGAAGTATATTTTTTCAACAAAAACTGGTCCGCCTTTCGTTTTTTATTTAATTGTTCTTTTAAATGAGCCAATGAACCAGAGTTGTGATATTTTACTTTTCGAAGTAAATTTAATTTTTTTCTTATTGTAATAAAAATATACCAATAAAAAAATTCACATTTGGAAAAAATTGGTATTAACTGTTGTAGACATATTTTCTGAAGCAACTTTATAAATATTTTTATCTATATCTATACTATTATATAAAATTGAACTGAAAATTTAAAGTTACGACTTTATTCAAAAAATACTGGGCCAATTTTTAAGAAAAAAATTTTAAAATATCATATTTGTGCTACAGATTTATTTAAGGGTATTTTTCTTTCGAAATTTTAATAATAAGTATATTTAATTAAGTTATTAAGTTTTTTTAATAAATCATCCCAGCTGCCACGCATTGCTTATTCGCTGTCTTTTGACGCGTTTCAGCAAAGAGTATATATATATAAAGAGTTACAGTAACAGATAAATTGCTCTTTAAAATATTTTCAAGCACGTAAGGATTGGGTTCTGCCAGCGCGCTGCTACTGTTATGCTGCCGACGTTCTTGAGGTCTGTTTTGGGCAGAGCTGTTGTTAAATTTATGTGTGCACAAGCACGCTTGGAACATGTTTGTTCTTTTTACCTTTTTCTTCTGAAAGAACTGCGATCATTTGGTATATTTAAGGAATTATGAATGAAATGAAGCAAAGCAACATTTCCTTAAATTTACCAATTTGCAGATATTCTTGTTCTGTTTTGATTATCAAGTATGCCCAAAAATTGTCAGCTTTGTTTTGGCTGATTTTTGTATGCATCTTTTTTGCAAAATTTCTAAATAGAAGATTTTTGATGCAATTCCATTTCATTTTCTATATTTTCAGATTTTCAGAATTTTATGTTTTCTAGATCTATCATTTGGTATATTGAAAGAAATATTTTTGAATGAATCAAAACGCCTTTCTTTCAATTTACCAATATAGATTTGTAGATATCTTTATTTTGTATTTATATATTCATGAATGCCGAAAAGTGGTTAACTTTGCTTTGGGTAATTTTTTTTTACATTTGTTTGCTAAATTTTTAAAAAGAAGATTTTAAAAATTAATTTAAAAAAATATCAGTGCAATTGCAATTATATTTTATTTCAGAATTTTCTAATGAAATATCCTAAATTATTCATTTTTTGTAATATACAAGGACTAGTACCTACATAATTAAAGGATTTTTTTGATTTATCAATTTGAAGTTGTCTTACAATAACATGTGCAGCCAAATTTACGCTATTTTATTCTATACACTAGCTGATATGCCCGGTGTTACCGAGGAGTTAAATATATCTTAAATTTTAATATATGCACACTTCTCTTTTTAATGAAAGACATGTCCGTGAGTTACCAAATCTTAGCGTTTAAGTTACAAAACCCTGAATTGCTTAAGATTTAATTTATGGTACTTTTTTCTGTTTGCGACTGCCCAAGAAATTACTCTTAAGGCAAAGCATTTTTTAAAAATTATAAAAACGACCTATTAAAAAATGTAATTCGTCACAAACATCAAAGGAGGAATATTTCATTTTTCTTAAAAGAAATAGAAAAACAAATTTTTATGTCTAACTGAAATAGTTTTTGCATAAGAGTGATACGACATATGAAAGAGTATAAAATTGCAATTTTAGGATTCAATTGTTTTTACAATAAAAACAACTTATGCACCAATTTCTAAAAGAAAAATATATTTTTTTTTTTGCCTTTTTTTAAAAAAGATTAAAAATAAAAATCCTTAGGTAACGGAAATGTTGCTGTAGTTTTTTGCAAGTACTTTAATTGAAATTTTAGACAAAAGAAGATTGAATGAAATATATTAAAACAGAACGAAGATATTTGCGTCGAAATTCAAAACTTTGAATTTGAGATACTTTATTGGCTTTTTAGATTATATACCAAAATTCATTGTACTAAGACAGTTTTCAAGGTATGAGAATAATATTGGTGTCAAACGAACAGAAATTTTTTTTCTTTATTATCCTTAAGAAAATTAAAAAAGTTAATATACATTAACAAATATTAAATAAAAAAATGCATATTGTAGGGTACTCATTATAGATAAACGGAAACAGTCCAGGAGGTGTTTGTAGCCCTTTTGATAGTCAAAACCTCTTTTATAGGTTATCCAAATGCATTTATAGTTGTTATGCTCATTAAGCAACAAATAGTCTCATAGTCAAAATAAACTAATTAAAATAAGAATAAAACGGTTTTATTTTGATAAATTTACCGCACTTGGTTAAACAATTTTACAACTTACACCCGTTTTTCCAAAATGTCAAATTCATAAAAGAATACACAGAAATTAAAATGTTTAATTAGTAAGAATTAGTAAAAATAATTTAATTAATTGAAACATTTAATTTTGATGAAAAATAATAAATAAAAAACATGAACATTTAATTACATTTTTATTAAAAATAATCTACAGAAATAAACACAAAGATTTCTGTTTGTAAATAAAATCTGTTACTGTGCGATCATTTTGTATGTTAAGGGATGCATATCCGGTCAAACGGTTCTCGCCCATTGAATTACGGATGTATGTTTATATAATATTTATTTCTCTTAAATATTTTCATTTTACACAAACTTCATAAATCATAAAACCCAAAAAATTACTTCAACGATTGAGTTAAAACTTTTCATCGGGTCAGAATTCTGAAAAATCAACTTTGAAAAATCAAAATTGTAAGATCTATTTTGGAAATATCATGAATAACTTAACACATTCCTTAAAAATTAAACTAGTCTTAGACTCGCATATTTAATTCCAAAGTTAATTGGAAAAAAAAACTCTTAACTACAAAATAGTCCCAATGAAAGGGGCTGAAAATTTTATTATATAAACATTTTTTGTTGTGCCGAAAATAACGAAGAGACTGTGATGCAATGCCGCCTTTAGCAGAGCTAAAGAAAACGCAGAACTTATAATAGGATCCATTTGCATATTTGGAGTAAGCCAACAAACTCCAGCGACAAAACCTTGGGTGCTGAAATTTAAATTTTCGAGAACCACTCGAGGGAAAGTTAAAATCATTTGGTGGCTGAAGTATACTTTAAAATCTCTCGAATTAGAAAGGTTTTTTCAGTATATATATGTCATTCTTGTTGGTTTTACTGTTATCATCACTAGGGTAGTGATGACAATTGTTAATGTATCACGTATGATCTGACAAATTAAGAAATAGTGCACCATTTAATATTGGAGTGCACAGAACAAATTATGCTTCTAATTCACCAATCATGAGAACTTTGCGAAAATTTAATAACCTATCAAATGTATATTCTATTGATTTTTCAGTCACTAAGACGATAATTTTCAATCAATTAAACTTAATTTATTAAAGTGTAATATTCTATTTCTTTGCATGTACATTTTTTTAAGCATATAGTCAGTAAGGTTAACATACCATTGATTAAATAAATGAATAAATAAATATTTAAATAAATAAATAAATAAATAAATAAATAAATAAATAAATAAATAAATAAATAAATAAATAAATAAATAAATAAATAAATAAATAAATAAATAAATAAATAAATAAATAAATAAATAAATAAATAAATAAATAAATAAATAAATAAATAAATAAATAAATAAATAAATAACGATACATCGGTTTTCACTATTGTTGTTTAGACGATTTAACTCATAACACAGAATTTTACACGTACACGCAACTTCTGTATATGACTTGTTAAGTTTTTTATAACGTATTAAAGTGATTGAATGAAATAATTGCTGAAATGTTTTAATTTTTATTAATATATCGGACCTCTCGGGGGTTTGATCCCCCAAAACCTCCCCTTGTCTATGGCCATGCATGTAGTTCCTAATTATTATATTTAATAAGCTAAATAATTAATTTGTTTGGAAGTTTTAAATTTAGTGGTGGAAGCGTCACAGGATGGTTTTCAGTGGAAATAGATTTAGTAAGTAAAAACCTCCCAATATTTGAATTCAATTACTTAAAATATTTCTTTTCATTCAATTATGTACTTAATAAATGTTAAATATTTTTATAAGTTAATTTATAATAGCTTCCTACAAACACTTCAAATAAATTGTTACTTTTCTGCATTTCTATTGCAGAAATCAATTGCAGAATTTCTTTTAAGAAAATCACAATCATTTTAGCATAATCTAGAATTGTGCATTTCGAACATCCGATAATTTAAAGTATCGCATGCTTTATCAGACATCAGCTGTATTAAAAAAAAATTGCAAAAATTTCTATGAAATGTTGTGAAAATATTTTCTTAAAGAGGTTTAAAAAATTGTGCAATAAAGTTCGCAACTATGAATTTTTTTTAAAAATAGAATATTAATTCTAAATAAATAATATATAATAACAAATCACAATTATTTTAGAATTGTGCATTTTGAACATTCGATAATTTGAAGTATCGCATGCTTTCAAAAGTAATCGCAAAAATTTCTATAATATGTTGTGAAAACATTTTCTTAAACAGGTTTAAAAAAATTATGTAATAATGTTCGCAACTTTGAATATTTTTAAAAATAAAAATTAGTTCTTAATAAATAAATGAATTTTAATTAATATATAATTTAATTTAATATTTTTTCGGAATTTGTAATTAAAATTTTAGAGTAAAAATTAAATTCAAATACAATAATATGTTCGATATTGGTAAATTGAAAGAAAGCCGTTTTGCTTTATTTCATAAATATTTTTTTGAATCTACCAAATGATCGGATATAGAAAAGATAAAATTCTGAAATAATATATAATTAAAATATATTCATGAAATATAATTTCAATTGGATGAAAAATCTTCCTTGCTAAAAATGTAGCAAAAAAATGAAAATAAAACTCAGCCAAAAAAAGTTGAGAATCAAAACAGAACATAAGAATATCTGCAAATAGGTAAATTTAAGGAAATGTTGCTTTGCTTCATTTCATTCATAGTTACGTAAATATACCAAATGATCGCAGTTCTAATAGGAAGAAAAAGGTAAAAAGAACAAACATTTTCCTAGCTCGCTTGTGCACACATAAATTTAACAACAGCTCTGCCCAAAACAGACCTCAAGAACGTCGGCAGCATAACAGTAGCAGCGCGCCGGCAGAACCCAATCCTTACATGCTTGAAAATATTTTAAAGAGCAATTTTTCTGTTTCTGTAACTCTTTATATATATTCTCTTTGGTTTCAGCCTGAACAGAACCAAAAGTCGTAACGACTTGTGATGTCGAACACACAACAGAACACATGCGAGTTAACGAAGCCGTCCAAAATGAAATCGCTGAGCAAGAGTCGTAGCGACTTATCGCTAGAGTAAAATTTAATAGAATATATTCTATGTTTTCTCTAACGACCGACGATTTCCTCTCTGAGTACAATTAGTGCTGCCATATTTTGCAAACATTTGGCTATGTTCAAAGACAATTTCATAGTTTTTGCTTTGTTCTCACGTTTCTTTTTTTTGTTTCTGTTTCACTTACACCAGAACAAAAACATGGCTGCTAACAAAACCATGCTATATAAAAGCAGCCCTGCATTGTCAGTCGCAATCGCTTTCATTCTTTAACGACTTTTGGTTCTGTTCGGGCTCTTTGTGTTGCGAGAGTTTCAATAAACTCCAAGTTGCTCAATATTTTTCTCTTTCTCTTCGTGATCAGCTAGCACAGCGAAACAAAAAAAAAAACCAATGAGCCTCGAGCAAGGCGAAAAGTGAGATACATGTATGGTAAACAAGACAAGGTAGTTTTAGGGCTGAATGTGGTCTCTTTCTCAGTGACCATAACTGTCAAATTCAGCCATTTTGCTGTTCTTGCCCATGATATAAAGAGCTACAAATAACATATTGCGCATGTCCGCCATCTTTTCTGTGACGTAGGTGAATCTCGTTGTTGCAACCGTAGTCACAATTTATTCATAGGTTGTAAAGATCTTCAAATGTCGAAATTTTCTTATGAAAACTTGTTTTACGGATATGATATAAATATCGTTAAATAAAACGCATATGCAAAATAAAGTAAATATATTTGTTAGTACTGTTAATGAAAAAACAATTGCATATTTTATAGGGGTGTTTTCTCCACTTTTACCCCTTTACAAAAAAGCAGCTACGTTTCTTAATGTGTTTGACAGAATTTTTAATGTATATTTTATTTCCATTTTGCTATCTTCGTCTCCTTTGTTGTTTAGTTTTCAATTTTGGACATTTCCTTTTGTTTGTATTCATCAAGTGTCACATTTGACGAGCACTGATGACGAGGTGCGCAGTAAATTTCTTTCGTCGCGCTGGGAATACTTTATCTGTAGTTCTTTGTATCATTGTTCTTGACTATTTTTCTTATCGCATTCTCATCGATTGCAGATTTTGTATAAGCTGTCAACTACCTTTTGATAGTTTCGGTCACCGGCTCTCCGCAATAACACTACCTTGTCTAGTTCTACCATGGATACATATAAATGCAGAGCGCCGATTCAAAGAAAAACAAAACAAAAGAAAAGAAACTGTTTTTGTGAAATTGTTTTAATCCAATAAGGACGATGATGCCATATGACATCACTAAGTTTGATGTCGCAAAACTAACTGTGTTACATAAAAATTAGTCAAAATAAAAATTAGGTAAAAAATGTACACTTGTGTAAAAAAAATGTCTCGTCTTTAAGGCGAGGCCGCGGACAACAGTGGCCTGCTAGTAAGTGTATAAAAATGGATGTAAAAATTACGTGTTTATGTTTGTAAATCACGTATAGACTCCAAAACTGCTGAGCCGATCTTTATAAAATTTTCAGGAAAACTGAAGCCACAACCTGTGATGTTTGGTGTCGATAACATAAGGCGGCTTGCTACCTTCCATAAAAGCCAAATTTGTGCTATTGCCCGAAAAGCAATAAAAAGGGTATATATCAGAGGATAATGCAGTAATATTTTCAGATAGTTACTTTCGGCAACCAAACAAAAAATGGACGTGATCGCAATATCTCTTCGCCTACTTTTTCAAAATCATGCCAATTCCGGAGTTGTACACGTTTTTTTAGTGAAATTTGGTATGTAGGTGCTCCAAGTAGTGGTCAATATATATATATAAATATTTTCACGCCTACTTTACCGCCCACAAATCAATAGAACTTTTATAAATTAGACGATTCTGATCGTAAAATACTATAATTTGGTAATTTAGCTAATATGTTTAAGATTTTTATGAAATTTTAGGAAGTTATTAAACACATACCAAGGAGGATTTGTTCATTGGTAAAGGGGGCGTGGCACCTCCCAAACAGCCTTAAGGTGCAATATCGATTTGCTTCGGAATAAGAGGTCGCACAGCGTCTGAATTTTGAATTTGTTAGGCGTTGTACAAGGGGGCGTGGCACCTACCATACAACCCAAATTTTCGATATCAAAAAAGCTTTGGAGTTATATGTCGTACAGCTTCGGAATTCAGAATTCGACCACAATTTGAACATGATGTTTCACTGATAACATTTTATGGGGGAGGCGTGGCACCTCCCACATAACCCTAGTTTGTGATATCAAATAGCTTTGGAGTTATAGGTCGCACAGCCTCGTAATTTGGTATTATACAATATACACATGCCGTTTTACTGATAACATTTTATGGGCGTTGGACAAGCGGGCGTGGCACCTCCCATACAACCCAAGTTTGAGATATTTAATAGCTTTTGAGTTAAAGGTCACACAGTCATGGAATTAAGTATTCGAATACAAGAAGTGTAACATTTTGTAAATTTCGAGTATGATTATTTTTAGGAAAAAATCTCCAAAAATGTAAAATTTCTGTAATCCGCCAACCTAGCGGACCCTGAAGAAGGAGGTACAATAGATTTTATTTAAGTCGCAGTACGCATCTC
Source organism: Dichetophora obliterata (assembly GCA_963920525.1). Classification (NCBI taxonomy): domain Eukaryota; kingdom Metazoa; phylum Arthropoda; class Insecta; order Diptera; family Sciomyzidae; genus Dichetophora; species Dichetophora obliterata. Next base: position 51,463,831 of record OY986435.1, read on the forward strand.
CACCATAAAACATTGAACATAACTCAAAAAGTAATGCACCGATCTTAATGAACTTTTGCAGACATCTTTTATATTATAAATACTTGCAGATGAACGATCGTTTTTATAAATTATGTTTTTTACGATTTCTTGCAGGCAATAATAGGCTGATTTTTATGTGAAAATGGTTCCTCTCCTGGTAGGCGCCTCTGATTTATCGCCACCACGGGATAAAGTTTTAATATTTTTCACATAAAAATTTCTACCTACTTTTGAAAGATAGCTCTTGAATGTGTACAAAAAATTGAGTAATTATATTCATTCAGAACTGAGAAAAAAATCGCAAAAATCAGGTGCTTTTGGCCTCGGAAACAATTATGCCCCCTTAATATTGTGAAGATTTGATGAAGCCAAAAATCGAAGAGTACAACTTTTGTGATATCACCTATTGATCTCTTATTTATATTATATGTAATATTAAACTTTAATAAAAACTAGTTAAATTAATTAAAACATTAGATTTTTAAGCATAGACACTATTGTTTGAAAATTTTTTGATTGCAGATAAAAAAATCTTGATGCTTGTGCATATCCAGGTTTTTGATTTTAAATAAGGGGCTGTTTCGGACACAAAAAAAATCATAAAAACTCGAAATTTTTCATTTAAAATTACTTCAATAATTTTGAAAAAATATTTTCGATTTTATTTTTATATATGACCTTGTTGTTTAGTATGTTGATTTTCTATGATTTAAATACAAATTCTAAATGTTTGATAGTTTAAATCATTCTTGATTTCACATACAAATTCTAGTTGTTTGATAGTTTAAAATCGTTTATTGAGCCTTAGGTCAGGTTAGAGCAATTAATTGCTCTAACGAATTTTTTCCAAAGAAACAACGACAACAACATTTTCAATATGGAAAGGAAAACATCACTAGCTTATTTTATTGCAATTTCGGCCCTGCTACAAGCTTCATCGGAAATCTTTGTGATGCCTGTGGGAATCAAACCCGGGCCGTGCTTGCCTCTTGCAAGCGCATCTTAGCGCACTACACCACAGAGGCGATGAGATTTCAGTGTCAATTTATCAGTCTTTCTCCCACTTCTTGTTGTTGTTTTTATTTTTACTTTATTTTAGTTTATGCTTATGCTAACGATTTTAAGCTATCAAACACCTAGAATTTGTATTTGAAATCAAAAATGATTTAAACTATCAAGCATTTAGAATTTGTATTTAAATCATAGAAAATCAAAATAATTTTCGATTTTATTTAGAAAAAATTTTAGAATTCCTGGGCTGCCAATATATTTAATATTCACTGGTCTAAAGGATAAAAACCGATAATTAATAGGTTAATTTTTAAAAAAAACCCCAAAAAACAACAAATTTAATTTTTCACCATTGCCCTTTGGTGCGCTTTACTGTTGTTGTTATTACTTTTTTGCTGAAATATTAAGAAAATCCTCTTTTAAAACGCTCCTACAACTATAGGACTCTTGAGCAAGTTCCAAAAGTTCATCAATCGGCACGAAACTTTATAGATTTTAGTTTTATATCAAATCAAATATTTTAAGTCTATGACGTTAATAATTCGAGCTATCCCATACATATGAAGGCCATCTTAATATGCATAAAAATGTTTAAAAAACCTAATTTAATTTAATGCGAGTTGTGTACGTCACACGCGCAGACACACAATCAAAATAATACAAAAAAAAAAAGAAAACAAAAATAATTAAAGCAAGCCTAAATATGGATTTACACAATTTGGACTTTAAGATAAAAATGCATAAGTGTGTAGTTTTTTTTTTTTTCTTTCTTTCACTTTTTAAAGGTTTGCTTTTTTTAATGATACCTCATTTATTATTCCAACGGCTGGCGGCCGACGAGTGTCAACGAGATGAAGTGCTGCATGGGTGCCCTCCCTCAAGCGATTCACCATCACCACATGCTCCATGTTGCGTTGTGACCACTTAACTTCAATTTCAAATCGTACGTAATCGCATTTTTATGAGGGTTCATTTTATATTTAATCATTTTTAATGCAGTAATTTATGAATTTTTACCCCACTTCAGGTTTAGTTTACTGTGCGCTTCTTCTGGTTACTGTTTTTTTTTTTTATTATACAAAGTTCAAAGGTAAACAATCGCTATATTCTTGTTGTTGTTGTTGCACTACAAATAACTTTATTTTTTTGCTCAGCGCGCTGCTTACATTATTTGCGTTCTCTTAACTTGGCTGTGACAAATGGTCTCTCGACATGAAAGCTAAATGAATCCATTTAATTAGTTTTTCTTGCTGCTGTTGAATTTAAGCTTTTTTTTCGATATTTTGGATTTTTTTTTATTTAAATTAATTAAACCTAAATTAAAGCCATCGATTCAACTAACAAGTTGAAATAAGCATTGTTTTGGAAAATATCTAGATATCAAGTTATTTTTTAAAAATAAATTTCCTTACTTTTGTAGTTTTTGGTGTCATCTGCCTTCATCAACATGCCAATTAATGCCTCAAAGTAGCAACAACAACTATTATGTTATTTACTTAGCCAATCAGGTCAATCAATGAATGGAAAATCGTTCAGGGGCCTTGGATAATATATATTTTTTCAAAGTTTTGTACTATTTTCTTTCTTACATTTTTTAATGACCGTTTATTTACTTTTTCAAATATCAGCACGATAACTTCAGCTCGTGTGGCAATAAATATCTAAAATAAACATGCACATAAGAAATGCCAAACGCAGTAATGCCTTTCTCTGTTTGCACTTACAAACATACTTACAAAATCAATACTAACTTTTGTATGTAGCAGAAAGAGGAAATAAAACTTCACACAATTTATGAAAATAAATAAGAGTTTCGAGAGGGCGAAAAAAAAATTAAGTCTGTGCAAATAAAACGCAAGGCATAGAGACAACTTATTGTGAATAATTGATTTGCTTGAAAAAAAAATCCATATTTATTTATGTAGGTACGTATAGTTACTTATTTCAAAACAAACAAATATTTCATAAAATTTTGTTACTATGCGCTATTTAGTTGCTGCTAGTTTTTAATAGAATTCAAAATTAGTGGCAAAAGTGATTGTATAATGCATAATTATTTGAAATTATGAATTGGCTAAAACGTGTCTAAACAAAAACATCCGTTCGAGCACGCAAGCTTTACGCGGTATTTCATGAAATAATTAATAATGCGTAGCTTAAATTTTCGTTAAATAAATTCATTTATGTGTTCATTTTTAAGTTATAATAGTTTTGGCAGCATGAAATAAAATTTAATATAATTTAAGGGAGGGGGGGGGGGGGGTATAAGGTTAATTCAGCCTAAAAACTGCCTATTTTCACAAATTTTTTGACGCGCTACGGTAAGTGAAAGTATCTGGAATTAATGTAATTATAATTAAGCAACCTTTTGAAGATTATCTAGTAAAAATAATATTGAAAAGTGTCCCGAAATAACAAAATGGCTGCTGTTTTCCGGAAGTATCTCCAAAAAAAGTTGTTTGCGGTGAACAGCATTGCCCATCAGCGGATCAACTGCAATCGAAAAATGAAGATGTTTTGAGAAGCTAATAAGATTTCCGAGGTAACGCTGTCGATTTTTTTTTAATTCTTTTAGATGTTTGGCAGCACTTGAAAGTCAAAAAATTGATTTTTGATCAAAAAAACGACATATTTCTTACTGTAAAATGAGAAATAAGCAAAGTAAAAATAAAAACTTGACAGCGTTCCTGAATTTAGTTGTAAATGAGTGTACTTAATTTTTTAAACGACCGGTTCTGCCGTTTTGGTTGGTGTTCACCGACTTTGAAAACACGACTTGTGGGAAAATCGCTTTAAAGTTTTGTACATTGAAAATTTCGATTTTTTTTTTTGTGTTTACTTACATAGAATCATCAATGACAGGTCCGTAAATACTGAACTTTCATCTGCAGCATCTAATGTGTCCTTCTGCTATTGCCTTTGAAGGTAGGTAATTCTTGCTTTTTTGGTCGCATTTTCAGCATCTTTGTCAATTCTATTAATGAGCTCTGTCCGTTGCGCGCTTTCATTTATGCGAACTTGGCCCCTTACCGCTGTGTATGTCTTGCATAAATTGCAAAAATGCATATGGCCCTTCATTGAAAACACCTGAGGCCACATAAGCTGCAATTTTCACGATTGTTGAAGTACCGCTAACTGATTTCAAAGAAATTTTCCACATAAGCTGGTTAAGACTTTCATTGTTATTTTGTGTTAAACCTCCAACGCATCTCTGGAGAAGTGAGTCTTTGCTAAGGTCTTTGTAAATCGGTTGTGTTGCAAATAACATCTTGTGGAAGTGCAGTGTAGCTGAGCTTGAAATCGTGCACGTCATTTGGAGCTGCAGCCCTTTGCCACTCACACCAGGAATCATCGCCGCGCGGACATTTCTCATGCTGTGGGTTCTTGTCCGTCGAGGTGCCGGGACACACCCCTAAGTGACATATTCCCAAATTTCAAATTTGGGACTATGTCCTCAAAAAAGGGGACATAATCCCAAAAAAAAAGATGTCATATTCTTAAAAGGAATTTGGGATTATGACCGCTTAAAAAGAGGACATAATCCCAAATTTGGGATAACGTCCAATTTTTAAGCGGTCATAATCTCAAATAAAAGTTTTGCGTTCTTTTTTGTAAAAATGTTTTTATTAAGGCCGCGTTTATTAATAACCTGAATTAATAACTTTCCGTACAATGGCAAATTATTTCATTATAAACACATTTAGCAACATGTATTTTTCAAATAACTATTTACTAATTTACCTAAATGATGGAAGAAGGAAGCGCCGGCGCTATGAAAAACTGTCAAAATAAAAATGATAAATCGACCAAATGAAAAATGGCCCAAAATGATATAAAAAATGGCACAAAAAATTATATAAAAAATAACCCCAAAAAAAAAAAATTACTGAAAACTTTTTTAAAGAAAATGAAAAATCACCCGAATGAAATATGACCCAAAAAATTAAATGAAAAATTACCCAAAAAAATGAAAAATGACCCAATTTTAAAATAATGTTTCAATGTTTAATTACACTGTGCATGAATCGGTCACTTTTTTTTGCAAACAAGCTAGGTACATATCATTCCAGCATAACTTAAAGACGCCGAATTTAATTGCTTTTGCCGTTTTTTAATTCTTCGGCCCGTTTTTGAGAATTTGAAGGTTCAAGGTCAAGTACATGTTGATGCAGTTTTTGTTAGGAAAATATTTGTCTCGTTTACTTAATCGACTTCATGAGTGAAACATTACGAATTACTTGGAGAATAATTTCTTAAAACATTTTAATCCTCGAAACCTAACTCTTATGGTCCAAATTCACTTCATAAATCAAAAAAACCCATTTTTTCATATAAAAGCTTTGTTCAAACAAAAACAAGTAAGCTTTACGACGTAAAAATATTCCCCTGATATAGTGGTGTTAAATGAAATTACAAATTAAACCAAATTAGCCAACCTTCTGTGTCCCTAAAACGACATGAAAGGTATAAAAACTAAGTTTTTCATACATATTTTTCTTTATTTTCTCGGATAGATTAAGATAGATTATAGAATTTAAAAAAGTAGACACCCTCTTAGGAGACATTTGTTGGAGTTTACATGAAGAAGCAGAAGAAACAGAGGAATCTATCTGAGATATGTATCAAAAACTTATTTTAAATACCTTTCTGGTGGTTTTAGGGACGCAGAAGGATGGCTAGCTCGGCTTAATTTGTAATTTTATTTAGCGCCACTATATCAAGGGAATATTTTCCCGTCAAAAAGATTACTTGTTTTTGTTTGAACAAAGCTTTTATACGAAAAAAGGGTTTTTTTGATTTCTGAGGTCAATTTGGACCATAAGAATTGGGTTTCGAGGGTTGAATTGTTTTAAAAAGTTATTCTTCAAGTAATTTTTAATGTCTTACTTATTGACATGAAGTGGATTAAGTTAACCAGAAAAAAGTTTTTCTAATCACCAACTGCACCAACATGTACCTTCAATTTCTCGAAAACGGGCCGAAGGACTAAGAAACGAAATAATCTAATAAAAATTTATATGATTATAAGTCATTTTATGGACTTTGTACAAGGAAGCGTGGCAGCAACGCGCCGGGTTTCAGCTAGTACCATAATAATTTCGAATTACTTATATTGTGAATTATAATCTTATAATCTAAATTTTAAATTATTTTTAAAATATACATGTACAATATGCTTTTTACTGCAGGAAAAATAAATAATTCATATTTTTCCGAAATATATATATAAATTTATTAAACATAACTTTGAATTACATTTAACTTTAACCAACATAAAAATGAACAAGAACAACTAATTCATCACTATAAATATCAAACGCAAAATTATTATACAAAACAAATTTGTGATTGAATAATTTTTATTTAGAAGATGAAATGCTTTAAAATAGTTTTGAAAAATATATATAAAAAAAAAATTTTTTTCTATATTACTGTTTAAATAGGAATTCTATGTCTTTACCTGCGATACAATCGAAACTGTGTCTTTTTTTTAATAAAAATGTTTAAATCTACTACCTGCCAGAATGACAAGCCTAATAAAAGAACCAGGGCCTAATAAAGGGCCAGCAACACAACTTTTTTTTAAAAGTGTCCACTTTGAACTTAAAAAATATAGTAAAATATAAAAACAGAATCTTTTTCGTACAGTTAAAGATGTCAGTAATAACATTTCCCCAAATAAACCTTGTAAATTAGGCTCGAGCGCAAGACTACATCCTTAATACTTTAAAATATCTGTTAAAAAAATTATAAGTAAAAATACTAATTTTGTATTATGAACCTTGTCCCAAATCCATAAAATGAAATAAACAACACTGCTTGTGTAAAGTGAGGGCGAATTCATACGCTTTCTGACCTCTAACTCCAAAGCTATGCGATAGCAAAAATGTTGGGTTGTATGGGAGGTGCAACGCCTCCTTAACAAAAGCCATAAAATGTTATCAGTGAAACCGCATGTGTAAATTGAGATCTAATACTTAAATGAGAAGATGTGCGAGATATAACTCCAAAGCTATTCGATATCACGAATTTGGGTTATATAGGAGGTGCCACCCCCCTTGTCCAACGCTCATAAAATGTTTCCAATGAAACATTGGAATGAATACAATGTCAGTATCAGTATACAATATCAGTAAAACTGCATATGTAAATTGAAGTCGAATACAGAACTGTGACGCTGTGCAACATATAACTCCAAAGCTATTCGATATTGCAAATTTGGGTTGTATGGGAGGTGTCACGCCCACTTTTCCAACGCTCATAAAATTTTTCCAACTAAATCCAAAGCTATTCGATAGCACAAATTTGGAGGTGCAACGCCCCCTTGAAATAAGCCATAAAATGATATCAGTGAAACTGCATGTGAAAATTTAGGTCTAATACTGAATTTTGACGCTGTACGACCTATAACTCCAAAGCTATTCAATATCGCAAATTTGTGTTGTATGGGAGGTGCCACTCCCCTTTTCCAGCTCTCATAAATATCATCAGTGAAAAGACACGGGTAAATTGAGGTCGAATACCGAATTCTGAGGCTGTGCGACCGATAACTCCACAGCTATTTGATATTGAAAATTTTTTATATAATTGTGGGTGATAAAAGAGGGTGTGGCAATTTATTTCCTGAAACCATCTCTTACTCGAAACAAATCCATTGCCAAAGTTTAAGCTCAATCGGACCAGTAGTTTCGAAGTCTTTTGGTCTTTTCTTAAAAGTAGGCGTAGATATTGTGTGACCATACTCATTTTTAGTATAGTTACCGACAGCTATCATACAAACTTAATTACCAAATTTTAGGTTAATACGACCAAAACCGTCTTAAATTTAGATGTTTTATTAATTTGTGGGCGGCTAAAGGGGGTGTGGCAACATTTAATTTTTTACTAAACTTTCGCATAGCAATAACAAACAAACCCGTAGAAGGAAGTATCCAATTTGGTCCATTCGTTTCGTCATTCGTTTCGTTTGGCCAAATCAGGATCCATTTTTATATATATAATTTAAAATTTTAAAAATAAAATTCTTAAATACATTTTAACTAAAAATTATTGGACATAAAGAAAGAGATGTAATTTCGTACAAAATTAAAAAATTTAAAAATCGGTTTTAGCTGGCCAAACGTAGTAAGAATCAATATAATTTTTGGCCAATTCTTTAGCCAGCATTATATTATTAATGGTGCTATGCTCTAACTTGTTCCTGCATTTTGTTTTTATCAAGTCAAGTCAGAAAACTTTATTTCTGCTGCTCTAGTACTAATGGGGCAGTGACGGGGAAAATTTCGGACAATTTTAACAGTCGAACAAAAGAATTAAATTTGAAAGCGTTAAAGAATATGATACTTGGCAAGGGCCTCAAAATGTTCATTATGTAAACAGGGTGAAACAAAAGTTATGATTTCCATTTTTGTTTAATTTGTAAAGGTGCCCCCAGACTATATGTTTCATACATAAGACATGTCAAATAAAATTACAAACCGAATTTCATCTGTGTGTCAGAATTAAGTTTTTGTCAGACAGCTTTTTTCTTTTGTCTCCACCCTGTCGACACGTCATTTGAAAATAAAAAACAGCTTTTGAAATTTTTGTAAACCTTAATGTTATAGACACAATTGGGGCTACAGGCTTGTGGCGATGCGACTCACGGCGTGTGGAACAAAAATAGTGGAACGAAAATGCTCTCTCACTGTTTTGTTCCAATAAAAATATCTCACAATTTAACGTCAAAGCTTTTTATTGAATTTCTTAATATTGTAATAATTTTTGTGTTGAGAATTTTAATAAATGTAAAAGGATAGTTTTGCAGAATATGCAATCGCTGTTATAAAACATGTGAATTTAATTAAGAATATTTTCAAAAAGTACAAGCAGTTAAAAAATAAAATAAACAGACGATGGTGGATAAGACCCGTCAATCTATCCAGGGAGACGTTTGGCTTCTTTAAAACAAGCTTTGCAAAACGAGGGCGAAGAGCATTTTTTTAAAGCGACAAGGATGTCAATCCCAATCTTTAAACTTCTTCTTACATTATTAAAAGAAAAGATGCAACGATTTCCTCGACGCGCTGCGATATCACCTGAAATTCGATTGTCTGTGACTCTCATGTAATATTTTAATATATGGATCTTATATAGGTATTTAATAAGAACTTATTTTTAAATAAAGGTACTTGGCACAAGGATTTAATATAAACATTTTAAAACTTGCGAAGCATTGTGGTCAGAACTTCATTCAATATATGTTTCACCTCCAAATTCTGCTGAGTTGAAAACAATTTCAAAGCAATTTTTTGCACAGACTGCAATGGCCAATTGTATCGGTGCAATTCACGGCAAACATGTTAATAAGTTTTTTCCAAGAAAAAGTGGCTCTTTATATTTAAAATATAAAAAAAAAATTCAGCGTAATTTTGCTAGCTGCATATGATGCCAATTACACATTCACATATGTGGACGTTGGTGCCCTTGGAAGCCAGAGCGATGGTGGCATATTAAGAGAAAGTATTTTCGGCCAAAGAATTTTGGATGGAACTCTTGACATAAATATTAATCATAATTTTATTGACGAAATCCTTAACAACGAGGTTGAAAAATCCCCACTTCTATATGTTTAGCAAAATAAAAATTACAAAAACTCAAATATAAAAGAATTTATTTGGAGTGATGGTATGCATGTTTTAAAAATGAACAGATCAACATTACAAAATGTGCTGGAAGGATTTTCGTGACAAGTACAAGCTCTGTAAAAAGACCAAACTGCTACCTTCGGGTTCTGCATCGACAAAAATAGCTAATTATTAAGTTTGGCGATTTCATCAAAAGTAAATACAGATATTTTCCCTAAAAGTTTAGCCTTTTCTTGGGCCGGTAGTTGAAGCTCATCAATCATTTTTCCTAGTCCTGCTAACAATGTCATCGTTGAACTGCTGGTATAATTTTGTTTTCTTTCATTAGCTGCATTGAATTGCAAGCAAATCTCTTTAATTGAGTTCGATGTGTCCTCCAGAAACTCGCGGAGATCATCATCGACGACGGAAATCATCGAAATTAAACATGGATATATTAAAATAATTCTTTAATATCCATGTTTAAGCAGTAGGGCGATTTTAATCAGATAGATGAACATATCGCACACCCACTTCAAAAGTGCCACAACTCAAAATTTTAGCATTTTCAGGAGGAGCAAAAAACAAATTTTTTCTTCAATTTTTTTTTTTTTTAATTAAAGACTAAGAATATGTGTACAAAATTAAGACAGCCGATGTAGATGATCACTACGAACATTTTTACACGTAAAAGTAAAAGTTTAGAAATTTTGAGTTGTGTTACTTTTGAAGTGGTTGTGCGATAGAATTTCAATACATACCGTGCTTTTATGTCCAGGAAAGGTGGAATTCGGTCGGGTAGGTGTTTTGGGTGTAGTTAAACTATCAGAATTTTCATCAATATATTCAATATCTTCGAATATATTGCCAATTGTACTAAAAAATAAAGGAAAAAAATTGAATTTCCTACGGCCAGTGCATTTTTGTATTTATATTTTACCTTCTACAATACTGAATGTTATCTAGAAAATACAACTGTTCGTAAAAGCGCAACTTAGGTTTTTTTGCCGATGCAAAACCCGAAGGTAGCTGCTCAGCCTTCTTGCAGCACTATAACTGGTCACGCAAACCCTTCCAGCGCTTTTTGCAATGTTGAGCTGTAAATATTAATAATAAAAATGTAATACATTTATAAGTAATTCAAAAACTTACTTACCATCTTTACCAATTGATGTTCCAATATCATTCTAAATAGACTCTTTTATAATGTACGTTTTTGTAACTTGTGTTCTTCAAATCGTACAATAGTGGGTATTATTCAACCTCGTTGATTAGTATATCGTCAATATCCATTTTTTCAGCACAAATCACTTTTATTTCATACAAACACAAAATTATTTATTTCTCAAACAAATTCAAATTCAAAAATTCAAACAAAGAAAAGTTATGTTTTTCATGTAAACAGAGGATGACACACGCTCTCTTGTTTTTGTTTTTCATATACACGCCTGTCAAATTAGAAAATAACAATTGTCCGGCTACAGCGTGTTCTGTAGCCGCACGACAAACTTGGCGTGTGATGTGGATTGTATTATGTATAACATAAAGCTCTTAAATATCCTCTTGTAGCCATTCAAACTAAGAATAAATTAATTTTAAATCAATTTATTGAATAAATATCTTAATATTTGCTGCTTCTTGCATTTTCAAATAAAAAATTTATTAAACTGACATTTTGTACAGATAGAAAAACATACGAAATTAGAGACAGTTCTAATTCAAAAATTTACAGACGCAAATACAAACGACATTTCAAAACCACATTTTCATATGTTCCACAATATCTGTAGCTAAAAACCATTTGTAATTTTTTGACGTGTCATATGTATGAAACATATAGTGTAGAGGTACTTTTAGAGTTTTATTTCTAAAATATGTTTGAAAAATTAATTTCAAATTGGTTAATTGGTAAATTTTTTTCAAACATATTTTAGAAATAAAACTCTAAAAGTACCTCTACACTATATGTTTCATACATATGACACGTCAAAAAATTACAAATGGTTTTTAGCTACAGATATTGTGGAACATATGAAAATGTGGTTTACCAATTAACCAAGAGACGATTTGAAAAAAATAAACTACCACATTTGGTAGAATTCAACCGGCAACGCTGCTAGTGACATTAAGGGTGCCGGGACATAATACCAAATTTCAAATTTGCGATTTTGTTCTCAAAAATAGGGGATATAATGAATTTTTTTTTCTTTATGTGTGAACAAACAAATTTCACTGAACATATTTGCAGTTTTTGCTTTGTTGAAAGGGAAATAACCGTATAAAATTCATTGACAACAAAACTGCATAGCTTCATTTGCGCATGTGAATTTGCTCAGTAAACATTTGTTCCTTGAAATGCATGATTGATTTTTTACTGTGTTCAAAATGCCTCCACAAACTAAACGTAACGAGTTCATCATTGAAGACAAATCTGCAATAATCTGGCGGCTTGAAAACGGCGAGGAATTTCTTGCGTCATATTCTTCAATATCCATCATGTGGAAACATTGGACAAATATAAGGATCACACCTCCTCAAAATGTAGAAAATCCAAAAACCGCGATTATACCTCTAACCGATCATATTTTACAAGAAAAAGCCAATGATTTAGTTAAAATTTTAGGAAAAACGAATTTTTCTTGTTTAGAAAGTTTGATTACCATTTTCGATTGTTAATTGCAAGGTTTCAGGTGAAGCAGGTGATGTATCCCAAGGTGACTACAGAATTTTTCCCAAAACTTCAAGATGGCTACTAGGACTCAGAAAAAATGTATAATGCTGATGAAACAAGGTTCTTCTTTAAACTCATGCCCGATAGAATTTTAAAATTTTAGCGTAAAAAGTGTGTAGGATTAAAAGTTTTGACGGTTCGTGTTACAGTTTTGGTTGCTGCAAACATGGGTGGAAGTTTGAAAAGGAAAATATTTTTTATCAGAAAGTCAAAGAAACAAAAAACTTATTGTATTTATTTACTCTAAGTTTAATATTTTTATTTTTACTATTGATAATGAATTTTTTTCTTTATAATAAATGAATTAAGTTAACAATGAACAAAAAAAAATTATGTGTGCCTATAACGACATTCGGTTGTAACGACGAAATATTCCGGTCCCTTCAGGGTCGTTATAACCGAATTCCACTGTATTATATTTATATTGGAATAATAAATTGTTTTTGTTTATTATTTAAAAAATTTGTATATTTCAACTTGTATACTTACTTAAGTATTTAAGTAAGGTAAATATGCCAGAATTAACAACTTTTCGTACAAAGGCAAATTATTTCATTATAAAAAAATGTATTTGCCCTTGTACGGAATGATGATAACAACTTGAATTTTTCAAATAACTTTTTGCTAATTTACTTAAATGATGGAAGAAGAAAGCGCCAGCGCTATGAAAAATCGCCCAATGAAAAATCGGCAAAAAAAATTTAAAATCGAGCAAATGAAAAATGGCCCAATAAATTAAATGAAAAATAGCTCAAAAAATAATTAAAAATCACCGAAACCTGTTTTAAAGAAAAGGAAAAATCACCCAAATTTCATTTCATAACCGAAAAAATTAAATGAGAAATCACTCAAAAGAAATGAAAAATTACCCAATTTTAAAATAATATTTCAATGCTTAATTGACAAAAATAATCTTACAAAAATGAATATAATAACTGCTTTATCAACACAATTTAGTTAAGGTCGTATTTAGATCAATTTGCACACAGCCTTAAAACTGAAACTAAATGTACTTAGTATTCTATTTTTAATAGGCCTTCGGCCGCTGCTTTGGGATAACAACCCTCAGTAAGTCCAACACCGGCTTCGCTGTCTACAAGGACAAATTATTTTATCGTAAAAAAAAGCATAAGAAATTGATTTGACCTTGTTGATGTTGTTATCACCGTTTCGTACAAGGGCAAATCATTTTCTCTTATATCTATATTAAGAAAAAATTCTTATGTCACAAAATGAAAAGACCCTTTCATATAACTTATATGGCGATTGAAAACTTTAAAGCAGGATTTCTTGAAACTTTGAAATCAGAAGACTTAAGCTGTTATTGCTTATCGGCACAGATATCAGTATTTGTTGAAACCACTTGGGATTATGAACTACAATATTAAGAGGACATAATAGTTCATCCTCTTTTAAAGCGGTCATAATCCCAAATTTTAAATTTAGGATGATGTCCCTTGGGGCTATGTCCCGGCACCGACATTAAGCAACTTATGCTTCATATTACTACAATATCAATATTAAAGCTTAAGTAATATCATATTTTTTATCAAAGTTAAAAAGAAGTTGTTGAATGTCAATAATAAAAAAGATTTGCTACAGCTAGAGTAGCTTAAATGTTGCTTGCAACTTTTGTTATAAATTTAAACAAAAACTTTTAAGAGTGCATTCAAGACTAGATTTTTGAGAAATCACTTTTGGGTATTGCAAAAAAAGTGCACTCATGCAGTGCTCTGACCCTGATATACATATGCATAGTTTTTTTGTCTTTTCTACCAAAATATGTTTATCGATCGAGTCCCAGCAGCGAATTTGCCAGTGGCTACCATAGAACTAATACAGAATAAATTACCAGGTAAGGAAGCATTACTTTTTTCAAATAGTAATGCGTCTGCATATAGCAGAAGTAATTAACTCATACCTCATTACCTGTAATGTAGCATACAAGGAAAAGTAATGCAGTGATTTTTATAACTTAATACAAGTAGTATGTTACTCCACAACTTCTAGGTAATGCTGAAGGGAGGCGATCACTTACCTCCTGTCTCATTCAATGTAAAATGTAAGGCCTTTTATGCATAGTAAGGTAATATAGTCGGAAGTAGTGGTCATTACAAGGTAATTGATGCTTCATATATTCGGAATATATTCCATCCGCTACTGGGGTAGTTTTGGAAAAGGTTGAAATTGTCGAGCACTGTTTTTTAGTAACTTCATTGTTATTTTTTTTCGCGATCTTTGCACTATCTTCATATCATCAAAAAATGAAAGAGAAATTCTTTTGCAGAGTGGTAAAACCAAGACATTACAAAAGCAAAGCCAACAGATACATTTCCAATCAATAACAAAAGCATAACGTTGATAACTCAACATATATGCTATGGATTCATTATCTTTCCATCACTAAACCGCAAAAAAATGAACTGCATGCAACAAGGTGGGGTCCATAAAATAGAGTTGTTTACAGTTTTATTTTATTTCCTTTTCACAAGGCTTCAAATAACAAAAAAAAAAATAAATAGCACCAACGCATAGCTAAAGCTGCTCCCAAGTGTTTGTTTGGAAATGAATAAATAGTACAAAACGACAAACAAATCTACATTGTTGGGATTATGACCAAAAAAACAATCTAAATGAACAAATAAACATAATCAGGCAATAAATTTTAGTTTTTGTTGTTAGTGCTGCTGCTGCGTGTCTTTGTTGTTGGCAGTTTTTTTGAGCATATGTAGGGGGTAGTATGCTAAAGTGTGTATGTGTGTGTATGTGTGTGGGTTACGGACGATAAACAATAAAATATTGTGCTATATTTAAGTTAATGCAGTCTCCCGCATTGGCAGTAGAGGGCAATATATGTAAACAACAACAACAACAATAGCGAGAATAACAGCTATATAAGTTCGAACAAAAAACCACTAATCATTTGTTCAACATTGCGTCCCAAATTGATGAGAGAAAAAAAAATGTAAGAACAACAAAAAATGCCTGCTTAAAAAAATTGTCTGCAACAGTTATATCTACTCTATACTGTATCTAGAAGCCGTAAAAACGCTTTACTCAATGACTTAATGAACGCACTTAATAACGCTGCAAGAGTTCAAAACCCAAAAGAAGAAGGAAAAGAAGAAGAAGAAGCGACAAACAGGGATTTTGAATAATAGCTCAATCATCATAATTCTTAATATATATATAACATACATTCCTAATATATTTTTTATTTCATTTTCCGACGTTTTGTGACGTTTTAAAATACTTGGATTTAAGACGCAGACTTTGAGATACTTAAATTCAGTTCATTTGTAGTTTTCTTGCATTTAATGATTTCTTTAGAATTCACTTTATTTCATTTCAGCTCTTATTGTTGTTGTTGTTGTTGTTACGAATTGCTTTCATACAATTCACAGTTCACAGAATGAATGCTAGCAGGCTGTGGAAGACGTACAAAAATTAAGCACATACAACAACAACCACAAAAAAATAAGCAGTAGAAAAATACTCTTAAAGCCACTCAAAAACGTACTTAAAGATACTTCAACTCTAGACATAGCAACGAGTACAATAAATTGCATGTATCTGCTACGTGTTGTTTCTGCTAACTGTATGAATACTTAAGTAACAACAACAACAAAAACAAAAATAACAACAATAACAGCCATAGAGACAGCACAAAAGCCCAAACTTATTATTCGGATCGGTCATAAAAATATACTGCTATAACGTTGTGTATTGTAAAAGTTGTGAAAAAATATATGAAAAAAAAAAACAATAAAAAATACCAAGCCAAAATCATGATGAGCGAGACTTTGTTGAATTTAAACATTTTCTTAGGTACGTTCTTCAATTATTATAAATCAATCAAGCAGATACTTAATCTGTAACCGAAGTCAACTTTTTCAATTGGGGGGAATTGTTGATTATATGAAATCGTGTAGATTGTATGTATGTTTTTTGTTTCTTTTCAGTTACTTCTCTGTTGTAGATACATTTCGGTTCGATTTCTTGTCGTCAGCAAACTTTAAGATACATTCATTCGTTCCTTCTTAGGTTCATTCAATCGTTCAATTATACGTTCTACGTTACTTCGTATCTTTGTGGCGGCAGCTATAATAAATTTTCCTTTGTTGCCACAAAATTCACAACTTTAATGATTGTATCTCTTTGAATTCAACAGAAACAAAGGCACAGAAACGTGTGCATGGTGGTCCTCCAGCCAATGAATGCCGTCGTCGTCTTAAATAGAAGACTCGGCGCAAAGAGTCAAGAGCATTAAACAACTGGGTTATTTTAATTTATACAAATTCTGCCAAAGTTCTACTTTGCAAAATAATAGCATCATTAAAAAGATAGAAACACAACAGATACATACTATTGGTAGAGCAAAAATAAAATCATGGGAAACAAAATGCAATATTATGAACAATAAAAAACATTTCTGCTCAAATACTGAAATTCCATAAATTGTAAATTGAGCAATTTTTTGTGCCATATTTTAATACATACATGGCATATTGTTTTCGTATATGCTTTTGTTGTTGTTTTTATCTTTTTGCTATCGCATAAATTTTCATAAATTTGTTTTTCTACTTAATATTTTAAGCATGCATTTTTATTGCGCTACGCCCACTAAAATGCCTTTTATATGAGTTCCATGTGCTGCCAACTTCATTCATACATATGTATATGAGTACTCATATGTGTTAGTGTTCTTGTTTGTGTGTGTGTGTGTTAGTTATGTTTGCATGCGTGCTCTATAAATTAATCGAATTTTGGCGCTACGCGAACAGTTTTTGAGCATTTTTATGGTTTTTTATTTAGTAGCTATGCAACAAATAACCAAAAGTTTGCCCATGTTTATGTTTTGTGTTTGCTTGTTGGTTGGTTTTCCTTTTAGTATTTATGTGTGAAACCTTTTTCAGCTGAATTTAAAACATGCACAAAAAATTTATATAAATAGTTAACGTGAGTTATGTAGATAATAATAATAAAATAACAGATGGTTTGCTGTAAAAGCTGAAGGGCCAAATTAATTTGTGTTTAATTAAATAAAGGTAGTTTAAGCATTAAAAATTACAAAAAAAAATGCTTGCCGAGGTAAAGGCATAACACTAGCCTCGATTAAAAGCAAACCAAATTGTCTTTCACGGTTGTTTCGCCTAATCAATAATTCACGTATGGTTCCAATCAATTCCTCTAAATAAATCTAAATCTATCCCTTTCCTTTCAGTTCAAAGACCTAGCCTTGTTTGTATAAGGCGCATGCCTTGGTTCTTTGATCTTTAAAAAAAAAAAATATTAAGAGAAATTCTACATAAAAGTGAGTTTATATTATCTAATAGTTTCTACGACAGTTTTTCTTTACTTCTTAGCAAATTGATAGAATTTTTCAAATTTATTAGACCATAGTTGTAACTAGTATATAAATATACCCGGTGTTAATCGAGCAGTTATATACCTACAACTTTAAATATATACTTCTCGTTTTAATATTTGTAGGTTTTTATAGATTTTTTCTGTTAACGACTGCTCAAAGCTATGATTAAAACAAATATTAATATTGAACGGAATAAAAATAAAGTTTTTATTCGAATTTATTTAATGGTCAATAACAAGGCAACAACAACAACAACAACAATAACAACAACACCAACTCTGCATAGAGTCAATCACACAGCAGACAAGACAGAAGGGCGGAGCAATTATATACATATGAGAAAAAAAAGTAGCCTTCTTTCGAACTTGCTCAGAGGAGGATCGATACACATGGTATCATACATTAACGATACAAAATTTTTAAAGGATAAGAATTCTTCTTCGTGCTCCAGTTTTGAGCCAAAAACTTGAAATTTTTTTAAACGATTTTCTAAAAAATATCTAATGAATGGAATTAATAAATATTGGAGCGATGGTTATTATAAACTTTCATCCCGATACACTGAGGCAAAAATCAAAGGGGCTCTTTAGTGCGATTACCCTTAAACGGATATTTATGGCAAATGTATTTGATATAATAAAATGTACTTTGTTTCAAATATGAAAGGACTTTGGCATGGGATTTAAATGTAAAAGTCCTTAAATTAAAGTAAAAAAATTATATTGAGGTGAAGCAAATTTCATTTAACTACGCGCAAAACTTAATTTAAGGATGGTGTGTTTTTGAGATTCGTTTTGAAATTCACTTATAATTAAATAAAATGCGCTAATATTTAATTTCACTTTGAATAGCAGCGTTGTCCATGTAATTTATTTGATGCATTGAGCTTCTTTTTTTAACCGGCTGTGGCGAAGCAATAGGAACGATATGTGTATGTATCTGTGTCTGTTCCACTCTCACTTCTTAACTACATATCATAACTTGACTAATGAGGTATCGTTGGAAGCATTTTGATCGTCTACTGGTTATAGGCTAGGTGACGTCACATTAAACTAAGTAAAGCATCCTCTAGAAAACATAACAAATTTTGTGAATATCATTAATGTAAATACATAATTCATATGAATTTTTTATTCGCGTATTTCTTCCTTGCGTTCTTATGCTTAAAAAAAAAACAAAAATCTAGATTTTTTTTTTCATTTTTGAGATAACGGGAGCAACAGGTAAATGTAGCAACAAAAAAGTCTGCGTTCAGTTTAAAAATAAGTTATTAAAGCATTAGAAACAGTACGGACAAATAAAATTTAGTATTTTGTTGGATAGCCTCATAGTCTTAATATGAATTTGATTTCAGAATTAGCCTATCACATCTGGCTATTGAGAGATTGTAACCTAAAAAATTCAAACAATTCAGTTTTTTGTAATATGTTGGAGCGTATTTATGCGAGGGGTATTTAAGTACAATTTATAGCCTTTAAAACCCATTTTGGTTCATCTCAAAACCTTTTCTGTCTTTGAGATAATGCTTGCAAGAATTTGTGGTTACAACGACCACATTTGCATTGCATGGCTGATGTAAGAAGGAGAAAGGAAAAGTTATTATAAGCGATATCTTGTAATTTATTTAGTGTTCCCATTATTCGAATCGTAACCAATTATTGCACTACTTCTTTTAAATAAGAAGTACCTACCGTGTTTTTTCATTTTCTCACATTTAAATCAAATGCGGATGCGCTACATTTAAAGTATCCATAATATTAAAATTGAAAACGTACCCTATTTGCATCAAATACATTTACATATAATTACAATACAAGTGGATACCTTTTATTATTAGGAATTAATCAAATGGGGAAAAATTGTTTTTGAAAATCATTAAATTAAATGCGTTTTCTTTGATTTCACTACCTTTTTTTCATCAGTGTATGATCACATTCTCCAGATGCAGAAGGTCCTTTAAAATAATAGATTTCAAAAAATTTTTTTTTGCAATAGCCAAAATTCTGGTTACTAGAAATGATTAGAATAAATAAATATCAGGTAAAAAATCTTCTTACCACATCATTGCTGATTAATAATCAAAAAAGACCATCTTATCAAAAAGGACGCCCCAGCATCTCGGAAGGGGAATTTTTTCGATATAACCACCCGGACCATTTCGTTGCTTCGCAGATGAACCAAATTCGATGCAGTTTTTGCCACCAAAAAACTACTATCAGATGCTCAAAATGCGACTTAGGAGTCGCAAAATGTCTCAAAATGTCAAATACTTTATGCTAATTAACACACAAAAATAATTTTTGTTAAATACATAGTTCATTTGCCTAATCTCTTATCTATATGACGGCCTAAAACTCATCTTTTTTAAACACAAAAAAAAATAAATCTTAGTTTCAAACTCATTTTTTAGTCAGATTTTAAGTACAATTGCAGTAAAAAAAATTTGTTTTTAATTTCTAAATAACATTTAGAGTTATCTGGGATAAATATCTTAGAGGTAAACAAATTAAAATTTTGGTCAATATTGTACTCGGTTTCAGTGGACTCATAAACGCTGATTCCGATGAAGTGTTGATTAAGTAAAAATTTGGGTTTTTAGGTATATTTGAGTAATTATTAAAAAATAATGGATCATGATAAAATCATTCAATTAAACTTAAATGATAAAGTAAGCCCTTATTTATAACTTCACAGTGTTAAAATAGTATGCTAGTATGTAGTTTTCAAAAAATTTAAAAGCTAGCTAGACTCACAATTTTAATGTTATTTTTTTTTAAATAACATACGATTATGCTGACAATCATTGTGAGATTAGAAATTATAATCTACTCTTTCAAGTCTGTTTTCAAAATATTACTACAATCCATTGATTTTTAATCATGACTTAAGAATGCCCTAAAAACTCGTATTGCATTCATTCAACAGTATGTATTAAGGCGGGTCAGTTTAAAAATCGCCCATTGCTCAGTGAAAATCGTATTCTAGGGATCAAAACAAGAAATTTTGTCCGAGGAACTATACCTCTAAAACAAATTCTAATGCCCCAACTTTCGAATTTTGTAAAAAAATCTCCATTTTTGGCACTTTATTTTATATATATTATTTATGTTTTATTTATGTTTTATTTATGTTTTATTTATGTTATTTATTTTTATTATTTTATTTATTTTTTTCTCTTTAGAAATTTATTTAGTCAGAACATAAAATCAGAACATAAAAAATAAAAAGTGAAGTGACCATTCCAAATCAAAAAGTTTGTAAAATGTGTGAAAAATGTTTGTATGGGGAACCCCCAGGGGGTTCCAGGAGGTGTGCCACTGGCATGGGTGGATCGGCCCTCCAAAGTTAGTGGGGGGCGGTCATACATTTGGACTCGATTGGGGCACTCTAAATGGGTCAAAGAGGGATTTTTCCTACGGGACAAAGGTCAAAAGTTGGGGCATTAGAATTCGTTTGAGAGGTATAGTTCCTCGGGCAAAGTTTCTTATTTTGATCCCTAGAATAAGATTTTTACTGAGCAATGGGCAATTTTTTGCCTCCCCACAAATCGACCCGGCCTAGTATGTATATATCTTAAAATCTAATAAAAATAGATTAATATAGATAATAGGATAAACTAAACACATACAAAATTTCATTACGATCTGACACCAATTGTCTACTTCAGAGTGTCCTTGAAAATAACATATTTCTTAAAATTATTTATATCGCAGTAAACATGATAAGAATCAATAATCATAAGATAGAAAAGTGCATATGAAAAATTTGATCCCGATACAAAAATATTTTCCTTTTCCAAAATATCCTTAAACATCACGGTGTCCAAGAAATTTTATGTTTTTTCAATACTATAGTCAATTTCAATAGATTTATGATCGCTCATTCTGAATCTGGCAACACTTTTTTATTATCTCTATTGAATGAATGAAATATGAGTTTTAAGGCATTGTTATGTCATCATTAAAACTAACTGGATTGTAGTAAAATCTTCAAAAGAGACTTGAAAGATAGAGTAGATTATAGTTTCTTATCTTACAATGTTGGATAGTATAATTGTATGCTATTTTCAAAAATTTTACATTAAAATTGTGTGAGTCTAGTCTTTTATGAAAATACATTCGAAATGCTAATTTTTGCTAATATAAAAAAATGAAAAGTTGCCTGTTTTTTTGTTCGTCCGTCTTTCAGATTTCAACGTAATTTAATGAAATTTGGAATATAGTAGGTTAAGCTATTTTAAAATCTTTAAATCTTGAGATTGCAGTAAATGAAACTGTTATTATAACAAAGTTTACAGGTATTACGAATTTTTACAGGTAACGCAAAATTTTCTTATAACTTAACAACAGTGTTGCCGCGACGATTCTAAAAAAAGTATCCATGAAGAGGTCAGAGACGTATGCAAAAGTATCCACTTTTGAAAAAATAGTATTCACGTATCAAAATCCAAAAACTAATAATATATTAATTTTTTTAACACATGTATACAACTTTAATATTTTTATATAATGAAACTCAATTTTTAAGCTTCCATAACAATTTTATTTATTAAACTTTTAGATAAACAAATATTTTTATTAAAATGCAATAATAGAAAATAAAACATGTATAACAAAATTAAAAAGAAACATAAATTTCAGTACTTCTGTCTATTATGTGTGTTGCTATTGACCTTTAATTAAATTTACTTTATAAGTGTAATATTAAGTCAAAAGCAATATGCAAAACAATATATAATTACATAAATAAAAAATTAAGTGGTTTGGTTAAGTGTAAAATATATAATATGGATTGCCATTGACTTTTAATTTTATTAAGCTAACATTGCACGTTGAAAAAGAAAAGATTTAATTTAAAACATTTATCTTAAAGTCTTGAAATTTTATTTACGTAAATAATAAAAAAACAATACTCCAACTAAGTTTTCTTATGCATCTTATTCTCGCTAGGTGGCGTAAAAACAAGTCGTCGTTTTCAGACAGGGTCAATATATTTTGTTCCCAATTTGTCGGAAACAAAAAAATCAAAGTGCATATTAATAAGAATACTTTACGGTACAACCTTTACTAGAATTTAGTGTCCGACCGAATATTCGGCTTCGGCATATTCGGCCGATTTTTTAACCTTCGGCTTCGTCTGAAAATAGCCGAATATTTGTCGAATGTTTTTGCTTTTTTGTATGCATTTTTTTTTGTTATTTTCAATAGCTTACTTTGTAAAATATCATTCTAAAAGGTTAAATAGAACTTCAATTTTTAACGAATCTTTATGTTGTTTCTGTCAAAATTCGAGTTATTAAATTATCAATGAACCAATTGATAAATTTCATATTGGAATTTTTGTCAACAAAAATTTAACGAACATTTTCAGTAAAAATTAAAAAATTATACCATAATCACTTAACAGGAAAATATTTTGATTTTTTTGTTTCAGATGAATTTTGCGACCTGTAGGAAGGTCGCCTTCTCAGTCTGTGTTTTAGGCACTGGTCCAGTTATTAAATAAATATTGCTTATAATCTGAAAATTGTATACAATCTTCTTCAAAGTACTGTTAATATACCTAAAAGGTTTAAAGTACCTATATTATGTACTTTTTCCAAAAAACGAATAATGAAAATCGCATATTTTTCGGCATGTTTAACCCGAGTGGACCCATAATGATTTCCACCTTTGGACTGAAATGAAAGCAAGGTCTAATTTTTTTTTTTACTTGAAAAAATATTGTTAGTATTCGGCTTCGGCCGATTAATTCTATTTGGCCGAACTTTCGGCTTCGGCCAAAAATCAACATTCGGTCGGACACTACTAGAATTATTAAGTCTCGTTACAATTTGCAATCGCTACGAGAATCTCCAGGGTTTCTTCAAAAGTTTCACAACATTTATAAGTTCTTCGTAAATAGATTACTTTAATGCATTTTTTTGATAAGAAAATATTGCCCAATAATGTCTCAAAGTCATTATTTATCTTAACGTTTTTGTAGAGAGTAAGCAGTCCCTTAATTCCTTTTTATATTTTGCAATCAAAAACATATATATTCATACTTAAACAGATTTTTTCAAAAAGTATCCAAACTTGCACTGAGGCTTAAAAAAAAGTATCTTAAGCAAAAAAGTATCCAAATGGATCCAATTGGATCCAAACGCCAACACTGCTTGACAAGTGCTTTATTTTTGAAATTTAAAAGTATCTTTACAATTATTATAGCTACACGCTCAGAAATCTTAGATTAAATTCTAATACAAACTGTATTGTATATATGACCACACCAGAATTGTATTACAATCTAATACACTACATATATTACAATTGATTTTTATTCTCTCATTGGAATTAATTTTAATACATGCTTGTATTAAAATATTTTTGACAAAAAAAAAAATTAACGAAACATGTGGGATTCGAACCCACTACGTTAAGGTTATTAAGTATTTGGCTCTACCAACTGCTCTATGAAGCCATATGTATAAAGAAATGATAAACATGCATAAGAGCCGAACCAAGCCGAACGCTGTTTTTACAGACTAATCCAAACTGTATTAAAAAGTATTCCAGGTTTTATTAAAAAATGCATGATTCCAACGATTGGATTAAATTCTAATACAAAAAGTATAAAAAATGCATGATTCCAACGATTGGATTAAATTCTAATACAAAAAGTATTAAAAAATGCATGATTCCAACGATTGGATTAGAATTTAATCCAAGATTTCTGAGCGTGTATGAAATAATACTAATGAAATATACTAATTTTTGTGTGTGGTTCAATTCTTACTCAGTATTTTCTAGAATTTTCTAAAAAATCTAGACTCTCAAAATTTGTTTTAAAATTTTTGAAAAGTACATACAAACATACAATTGTTTGAACAATGTGAAGTTTTAGATAAGGGCTCACTTCAAGGTTAGTTGAAGGATTTTACCATTATCCATTCTTTTTTTAATAATTACTCAAATATGCCTAAAAATGCATATGTTTGTTTATTCAACACTACATATCATAAGATCGAACAAAGATTAAAAAATTCTGGTACCAGAATCAGAATCATCGCTTATAAATCTACTGAAATCGACCACATATTAACAAAAATTTAATTTGTTTTAACACAGTGATATTTAAGGACATTTTGAAATAGGAAGATGTTGTCATATCGAGACCAAAATTTGTATAGAAGATTTTTTTAATTTATAGTTATTCATTCTGCTCATTTCTATTGCAATAAATATAATTTTTGGTAAAAATAAATCGATTTTTTAAAGGACCTTCTACAGCTGTCGAACAGGATCATATCGTGATGAAAATTTATGTAAATAACCATCGCTCTAATATTTATCAATTCCATTCCTAAGAAGTGTTTTAAAAGATCGTTTAAAAAATGCCCTGTTTTTGGCTCAAAACCGGAGCAGTAAGATGAAGTCTTATCGTTTCAAATTTTGTATCGTTAAGGGAGTATTCCTGGTTGGAAAGCTGTTTTTGGACCCTTTTTGAAAAACTTCTCATTTAAAAACGCAAAGAGTTATTTAAATTCTGTTTTCTTATTATATTAAGAACATATTAAATTAAATAAAAAAATTGTTTTTCTTTGTACGAGGGTTGTTCAAAAAGTTCTCGGCCTTCAAATTTGGGCGTCGATAAAAAGTTATGCTGCTTGCGGCCTGGATAACTCGACTTCGGATAATCTGAAATGCAAAAAGTAAACGGCGTTAGATAAAGTAGAGATGTAATTCTGATTTCTACCTAAATCATAATTTTGCAATAATGTTATACAAAATGGCGGTCATTGAAAAATGAAAAAACCTTTTTTGGGTCTTTTTTTAGTTTAGTGTAAAAAAAAAATAGTAAAAAATTGTTAAAAATTGTCATTGAGGTAGAGATCAAAATGTTGACAATTTTGCGTCGACTGCATTTTGTTTCATCATCATCGGCTTAGAACTACGGGCGCAATCTGGGCCGAAAGCTCAAAAAACGTGGTTTCGAGATAAACGCGTTTAAGTTTGAAGTTATTTTTTTGCATCAAAAAAGTGCATACAGTTTTAGAAAACTTACAATTTTGCGTCGACTGTACTTAGTTTCATCAAAATCGGTTTAGTAGAACCGGAGAAAAGTGACTTCGAAGTTCAAAAACGTGATTTTGAAAAATTCAAAGAAATTTTAGGCAATAAAACAATTTTTTTTGTAAAATACTTACATGTGTCAATCTGCAATGCCAGCCGCATAAAGAACTCCTTCTTCTTCTTCTTCAAAAAATGAGGAATCAGCAGCTCTTTGGGCAGTTCTATCTTCTTTTGATGCGGCCAGAGCTCTGGCTTCGGACCTTTTCAAACGTTCTTCGTTCCGAGACATGGCGAAATCATATGTGACGTTGCCAATCGGGATGCCCATTAGGCATGTCTTCGTTTGCATTATTTTTAAATTCTTTTGCCGATGTACTTGTGAATTCGGTATCCTCATCTCTTTCGTGTTGGTTACCACGAAACTGGCGTTTCAAGGGACGAGTTTTTCGATTGCTACCGGTGTTTCTTTTATTTTTATTTCTATTACTTTTTCCATTCATTGTCTTTAGCACAAACAAAAATTTTTTCAAAACTGTACTTTTCAAAACTGTATGCTTGCGCGCGTCCGGTTTATAACTCAATTCAAAGTGAACTAAACGCTGCCAACATTTGAATACCTAAGCTCTTAAATGTGTATGAATTTCGTTGCATTAAAAAAGTATTTCTAAAGTATTTCGAATTTCAAAAAACCCTTTTAGGACGATATTCTTAAATATCCAAGCTATAAAAATATGGAAAAAAAAATTGAAAAAATTTTTGCCAACCAGGAATAATCCCTCAATTTATGATACCATATCTATCGATCCCCTCCTGAGCCAATTCGATACAAGAATACTTTTTTCTCATATATAATCGCTCCGCCCGCTTATGCAATTTTTATGCAAAAATAGTGAACTTAAAAATATCACAAGAAAAAGAAAAAAATTTCCTCAGGACTTTCAATTAGGAATACTGTAAATTCAGATCATTACCTTTAAAATGATACCAAATTTTAAATTTTTGCAAAACAGTTTTTTCGAATTGTGTGCACTGTTCATCCCACTGTGCGATGGCTATAAATGCAATGACGAGATTGCGCTCGGCTTTTGTATCACCTACATTACATAAATGTTGCATCCTTTAGTGCTTTTGCAGACTGTACCCGTGGACTTCAGCACAAAACCGCAGCAGTCAATACACTTCCTTCTTCGTAAATCTTCTTTTGGAACTTTGAAAAAACATATGTTTTTCTTGTCCAAGTACTATGGCAGATAGCACAGCTTTTCGGCATATTTTTATATATTTTGTATCACGCTATAACTTGAAAGAAAAAAAAAATAGTTAAAAAAACTAAAAGCCGACTGCTAAAAAGCACGCTCTAAAAAGTATGAAACAAGAAAATATTCTCATTTGAAATTGTTGTGTACAAGCAATTCAATATTTTTTGTCTATTAAATAGACAATTTACAAATCATATATATTATTGTATTTAATAAAAATTCATAGTGTTGTTCAGAAGATATACGTGGTAGTTGGCGTTGCTTCATATTCATCTGGGATAGCTTTGAATCCAGGAGATGTGGTCGAAAGATTTTAAAAAATAGGAAACTATAGAATTTTACTATGAGGTTAATAGCAAACCGTAAAATTTGTAGTACGATAAAAAACAAAGCCTAATTTTAAGTGATGGAATAATAACATGCGTGAATTTATGTAAATATATTAATAAATATTATTTTATTTCAAATAAATAAATGAAAAAATATTTAAAAAAAATCAAAGGAAATTGCAGAATTGCCTCCCCCAAAAAAAAAATACTTCTGGATCCACAGGTGATTATTTAAAATATAATACAATAAAATTTCTAAATTTAACATAACATCAGCTATTAATTATATTTTCTAAAATATCCCTGTCAAAAAATATCAATTAAATTTCTGGTAACAAGCTCTAAAGAAGATCGAAACCTAATCAAAGTTATTGTTTGTTGGCTACGACTTTATCACAAACAAGAATCTAATAAAAGAGCATATCGCAATTTCACAAATTAAAATTTACATTTATCAAAGTTGACTGAATTTCCGCCTAAGTCCAGTGCTAAATCACAGTCACGAAATTCTGCTCTATCCAAAAAAATTGTTCAGCTTTCGAGATCATAAGCGGACTCTTAAGAATAGCATGATGGCGTGACTCCTGCTTTTGGAGCGCTAAATTGTTACATTAAGATGTAGTATTTTACTTTAGTACTTAAGTGTTAAATTTCTTGTACCACTGTTTGCCCTTATTTCCAGGCAACCAGTTCGACTCTTTAATGAGCCATGAAATTTTAAAATCAAAAATACAACTCATGCACACGTTCACTGTTAATTTTCGTTGAGAGTGCTTCATTCTATGTTTTAAGCATTTCAACGACCCAGCAATAACATAAGGTCAACTTTTATTTTGACCTTTTATGTTAAACCTTGTTTTTACACAAACTATAATATTTAATAGTTCATATTTGGACTACACTGAGAAACAAGTTTGTTTTCATTTATAAAATTAAATGAGCTGGTACCTGTCTAACCAGCTATCACAAAAAGGTTGCAAAAGTGTCGCAAAAGAGTCGCCAATACAGATATAAATCGTAATTTTAACGTAATTACGACTGAAAAAGCAGATATTTTATGCTTATTTTGTAACAACTTAAGTTACAATTAGGCGAAAAATGTGTTATAATAATGTTATAAATGTGTTGTTGGTACAAACTTAAGTTGCACGTCACAAGATTAAACATACTTGAAACATCCAAAAAAGTTTTTTTTTGTGTTTTACTTACGTTACAATTCAGGTAAAATAACGTGACTGTAACAAATATTTTGTTTTATTGAAGTTATTTTTTGTTATAATTACAGATTTTTTAACAAGGAAGGAGTATTGATGACATAAATTGAAAATAAATAAGTTCTTAAAAAGTTTTAAAATGTTTTGCATACACAATTCTTTAATATAATTTTCATTAAACCAGTGATAATTTTTTAGAGTGTACTTTAAAAGTCAAAGGCAAATTTAAATGAAATAAAGAGATGTGAAAATATTTTGAAAATGTGAAGAGTTATTTATGCACTAAAATTTTACAACAAAGGCCATTTTGTCGATAAATGTTTGTGTCTTACCTCTATAAAACTCACGCGCCACCCAAAACATAAAAATTTTTAAAATAATTTGGAAATAAGAAATATTTCGAGTTTTTAATTTCCGCGTAATAATTTTATAATATATAATAAATATATTTTTATATAGCTAAATATATTTTTTTAAGTTCCTAGTGTCATATTGCACTGAAAATTCTAAAAGAAAATAATAAATACTTAAGAAACTTGTATTTAAATTTATTCCAATCAAAATTCATAGTGTAGAAAAAAATTAAATATGGCGAGTATGAAGTTTTTTGACACTTTTTCCATTGTTCTTGCAACTGAATAATAACCTCAATGAAAAGTTCTTGCAACTAACTAAATATCAAAAGTTACAAATATTTTTTTAAAGTTGCTGCAACTGAATAATGCAAAACTTCTAGCAACTGCACTCCAACGTTCATGTAACTAATTACATTATATGAATTGCAATGGTTTTTTCTATAGTTATTGCAACAGAATAATAACCTCAATACATTGTTCTTATATCAAGCAAAATTTTATAATATTGTTTTAATTATTTAAAAAAGTAATAATTATGTTTTTTAAACTTGCATCAACTTAATAATAACCTTAATACAGCACAAGTTTGCAATGATTATTTTCAATGTTCTTGCAACTTAATAAAAGCCTCAATTCAACGTTATTTTTCCTAACTCCTTTTTTTGAGTTATAATAATGTTTCCTAAAGTTATAGTAACTGAATAATAAGCTCAATACAGCATAAGGTTGCAATGACTATTTCCACTGTTCTTGTAACTAAATAAAAACCTCTTTTCAACCTTCTTACAACAAAACAAATTCTCATAATTTCACAATGATTCTTTGCCATTCAACGAAAAATTTGTTCAATTTGGTAGTGTCGTTGAACGCTGAAATAAAACAGAAATGGATTATATGGTAGCAGAAGCCTACACAAAGAAATTGACAAGCAACACAGAATTTTTTGTGAACAATGAAATTTATATTTTGCTTATGGCATTTTAGTGCCTCACTGCAAAATTGGGAACATTTAGTTGCAGTGACTTCCCTATAACTTAATAAAAACATCTTCAAAGCGAAGTTTTGAACATCTAGTTGTTGTGACATTGATATAACTTAATATAAACATAAAGCAACTTAGTCACATCTCGGTTGCTAACTCGTTACTGAATTTGTTACAATTACAATACACAAACATTTTTTATAGGTGCCACAAAAAGAAATGTAACAATGTTAATTTAACGTAAATATTAATTTTTTTTTAAGAAACTTTATGAAATATTTTTACAACAAATGCATTTATTCGTAACATAATTAACACCGTAGTTTAACTTATTTGCAACAAACGAATGGTTTGCTACAAATTACTTATTTAAAACTTTAATATAACTACACTCTAAAAATTTTTGGCTGAAATACTGCTATAATAGTAGGCAATCGTTTGCTACCAAAAAAGCAGTAAAGTAAGTGCCATCACAATTTATTACCATAATAGCTGTAACGTAAAAATTTGGGATCACTACTTAAAGCCGGTGATGTTGAATAGCTTTATATTTTATATGAAATTTGATTTTATTAACATAAATTCATAAAATATTGTTTTTACATTCAAGCTTTGTCTTTCGAATAATTTTTTTTGATAAGTAAAAATTGAATTAAATTAAAAACATTGATAATTATGAACAAAATATTAAACAAGTAAAATATTTACAAAGTTATTAAGTAATTATGTGCTGAAGTATCTACACTACTATACAAAAAGTAAGTAAGTAAGTAAGTAAGTAACTCTACAAAATCACTACTATTATAGTAGTAAAATTCAAGGACCATGTTCTAATTTTACTACTATTTTTGTAGTAATATTCAATGAACGTGTGATAATCTTACTACTACTTTTGTAGTAAAATTCATCTAAATTAGAGTAATATAATTACTGCTTTGTTGTAATTATTTAAGGACCTATTATATATAATAAATGACTTATTTGAAGATTTTCAAGGTTTTTTTTTATTGATAAAAGACTCATTAAACAACTTTTTAAAAACAATTTTAAGACCTTTTTAAATTTTATATAGGAAACTGTTCAAAAGAAGAAAAAATGAGTTCATAATTGCAAATTTGCTTTATTAAAAAAAAAACATACATAGAGTCAAGAAAATGGATTTTTCTGTTTACACTTTTTCAAAGGGCCAAATATGACAAACATAATTGCAAAATGATATTCAATTTTTTCCTGTTTCGAAACACGCGATAATGTTTCTTTGTGTAAATTTATTTTGTAAATGCTGCCAAACAATTCGGTATTGGGAAATTTATGTTTTTCGACATGAATTCATGCCTAAGGACGTGACGATAAATTTCATAAAATTTTATTCAATATATCCGCGAACATTTTTTAATTTTCTTCTTGTAACACTTGTTTTATTCATTTCAAAACTTTCACGGCACCACAAAAACAGCAAAATATTGAAATAAATAAAACTAAAGAGTCAGCTTCATCGATTACTACAACTATAGCAGTACAATTAAACAACATTTGACTAAAATAAATGCAATAATTGTAGTAAGGCTTCAAATTGCTGCAAACATTGCAGTAAAATTACTCCCCGCAACAAAGATTTTTCTGTTATTGAGTTAGCATTTTCAATATTTGTTTGTAGTAATTTTACTGCAATCTTAGTAGTGAAAACAAAATTTACTACCATTTTTGCAGCAAAATTAAGCAACCATCGAGTAAATTTAGTTCTATTGAAGAAGAGAATATGCATTTTAGTTTGTAGTAATTTTAGTACATTCATGCAAAATTACTATTTTGTTCAACTACTACTGATGTACAATAGTTTCACTGCAGTTTTAGTAGTAAAAAGTTCTTTATTATCATCTTGGCAGTAAAAAAATTTTGGATTTTCAAAAATTGAGTGAAGTTATTACTATTGAAGTAGTAAATAACAATTAATACCAAATTGATAAGAAATTACAATTTTCAACACTAAAATTAATACTCAAATAGAAGTGATTTTAAATACATTTTTTGAGTGTATTTTTTGAGTGTATATATTTAAACACTTTTACAAAATTTTTTATTATAATCCACTATATAAGCTTTAGTTATACTAAATAAAGATTTAGTAATAATTGCTAAATCTTATCTTGAGCCAGCTTATAATACAGTCCGGTATAAAAGGCGAAGGTTTTTGGGGTTAAGACTTCACCATAGAGTTAAAAGCTATCTCAAAAAATAATACAAATGCCACTATTAAGAGCAAAAAATGATTTCTTTGTAAAATAGTTGAGCAAATTATGAAAGTATTTTTTTTTTAAATCAAATCCCAACCTTTAATGTAAATCTCCTCCCCGTCTTATGGATAATCCTGGCTGGGAGCCTGTAAGGATACATTTTAATAAAAAATTCAATCTAGAGCATCGATTATAATTTCAATTTCAACTTGAGAGTGATACTAACGGAAATCAGTGAAGACATGATTTTTCAAACAAATTACGCTTTCCTTACAGGGTAACTTTTTCATTTAGAGTTAAAATACATACCTTTTTGAAATGGTGATATAATAATATCCTTTATGACTGCTATATCAATGATAAAAGCTAAAAATGAACTCGTTTTAAAAAACTCGTAATTTAAAATCAATGATATTGCATATATATATATATATATGCATTAAAGTGGACCTTATTTTAAAGGGACCACCCCAAGGGCTCAAGTTGTTTTAATTGATGATAAAAAAATTCGTGAAAAATTTTAGCAAGATCCATATATAATCCCGTGAGTGGCTTAAAGTTTGCACAAGTGCATGAAAAAAAAATGTTTAATATTTTCATATGCAACTCCATTTGGAATAAAGAAACAATTAAGATTTTTTGTTTTTTTTCAAAAATTTTTCACTTTAATAAGGGTATTCACTTCAAATTACTTGAATAACTCAGGGGGACAAAATTTTTATTTGTGGATTTTCCCAGAAATATTTGTATTATTTTCGACTAATCTTGGTGCGCTGATTTCAAAACTATTATTACTTTTTTCTAGCATCACCAGTTAGTAATGTTTCGTCCTTGGGATGCTCCATGAAGTGCTTGAAAATTTTCCCCATACAAATTAGGTCCACTCTAATATGCATATCAAAGAAAATAAACCTGTAGAAACAAGCTAACTTGTTTTTAAAAACAACTTATTTAATAATAAGCGAAGCTGTTATCATCAAAGTTAGAATTTAGAAAAGAACTGTTGATTAAGTGTATTTTAACATAAAAAACAGAGATTTTTAATTTTGACGATTACAACTCCGCTAAAACAAAAGATACAAAATTTGTTGATATTTCGTTTGATAATCTCAAAATTTTAGCTCCGCTGTAGCACATGACACGAAAGTGAATGATATATAGATGGAAAAGCTGATATTTTTTCTAAAATACAAAATATTATTTTTTATTTTATGGTAAGTAGTTTAGATTCTAGATCAATAATACTAAGCACGTACCAAAACCGTAAAACACCCTGTATCTTGAAAGTTTGACAATGTGGGAGGAAACTCCATAAAGTTTTATACTCGCCTTATGAAGAGGAACCACCACCCGAGGGAATTAATGCTATATCTGTTGCACCTTGTATGTAATTCATGCAGCTTTAAATATAAAAATACAGGTGTCTCTATTTATATTCACATGACTGTATATTTAACAATGCTATTTCATCAAATATTATTAACTTCAGGCTTTCACTAATATGAATTTATGTATTTTTTTTAAACAATAAAATAAATGATCTCTTTGATGTATAGAAATTTAAAATTCTTTAAAATATGCTTTTAAATTCATCTTCAGTAAGTGGAATATTAACTAGTTTTCAATTGATTTATTTTAAAGTAATTAAAAAAATAATTTACATTTAACTAATTTAACAAGTAACTTATTTAACTAATTTAACAACTAATTTAACTAAGTTTACATTTAACTTATTTTAGTTGAAAATATATGCGGTTTTCAATTGATTTATTTTAAAGTAGTTAAATATATAATTTAAATTCAACTAATTTAACAGGTAATTGGAAACATATGCAGACGAAAGTCAATTGACTTATTTAGCGGACATCACCATACAAAATATGTTAGTTCGTTCTATGGGAAAAAGTCCGAATTTCAACTAGTTTTGGTTTACAAAAAACTACTTTTTCAACTACTTTTAAGTTAGTTGATTTTCCTACAGGGAAGATACATATATTTTTTTTTTTGGTGTATAAAAAAATCTCAAATGTATAATTTATTTTCAATATCCAAAAATTTTTTATGCCATAAGCAAGTGAACCTTTTGAAAACTCTAAGCAAATCTTTCTTAATATAAAGAAACGCTTCTCAGTGTATGCAGAAAAAAGTTATCCCGCAGTTGTTAAAATCTAGTCGATCTAGTCGTTGCAGCTTCAAAATTAGGTAGAGCATAAAATTAGTTTCAAAGGAGGTCAGTTTGTTTAAACATTTAGCATTTTTAAAACCTTAATTGTTCAATGTTTGTATAGCATTTCAATTTTTTGATGTTAATTCATTGACTTAAATTCATATAAATTTAAAATACACTAGAAATATTTGACATTTTGAAAGATTGTTTAGCGAAAAATTATATATTAGTCAATGAGAGCAATTCCTACAATAACTGTAACAAATGACAAAATATTTAAAGTGCATTTCTGCTGAAATGCGGGTCCCCCAGTTAGGGTGAAGCAGCACTCAGTCCATGTGTTGCACTTTTAGAGCCAGTGTTGTTTGTTTGTCCCCCCAGCTCTAGCTGTGTAAATGTGTATTTGAGCGAGTGTATGTATGTGGGAACATAACTTTGGCATTCTTAATTTAATTGTAAATTTAAATAAATTGTCTTTTTTCTCGTGCTTTTTCTTCTCCTTGTTTTTCTCACTCTTTTTTTTTTTTTTGCATCGCAATTGTTGTTTGTAGCATTGTTACATTTTAGTCACGATCTTATTTATTGTTTGCTTGTTTCATTGTTGCACAAGCATCCACTGTGTCGCCTACGATGCAGTTTTATTTTTTATTTATTCTTTTCTTATTCTTGGTTGTTATTTTTTATTTAAATAAAATAAATTTTTACTAGTTTTTTCTCAATAAATCAACGTTCTATGAATGCCATTTATTTGATTTATCTATATTTGTTTATTTAAGAATCGTCATTTGGTGCCATTCAAAAATCGTGCGGCACGTGTTTGTTTTTCGGTTTGAGTGCTACAGGTTTCTAAAATTATTGATTTAACGCATGTTTCTCAAAATTAAAGAAAATATTCATAAATTATTTCCTTATTATGACCTTCGGACAAACAAATCATTTTAGTTATTGTTACCATACGCTTAGCGGTAAATATGTTATGCTTTTTATGCTATATTTTTCATAGAAAACTCATCACAGTTTATTCATCATACTTAGCCCATTAACGCTCACAGTTAATGTGTGATAAGTAAAAGATTCTGTCGTTTGGTTGATGTAGATTTACAACATCAACAGTTGTAAATCTAAAAATTCTGCAATTATTTGTTAAAAATACGAAAATTTGTGAAAATGGGTTAAATCTTAGCAATAACCAACACAGAGTGTTCAGAGCTGATCTAAGAATAAATAAATTGTTAACTGAAAAATTGTGTTCCTTGTGAATTGTGCGTGCGAAATGATTGAAAGCGAACAGGCAGTAAAACTTAATCAATATTACAGCCATCAATATCTTCGAACACTCAAAACTATTTGCTTATGCTGATAATATGAAAATCTATCAACGCATAGCTACTAATGCTGACTCCTGACATCTTCAAGATGACTTAACTAATTTTTCACATAGTGCAAAAACAAACAACTTTCTGGAGCCCAACGTCAATGATAGGCAATCATATTATTTCCCCCAAGAACTTGTCACATATTTCACTTAGAAACGAATCTAGCATTCTATGCTTGAATCTAGCAAATTGGCTATCAGTTTAAACTCAAGCATATATTTCTCAATTCAAGCACTATTTTTCTAGAACTGAGCAAATTTAAAACACATGGTATTAAGACAAAATGTTTAACTCAAGAAACCTTTGCTTAGAACTCTAGAGCATTTCTTTTATATTCCAGTCTGATATTTGCTTGAAGTGAAAAAATTTTTCCTGTATTCAAGTGAACAATTTACTGAAAAACTAGAATAATTTGCTTGATTTGAGAAATTTATTTTCTTGATGTATTGTTTTTATAATTCTAAAAAATATATAATTTTCTTAGAATTATATTTGAGCTTAATGCCAAATAAGTTAATGAAGTAACAGGTTGCAACAACAAGTTTTTGTCTGATCAAAGCAGAATTGTTTGTGCATTTTTTTGCTTTTCAAGGGAGTGTTTTTCTACTATTCTCCAAAATCACAAGCTCAAAAAAGTAACTACTATCAGAACAATTTGCTTGATTCAAGAAAACATTATTCTTAATACTGGAATGTTTTCAATAAATTTATTGTTCAATAATATTTTTAATAACCAATTCTGCGTTTGTTTAAATTAAGAAAATATATTCTTGATTTAATTCTTGTTCCAGGTTCTAGAATCAAGTATTTTATTTTTGCTTCAAGTAGTCATTAATTTAACTTAATTTTAGTAATTAATGGCCAATAAAGAATTTTTTTTTTACCTTTAGTTTTAAATAAATGAAAATTAATATAAATTTTTCTTAAATCAAGCCAAATATTTGCTTAATAAAAGAATTGTATTTCGTTAGTAAAGCAGGTAAATAAATGGTTATTATTGGATATTTTATATTTATTTGGATAATTGTGCAACATATTATTACATTAAACGATTAGTTGTTTTGAGTATTAGTTTACGATAACGCAAGTGTTGTCTTCTTTTTACTACCTTGTTGCTACTATACTTTCCATGGCATTTTTTTTTTCCTATATACAAAAAATTGAATCAGCAACCAATGAATGTGGTGAATTGCACCACGAGTTATCAAAATTTTGAAGAATGGTTGTTCGCTGTTGATGAAGATATCGAGAAAATTGATTGGCCGAAGGCGCACGTGTTCAACAAATATATAAAAATCATCTAGGGGATGTGTAATGCTCAGTCGATTTATCCTTTGATATATGTGCGGAAACAGCATATATTTCATGAATCCGGTGTGATAACATCACTCTCATGGCAGATTTTCTGCTTGCCTAGCTGACGTTTATTTTTTTTTCCTGAGTTCAGTAAAATAGGGCCAATTGTTACCTGAAAAATTTAAAAATAGGCTTTTATTGTTAAAAATAGCCCCTACTTCTATCTTGTCTTTTACCCTAGCCACAAACATATGTACACATAATTTTGACACACCTGCCAATGTGTTCCCATACAAAATAAATATGGGTCTGCGGAGACCTTAATGTTATAGTTAGCGCCAAAAAATCCTTAATCATCCTAGGATTAAAATAGAATTGCTGTATTTAAAATACTAAAATTTAGAAAATGATATTCTTGTATCACGAAAACAGTTTTCTTTTTAAAAAAAAAATTTCCTGATATCAAGTAAAATGCTTAGGGCCGCTTTCTTAATGTCCGGTTAGTCAAGCTCTTAACCAGGAATTAGCTAACGATATGATAGCTAAAAAATAATTTTGATTTCACCAAGTACTGGTTAAGCAACCGTCGGTTTTATTGTAATTTTGTAATCTTGTCAGCTGTTCCTTCAAAACCACAACCACAACGAAACCACAACCACAACGAAACCACAAGCAGCTAACCGAAACCACAACTTGTCGATTTAACCGAACATGGAGGAAGAGCTTTTTTGCTAACTGCTGGTTAAAGTTCTGATTAGTGCTTAACCGGACATTGAGAAAGCGGCGCTTAGTTATAAAAAAAATTATATACTTGAATCATGAAAATTATTAACATTTTAAGAAAATAATAAAGTAGAAACAAAAAATTTAGTGGCGTTTTAAGAAAATGCTTCTTTGATTAAAGAAGCTTTTCTTAGATAAAGACAGTTAAGACTTTTTCAATACAAAAATATACTGCTTAAATTGCTTATTTTATGCATGATAGAGAACCGATTGGTTTCTTGCTTAGTTTAAGCATGGAATGCTTCATTTTGCCACAGACTGGTTTACTTCCATATAAGAATTTTCATGCTAATCGGAAGAAAAATTTTATATTTTCCCCATTCTTAGTATAATTGCCAAAAGTAACCATATGAAATAAATTATCAAATTTTAGTCTATTACGACCGAAATCGTCCGAAACATAGCATTTTTGTTGATTTTTGGGCGGTAAAAATAGTTGTGGCAACATTTTTTCCCCTTCAACCATCTTGTACTCAAAACAAATCAACTGTTCGGACGTTAGCCAAACGAACTAAATTACCAAATTTTAGTCTCATACGAACAAAACTGTCTGAAATAAAGCATTTGCATTGGTTTTTCGGCGGTGAAAGGGGGCGTGGAAACCAATTTTTAGTACAGTTGCTGACAGTATCCATACACTCTAAGCCAAAATTTTAGCTCAATCGGCCCAGCAGTCAATTTTAATGATTGCTCAACAAGTAGACGTAGCTATAGTGCGGCCATGCCCATTTTTAATATAGTTGCCGAAAGTAGCCATATAAACTAAATTACCAAATTTTATTCTTATAGGACCCGAATCGTCTGAAATATAGCATTTTTATTGATTTATGGGCGGTAAAAGGGGGTGTGGAAACACATTTTTTTCTTAAAAATCTCCTACCTGAAACAAATCGACTGTAAAAACTTCAGCTCAATAGGTCCAGTAGTTTGGAGTCTGTAGACATCACACACACACAGACAGTGTTTTGCTTTTTATCTACAGTTGCGAACGAAATAATAGCAGTACTCTTATATTCAGAAATGTTTGGATAAATAATGCTAGTCTGAAAATTTCGTATCCGGTAAACCCATTATCATTCTTATATGTACTTTCAACGCTGATCTCAAATATGTACTCAGTTTCCTCCTATATTGTTAAATTTTCCTGATATAGGGTGTTTTAGGTTTTTGACACGTGTTTAGTATTATTGATCTAGAATCTGAACTACTATATTTATTAATATATATTATAACTATATATTAATACGCAAACACATATCTTTAGCCCCCCTTTTTACCGACTTTTAGACAACAAATTTTAATGAAACTTATATCATTTGAAAGCTCTGGTTCATAGCGCAATACAATTTTTATTGAAATGTTGTGTCATTAAGATAGGTAAAAATTAAAAATTAAAAACACTTTTTCCCATATAAAAAACAGCAACAAGAAACCAAGCTACACGTTCTTTCACACATTCGCACTATTGAGAGTCGCGAGAGTAAAATAAAAACAGAGCTGTGTGCAGCGTTGCCATATGGTCCGATATATCGGATATGTTACGATTTTAATACTTGAATCCGACGTTTCGATATTTGACTAAAATTCTTCAAAATGTTACGATATCAGAAAAAGTAGATCCGACGTCCGATTTTGCATGTATTTTTATATAAAGGGTGTTTTTTATAGACTAATATAAGTTTAAATCATAATAAAACATTGTTATATATTTTTAATATCAATGAAACGATCTTAATTGGATAGAAAATTTTATGAAATTAATGTTTAAATATGACTTCCGCCATGTGGCCGCCACGGCTGGCACGTACAAGGCGCAATCTGGAACACCAATTTTTACAAACTTTTCGCAGCTTTTGCGGCCGTATCTCGCCGATAACTCTTCGATTGTTGATTTCCAGGTGTTCAATTGTTTCTGGTTTATCGACGTAGACAAGTGACACTACATAACCCCAAAGAAAATAATCCAATGGGGTTAAATCACATGATCTTGGGGGCCAATTAATTGGGCCATTTCGTGAAATTATTTTTTCGTCAAAAGTTTCCTTGAGTAAATCACTTGTAGCGCCCGCTGTGTGGCATGTGGCTCCGTCCTGTTGGAAACACATATCAGCAAGATTAATACCAGCTAATTGAGGTACGAAAAAACTTCGAATCATGTTCCTATACCGTTCACCATTGACAGTAACATTCTGACCATCATCGTTTTTGAAGACATATGGGCCAATGACTCTGCCAGCCCATAAAGTGCACCAAACAGTAATTTTCTGTGGATGTAATGGTGTTTCGTCAAAAGCTTCTGGATTCTCCTCACTCCAAATACGACAATTGTGTTTATTTACGATGGTCGTTTGGCTTTAATTCCTGCACAAGTTAAATCTTGAAAGGTTTTAAGCCAAGATCTTTTCGTAAAATCTTCCATAAAGTGGAAGGACATAACCCCAGTTGCTGAGAACGGCGACGAATTGATTGATTAGGATCATCTTCAATGCTTTCCTGTACAGTGGCTACAGATTCTTCAGTGCGCACTGTTCGGCGTCTCACGAGATGCACATTATCAGTAACAGTAAATGTTTTCCGAAAACGATATATTGTTCTTCGAATTAGCAACTCTGAAGGACGATTACGTAAGCCATAAAATGGACGAAGTGCACGATAAGTTTGACGAACATAACTATTATTTTGGTTAATAATTTCCACAATTTGCACGCGTTGCTCTGGTGTAAGTCGATCCATAATAAAATTTCAAAGCAAACTAAACAAAAAGCAGCTATGAGCTGTTAAATGGGTGGTCAAATAAAACAGTAAAAAACACCCTTTACATATATATATATATATAAGTATATATGAAAAGAACAAAATTAGTATAATAAAATTGATGGCAACTTTAAAAAAAAATTTATTTTTGAATTCTTGAGCTTACCGAATTCCTCAGCTAACGTTGAGCGAACTTTTGGTCAAATAAATATTAATAAAACTGAAGTTCGCAATAGATTAGAGTTAGACACAATGGAAGGAACTCTGCATACAAAAGATTATGTGCATATGAAATCTTTTAACTGTTTTAGTCATGAAATTGATAAAGAATTGATAAACAAATTTAATAAAGCAATGTATATATGACATCGAAAAAATTATATTTTTTTATACATATTTTTTCACTAAAATCTATTTTTTTTTAGTTTTTGGTGGCTTAAAACAGCAACATTTTTTCATTAATTTACTTGTAGCAAAAACTTAAAATTTAAGAGTTCAAATTTAAAAATTATATATTATAGCTCTATGTATTTAATTTTTACCGATTTAAGAGATCTACATTAAACCAAACTGTGTTGCAAATGTATTTAATTTAATTTTTACTCTTCGTTTGTGTGTTCAAAAATATTTTCAAAATCTAATTTATTATAATATATTTTCTATATTTATAATGATTATTGAATTGACTTTTGAAAAAAATGTGCTTTATTTAAATAAATAAACCTTAAATATTCGTCATACGTCCAATAAAATGCAATATTTTATTTGTCTTCTTTGTTGTAAAATGCGACTAAAA
Organism: Dichetophora obliterata; assembly: GCA_963920525.1. NCBI lineage: Eukaryota > Metazoa > Arthropoda > Insecta > Diptera > Sciomyzidae > Dichetophora > Dichetophora obliterata. Next base: position 51,505,171 of record OY986435.1, read on the forward strand.
ATTTCTTAGTTCTTGTTTTCAGATTTTCACAAATACGACGAGAAATCCGACGAGCATAGTGCAAAAGTTACGCTGTAAACTTATTTTTCATGGCAACACTGGCTGTGTGGTTTTTGCAGCTTTTTCTTTTCTCTCTTTCCGGACACATACAAGCAGTGATTTGACTTTAATTTTGTTAAAAATCCCAAATGCATTTGTAAAAATCCCGTTTTTGCTCACTTTATCAGTTGCAAGAGATTCTAAAATCTCTCCGATTTCAATGTCAAAATAAGCAGAATAAATAATTTTTGTTGCTTTATGTGTATGATTATTTAATGAACACGTAGTGAAATATTTATCTTATTTATTTCTTAAAAATTCATTGAGATAAGTGAAGGAACTTATACCATAATAATATGCAATAAAAATAATACGTATATACTGAAGTGCCTTGACTTGTATGGGTAGAAAAAAAACGAAAGCCGTCAGTAAGCTACAACTTTTTGCAGAAACTTAAAAAAATTATGTTTTTCGTTAATACATTGGCTGCTGTTATAATTGGAAAAAAAATAAACAGTCAACAATTAAAGGTCAGAAAATGTTCTTCCAATCTGCATCAAACAACTTTAATTTTTTGCAATCGGATATAAGATAATGCTATTTTTCATGCATTTTATTTCAAATTTTGTTTAAGTTCTTTTCACTAAAATTCAATCAACTTCATTATTTCTCACGCAATCCTCACTTTCAAGATAACTTTGGAAAGGTTTTAGCATTGTTTCCTGGTCATAATTGCTTAATTGATGCATTTTAAAGCTAAAATATTAATTATAAAATAAACACTTACTAAAAAATATTGTAAGAAATAAAAAAACGAATAAAAGTAATAATGTTATTTAAATTTTCAATGTTTTTGTATGGAAATCAAATAAAAAAAAAATATACACAAAAAACAGCATTATCTTTGATCCGATATCTTTGGAAGATCTTTTTCCAACCTTTAATTTCTAACAGTTTATTTTTTTACAACTTTTCACCAGTCAATATATTTACGAAAAACATGATTTTTTGAGGTTTTTGTAAAAAATTTTAGCTTACTGTCAGTTATACAAAAAAAAAACCAAAATATTTTGGAAATATCATAAAATAGAGCATGGTTAATTTTTAGGCGGTTACAAATGGAACCTTTTTTCAGGGCACCTTAGTATACATATAATATTATTGCATTTATTCAAGCTAAGTTGTGAATGATGCTGAATCCAGAATAAAAATCAGGTATCAAATCAATTCAACTCAAATTTATTGCGAAATTTTTTTTAATCCATTACAAAAAAACCTCAATGAAACACAAAATTGAATCAGAATTGTACAAGATTACATTCAAAATGATGCCAATCAGTTCTTTAAAAGGATTTAAATCTTTCAAAATTTTGACATAGTAAGAAATCCCGCCAATAAACTCAAACGCCCTCTCGCCCTTTTATGGTTTAAAAACTCCACAAAAATGACAAAATCCCACCAAATCACATCACTGTATTCAAGCCGAGACAACACAAAATAAAGGCGTTCTCAATAAAGGTTCACGCTTTTATTTTAAAATAGAATGCAGATTTATTGAGCCGGTGTTGATATTTTTATTTCATTGTAAAGTAGACATTTTTAGGTAAATTATTCGGAGGGGGAAGGGGGTTTGTCGAGCGTTACGTCACAAAAATTTTTTATCTTAATATTTTAGTCCATATTCTTCAATATTTTTTACGGTTTTTCGGAAAAAGTTTAATATAGTTATTTGAATTTTGGCGGTTAAAATACTTTAACGTTTTACCATAAGATGTGATAAGACAAATCTTTTATTTGTATAAAAAAACGTGAACATCAAAAGTTATCGTACGCTTTTTAATATTTATTTTAAAAAAGTGATAACGAAACGTATATTATTCGAAAGGTACTGTACCATAGATGTGCAGAAACATAACCCAAAATATGAGCGTTGAAAGTATATTTTCATTTTAGAAAGAGATTCTAGTCTGGTTGAGGAGGCTTGCAAAAGATAATTGCACTTTAGATTGGTAACCTTTGAACTGAAACATAATCGCAAAAAGATAGATTCTTAAATTAAGGGTAAACTCTAAGAGATGGAAGAACATGATGTAAGATTTAGACATTTATTAGATGGGAAAAAAATTGTGCAGGCATTTTTCGCCATCTTTTACGGATACCCAACAATAAGATTTTATTTTATGTAACATGTTTGAATATATATTGTGATGGTGAAATTTCTTGCAAATAGTAAATTATGAAATATTTCCGTTAATTTGATATCAAATTTATTTCGAAATCTCGAAAACTATAGATTTTCTCAGTACAACCAACGTATATCTGTATGAAAAGTCGTTGATTAAGAAAAAAAAAGACGGTATACAGCAATTCCATTGTAAACGTACCGTAAAATAAAAAATTAAGGAACTACCATCTCCGATTTGGGTGAAATTTTGCGTGTAGCATCACTGACTGTAAATAAAAACTTATTTTGGAGGAAAAAAGTTTGGCGGAATTTTTGGCAGAGAGGGTGCATAAAGTTGACAAAAATCGAAAAAAAGTCGTAAATTGATTTTTACGAAAACTCATATCTTAAACATTTTTTAAGCGAATGTTAAGTCTGAACTATCGTTAAAAAGGTAATTAACAGATTTTATTTAAAAATAATTTTGGAAAATTTTGGTATTTGGAGGTACCATCCCTTGCAGTACGGTAATTGATTTCAAAGTAGAGGTTCGAAGAACATAATTTAAAAATTCAAATAAAATAAATCAAAGGTAAAAGGTAAAGCTGGCAAAATTACCTTTTCAACAATATGAAATGAAGAAAATTAAATTCTGCTTTACGCAAAATGCTAAATCATGAGAGAAACCATGAGAGGCAGACAGGTGTTTAAATGAAATGTTGAGGTTGAAAACATAATAGGACCATCTTATACATTTGACTCGTCTAAGATAAACCTCACGGGTATTAAGAGCTAGGAAATATTTTTGGCAATTTATTTCATTTTTCATTTGTTTGAAAAAAATGTTTGTAGGATTAATAATATAACCAGTTCATACACTATTCCTTTAGAGGTTAATTCGGAAGCGATATAAGCCTTGTTGCAAAATTTTTGCCTAGCGGTTCTTCCAGTGAAGCTACGGAATGACAAAAGATTTTGTTAATATTTATGCAATTATAGTAAAAGTTTCATGTTATGTAAGGTACACAAGCTGCAAGGCTAAAAAAATTACAAACGAGTGCAGTTATCTTCGCTATGCATCTTTAACATTCTCTTTTCTCAAATCTACGCTGCGTACCTTAACATATGCTACGTTAGTGTTAATTTTTGCTCAATTTTTGCTCACTTCTTTACAGACGATACTAGTATATATATAGATTTACCTACTTTCAAATCTAAAATCTTAAGAGAAATTTATAGATTTAACCCCAGAGCATTTTTATTATTTTACTTATTTAAAAAATGTTTCTAAATGCCTATTTTAGCCTATTTCCAGCATCAAATCTATTTTCAAACCTGTGCGTAGGTTTATATAAACATACTTTCACTTCAAAATATCTTTTACTGCCTTAAAAAATATAGAATTAGCAGGAATGCGAAATTTAATCCGACCACTTTTAAATCTTTTAAATGCTTTTTATTAAAAAAAAACACATTTGCCAAAATGTCCAATTCAATTGAATCATGGTCAATGAGGCCAATCCAAAAACGTAGAAACTACAATAAAAAAGGAATTTAGAAAACATATCAATATTTTATGACTTGTCTTCTTAACTTATCTACGCATATGCAGTCGAATTTATTTTAAAATACACGCATATTAAAATGCTTACCTAACTGTATAAATTTAAATTCAAATCTGAAATAAATCAATTCCAACCAAATAGAGAAACAAAAATGCGTGCAAATCCATTAAAAAGCTGATTAAGCGATTTCATACATCGCTAGCTATATATGTTTATATTTTTTTGTGGGAAAAAAATCATACAATATTAAAATGGAAATCATGTCTGTGTCACATTTCGTTATTGACAAGGCATGCAAACAAAAGTATTGACAGCCCAAAGGAACATAAAATAAACACATTCAAAACGCATGACGGCATAAATGTTTAAATTAAAAAAACAAATATTAAACAAAATTTATGACAAAGCATAAATTTTAGAGTACTTTGAGCAGTGTTTGTGAAGCGACTTAAAAGACTGCTAAATAAATTCGTGATGGATCAGAGTTCTACTAACCTCGCTATTCTTAGCGAAAATGTGTTACATTCAAATTTTACATGCGCTTGTTAATGACCCTTACTTGCTTGCTATTCTTGATTTGTGTGTAATTTGCTGATTCGGGTGAAACTCAACGCATACTGGATTTAATTTTTATTATCTGTAAATGTAACTGCAGTGCTTATTTTTAATATACATGTCTTGCAAATTAGCCATTTGAAATGAACAAACTTCTTTTATTGCATTCAGAAATACACTAGATCAAAGATTCCCAAAAATTAATTAAGTGCCTGCAAGTTAAGTCAGCAAAGTTCGTTTCGGGCTGGATGCATATCTTTCTTTTAATCTTTTCACGTGCCCTGCTCATTGGGGTCACTTAAGTCAATTTGAAACTAGACTTTTTGTGGTCCCTATTCAGATCTCTATAAAATAGCTGTAATACAATTATTTTATTTACTGCAGATTTACACATTCTTAGGAGATTTTTCAATCAAATGGATTTTAATCTCATCCGTCTAATAAAAAATTGCTGTCATTTGATAAACTTCTTTGTTACTAATCGAAGAGATCATAAATTTGTTAAAAGTTTGGTTGTTTTTAAATTTATATATGACAAACATTTTATAAAGCAAAAATCGTGCCCACACTATTTATTTCACAATCCCAAAATAACAGATTTTCCATTAAAAATGTTCCCACATCACATGGTCAAATAAGACCATTTCAAAAAAAAAAATCTGAGTTATTAAATAAAATATATTGAAGACCTTAAATAAGTAGCAGTATCTAGAGAAATCAAGAAGCAAAATAAATTGCAAGATGTTGCCTTGTGCAAAAGAAATTTCGAAAAGTTACTCGAGGGAGTACTTCAGCTTTAACAACGACAACATAGTACTAGATATATATCGAAAACAGAATGAATGCCTAAGTCAGTTAGTGTGAATGTGTAAGACAGAAATAAATCTACGCCAACACTAAAATTCCAATTATATTTTTATTGCTTCTTCAATGGAAAATCAATATTGACTAGGATGCTAGCGTCGGCGTCATCTACGTCTTTGTCGGTGTGGTGTTGGCGTCTTACGACTCTCCTACTGTTGCTGCTGCTGCTGCTGTGAAAAAGGATTGTAGATGGGAACGAGCGTGGCAAGAATGCTCTCAGAGTAAACCAATGTTTGAGCAAATATTCTGAGAATTAAGCCACACAGCCTACCTAGCAACCCACTGCGGGCAGGGCAATAAAGCTTAAACTGTGACAAACGCCAAAGAAACCTCAGAAGAAACTAACTAACAGTCAAAGAATCAACGACAAAGCAAAACGAAACGAAACGTTAAATAAATGAGCTGGAAAGACGAACTATTATATAAGCATAAAAAGGTGCCGAGATAAAAGCCAGTAGAAGATGTGAAGCTGGGAAGCAGTTAGGTTGAGCTGTAGAATGTTTGAAATACGAGGAGAAGGTAAGGAAATAAAGAAAATGCAGACAAACATGGAAACATAAGTAAAGCAGTTCACAGTAAAGCAGACCAGTTACTGGTACAACATGATGACGGGGACTACCTCAATATTTGGCATGGGTGGCAAACAGTGGCAAAGTATAAAAGTAAGAAAAATAAGATCTGAAATAAGGTGGACCTAGTTTGTGTGGAGAGAAAAAAAAAGAAGACTTTTTTATGGGACACCCCTAAAACCCATGAGGTTCATCGAAAAAAACTGAAGGCCAAAGCTTTCATAATTTTATCAGAACTCCCAAACTTTAACATTAAATTATTATCCTTCAGATCAGATCATCTGATAAAAATCTTCCAATCATCGAAGTAGATTCATAATAAAGATTTTATAGCATTTATGAGTCAACATCTAGAAAAATTGCCAAATTTTACAAATACTTTGCAACGTCTGGTGTGTTTCTTCCAGGTGAATTCTTCTATATGACGACCTTCTAAGCTGATAAAACAATGTATCCAAGTAGAGCAGGGGCGCATCCAGTAAAATATTTCGGAGAGGATTTTAAAAATATTTATGCACGTTTTATATATATGCACAGTATATTTATTAAATAAAAAAATCAGTAAATCAAAGAAAATTTGTTTTAGAATATAAAATTATATTGATTTTTCTTGGCTTTTTCGACATAATTTCGATAGCATTTTCGAACGTAACGATGCACGTTCAATCGGTCTTCACGTGCCCTTCGTTGTCATTTTTTATGCACCTTAGGACCGCGTATTGACGAAGGTTATTCCTTAGTTGACAAGCTGGGACCGAAATTACATATTTAACTTGCCCACGCCATTTATTTCACAATCCCAAAACATCACATTTTCCATTAGAAATGTTCCCATGTTTCCATTAGAAATTGATTTTTTGCAATTGGTGTGGCTTTGTGATATTTATTTTTGATAAACCAAATCTAGTTTTGCATGAATTAAATTGTGAGCTTTAGATCAAGTAAGTTTTTAAAGAAGGCAACAACAACAACAACAACTCTGTATAGAGTCAATCACTTAGCTGACTAGACAGTCTGTTTCGGAAATCGCTACATTTTCCTCTTCAGTAGTCCTTGAGTGATTAAGCTGTGATCACCTCACTGTTTTAACTAGTATATGAGTCAGTTAGAACACTAGCTTCTGGCGAAGCAAAAAACTCGTTTCATTTCTATGGTGCATTTCGACAAACTATCGAACACCAATGAATATTGAAATAAATAAAAAAGCAACTAGAACAGATGGCAACCTTGATAGAGTTGATGGCGGTGATCTATAAATAGCCTACTGCTTTGAAATGTCATATGATAAGCAGCCATACAATTCAAAAGAATGAATTCCAAAATCTGCGCACTCATATAATAGTTTAAACAGTGAGGCGATCACAGCTTAATCACTCAAAGACTTCTGAAGAGGAAAATGTAGCGATTTCCGAAACAGACTGTCAAGTCAGCTAAGTGATTGACTCTATACAGAGTTGTTGTTGTTGTTGTTGTTGTTGTTGCCTTCTTTAAGAACTTACTTTTGATCTAAAGCTCACAATTTAATTCATGTAATAATTTCATAGATCATAAAACTAATTAATAAATCTAGTTTTGTTGTCTTTTCCTGTTTTTTTTGTGACCACCCGCGGTCACGTTGTCCCAGAATGTCAAAATACATCTTGGGCCCAAGTGGCTACCAGTGGGCATACTCTGATTTGTATATTTTTATGTTTGTATATTTTTATCTTTTTGTTTTTTTTTTTTTTTTGTTTTCATTTCTTTGTTTTACAGATTTAATTTAAGATGTCTAGAAAACTTTTAACACGTGATGACATTGTTGACGAGCTCAAAAAATTGAGTGAAGACGAAGTTACAGGATTTTCAGATGATTCATTTGTTGATAATGACTTTGAGCCAGATGCTGAAACTTCTGATTCAGAAATTGATGACGGGGATTTCGAGGAAAGTGATATATACATAACAATGGACTTTGATGAAGATCCTGACGAAGTAGTTCCTCTTGCAAACTTGATAAATAGTCGAACATGGGGGCCTGTTGGTCGAGATCGATTAACATTTGTTGAGTCTCCGATGTGTACAGGCGTGAATCCTGATGTTGCTGTCGCTTTAACTGGAAAAACTTCTGCAGATTTTTACAACTATTTTATATCCGAAGACATGATGAATCTGTTTGTTGCAGAAACTAATAGGTTTGCTGCGCAGCATATTATTGCAGCCGAAAACGTCTCCAATAAGTCGCAGAGAACAAGGCTAGCAAAATGGGTTGATACTGATCCTTCAGAAATGCGTAAATTTCTTGGAATTATTATTTGGATGGGCCTACTTCAAGTACAACAATAAAGGGATTATTGGTCTAGGAACATACTGTATAAAAATAAAATTCCTACATTTATGATCAGAAACAGATTTGAACATTTATTGAGCATGTTTCATACTTGTGATAACTAAAGCCAAGCAAATCTGAGTGATCGTCTTCACAAAATATCTGACGTTCTAAATATACTCCAGTCCAAGTTTAAAAGAGCGTATGTTCCAGAAAATGTCGTGTGTATTGACGAAAGTAACGTTCCATTCCGTGGATTTCCGGCAATACATACACTCTAACAAAAACTCACGAGAATTAACTACAATAATTGCTGGCAACTGATTGCCTACATTTATTGTCGTTAAATCCCATGAGCAAAATTATAAATATTTATCGTTAAAAATGCGTGAATCCTCTCATCTACAATTATTTCTATCGCTCTCTTGTAAAAACTCTCTTCTAAAATTATTTCTAAGTTTTGAACATGGCAACAACAACAACTCTGTATAGAGTCAATCACTCAGCAGAAGGCGCTACTCTTTCCTACTCCAGTAGGTTTGAGTAATTAAGCTGTGACCAATCTAATGTTTAAGTTGTATATAATTGGACACTTGTTCGAATAAACTCTTTGAAAGCATATGACGTTAAAGCAGAGGTGTTTATTTAAGGGCAAGCGTAAAATACCGCTGCTGGAGCGTTTTTAGGAGTATATGAGCGAGAACACGCTGAAATAGTGTGAAAAGTAGGGGAAATATACATATTTTAAGACTCTATGAGCGAAAACACGCTGAAATAGCGTGAAACGTAGAAAATATACATGTTTTAGAATTCTCTGAGCGAAAACACGCTGGAATAGCGTGAAAAGTAGAGAATATATACATTTTAGAGCTCTCTGAGCAAAAACACTCTTAAATAGCGTGAAAAGTAGAGAGATATACATATTTTAAGACTCTCTGAGCGAAAACACGCTCAAATAGCGTGAATAGTAGAGTAAAAATACATATTTTGGAAAAAGACGCTGATTTTCAGACAAAATTGAAAAAACTCACTGTATAGCGTGGTTTTTCTACAAAATCGCCAATAAATGTGAAATTTCACAACATTTATTGTAGAGATTTTTCAATCAGTTTTTAGAGTGTAGCTAATAAGCGGCATAAGATACGGCATTAAAGTTCTTAAACTCTGTGTAGCAGGAGGTTACACCTGGTCAGTCGCCGCACAGTAAAATGGTATAAACGTTTACTGTTCCATCTAATAACTGCTACAGCAATTGTAAACGCCTTTCATCTATTTAATACATTGAATGAAAAAAGGATGAATATAACGCGATTCAAGGAATTAACTGTTTCAGGCCTTTTAAATTCAGATGCGGATGTGATGCGACCATCGACATCTAGAGATCTCCAAAGTTACACATTAAAAGAATTGGAGGGTCAAAAGAGAGTGACCAAAAAGAGATGTTTTACAGGCTATAAAAATTGTCTAAGAAACACAACGCGGCGTATAATCGAAAAAATGCCAAACAGGTGAACACTATTTGTGAGCAATGTGAACAACCAATGCGTTTAGTGTGTTCTCAAAACCACAGATAAATCATTATCCAGATTTATTTTTTTTTTCCTGGACAGTTTTGGTATAGTTATATTCAGTTGTACTTGTTTTCATTTAGAAAAACATTTTTTTTTTAATGCTCTACAAGCGAAATAATATATATCTTACTTTTTAAATCGTAAAATGAAGTTTTCTTACCTAAATTTAACTCACTATTTTTTTAGGCATTGGCAGACCAAATTACAAATTCCAAGTCAAATAGGTTTACATCCTGGAACCGAACTAATTTTTTTTCAATGGTAGATGACAATGTCGGGAAATGCCACACGATGTGTGACGGGTGGTCACGATGTCCCATAAAGTAAATCCACCAATGACCACGTGTGGTCACATTGTCCCAATTCGTCAAAATACAAATGCATACTGGTGGGGCACGTGGCGCTCAAAGTGTTAATAAAAGAATGAAAAAGTTTCATTTTTAAAAAGTTTTTGTTATATTTGCATAGTAATTAAGCAGTACTATATTGAGGTAAAAAAATGACAACAATCGACCCTAAGGATTTAAAGATAAAAACAAAAATATGTGCCAGCGTTACGTTACAAAAAACGGAAGTGATTTTTGACTTGGATTACAAAGTTTGCACAACTCTAAGAATTAGGCAAGACTTTTTGTATACAACTATTTATAGAAGCGTTAAAAATAACATAAGTCTATTTTCCAAGTGATCTAATTTAAAAATCTTCTCTGGTTTTTTTTTATTAGGCTTCTTGATCTGGCATTACGTTACTTAAATTTCCATTGCAGGTAAATTTGATAATTAAATAATTAGGTAGTTAAGTAATTACGACATTTAGTCATTTAAAACATATATAATATATTGTCCTTTCCATGTCTCAACCATATTTTCATTATCTTTAGCCAATGCCTTCCATTTTTACTAAAACAAAAAAGCTTAGGAAACATTTACGAAAAAGAAAAACTGCATTTGTGAAACAGTGGAAACGATTTGATCATCATGGTAAATGAAATTATGTATAAATTGCTTTAGTTGAAAAAATTAAAATGTTTCTCTTAGATAATATCATAAAATAATAAGTTTTAAATAATTTTTAATTTTTTGGTCACGGTAGACTTTTCTGTGGAAATGCCCAGATACGTTTTTAATCTGTGTAGAGATGAAAATGAGCGTTCGCTTGAAGACACTAAAATCGGAGTGGTTGCGCTTAAAATTTCTAGGAACAGTTGTATTAATGGGTAGTATTGCTTGTTGTAGTTGTTGAGAGCATCAATAAATGATTTCGCTTGTTTTTCTTTTGGAATCCTCAAACAGTGTCTGCACTCAGAACTCTAGAAGAATAGCATCCAATCGTCAGAAAATCAGGCTTCATGTAGCGCCATTTCCGATTTTCTAAAAATGAAGTATATATTTTTCGTTAAATTGACACCAGAAGTGTAAAACAGTTTCGGAAAATTATCCAAACATTTACGAACTATTTCGCTAAATTGAAGATACTTATCGCAATTGTGTTGAAATCTTATTACATTTTAGTAAGCTTTTCTACCGTTTATTTATCATCGGCTATAACTAAGAGAAACATTTTCTCTTAAAATAAGGAATTTTCTGCCGTTTATTAATCATTTTCTCTGAAAATAAGAAATTTTCTACCTTTTATTAATCATCGGCTATAAGTAAGATAAAAATTTTCTCTGAAAATAAGAAATTTTCATCAAATTCCTGGAAAAATTTTGCAATTTTTGCAAAAATATACCCTTTTTTAAGATTTTAAACAGCATACTATGAAAATTATGATTTTTATAGTGACGAAAAACTGCAAACATTATTATTATTAACATTAAATTAAATTGAAAAATTACCGCTATCCGAAGACTTGAACCTCGGCCGCGTGAGTGTAAGTTCATCAGCTTATTCATTCGACCATCGCAGTTGTTAAACAATCATCGCTTAATTTGCTTTATTTAGAATCGTTCACTTTGTAAGTAATTTCAAACCATTTTTCTAGAAATATAAGAAAACCATCCTTAAAATAAATCACTTGTGGTGTACAAAAAAAGAAAAACTTACATGTGCTTCTATGAAATATCCAAGTGTTGTAATTTATATTTCACCAAAATTTAAAAAATCATGCTGTAGAATGTTGCAAGCGGACTTGATATCAAAACAGTTTTCCTTCAAATTATTTCCGCTAGCATACAATTTTTGGAAATTTACCTTCATTTCTTATATTTAAGTAAAAACTTATCTTTAAAACTAAGAAACTGTTTTGATAACGTTGCCACGAATTAAAGTAGTGAGATCTTTAAATCATGTAAAAATTCTGTACATTAAGGATACACGTCTATAGAATATAGAAAAAACTTTCTAACTAAAAACAAAACCTATTTCAATATATTTTTTTTTTCTATTTTGTATTATTATCATAAATATATTAATTACTCCATGAATAAAAAACCTTTAAAGCCGGAGCATTTATTTTATAAAAGTCTGATTACATAAGCGCCGACTTTAAAGGTTTTTTATTCATGGGAAAATTAATATATTTATAATAATAATATAAAATAGAAAAAAATTATAATAATAACTTTTTCAATTTAATGCTATAAACAAATTAATTATAAAATTTGACCAAGAATTAACGTAAAAAGTAATTTGAAATTATTTTTTCTTTGTAGTCGTTTTGAACTAGGTTTTTTTTTTTTGTTAAAAAGTTTTTATTTCTTCCTTTTTAGAGATTATGTTAACAATTTTGCCCATTCTTGTAACTAATTTTGGTACCCTAGTGTCAATTTTAACTGAGATACAGTATTTTTCTTATATTGCAACGCCCTTTTGTCCAATAAAGCCCACTTTCTTGACCGCTCTTTGTAATATTCATAATTATGCCTACCGTTGTACCTAATTTCAGTATCCTAGTGTCAATATTATTCGAGTTACGGCGTTTTTCTAATATGGCCACGCCTTTGTCGAACAATGTCCACTTTTTTACCGTAATTTGTAATAATTGTTGCAGGGGTACCAATTTCCAGTACCCTAGTGTCAATATTAACTGAGAGACAGTATTTTTCTTATATTGCCACGCCCTTTTGTCCAACAACTTCTACTCTCTTCACAGTAAATTTTCATAATTATGCCCACCCCTGTACCTAATTTCGGTACCCTAGTGTCAATATTATTCGAGTTCCAGCGTTTTTCTAATATTGCCACGCCCTTTATCGAATAACGCTCACTTTTTGAACAAAACTTTTAATAATTGTGCCAACCACTGTACTAAATTTCAGTACTCTAGTGTTAATGTTATTAGATATATTGCCACGCCCCTGTGTCCTTTGGGATATTTGACATATTTGAGAACGTGAGGTATTTCGGGTTTTTCGGTTTATATTTTATATTGTGTCAAACTTTTACAAGTTTAAATTCGTATTCGTATAAATAAAAAAATTTTTGTACTTTAATATAATGTAAGAAGATTTTTAAGACTATTTCTTTTTATACATTGGATAATACAATAAAAATTTAAAAAATAATAGGCAAAATCCTTAATGCTATTAATATTTTGGTGGGATTTTTTTGGGGCTTTTTCGTGTCCTTTTGGTGGGACAAAGAGGCCTAAATTAGAATGCGATTGGGATTTTTCACTACATACGAATCACATCACTGGTTTTTATGATTTTTGGTTTGGTTCGTGTGGAAATCACTAGCGCAATATAGTGTCGTTGGTTGAAATCAATTAATATACCAGAATTAACCAGAATGTCATTAATGCATGAAAATAAAATCTACGTCTGCACTTACGGTACTATCGAAACTGTGGATTTTTTGTGGAGACGATACACGAGCTGAACGCAATGAAGTCATGAGATTACAACAACAAAAATCACACCGTTTTACTGTCAATAGACGCAGAGCAAATGACCAACAACGCCAACAGGCACATCGAGCATTGGTAGCTACATCTTTCCTGCGTCTAGCATTCCAGTATGAGCCCGATATTGAATATTATGCTCATTCAAAAGTGGAGACGGGCTAACAAAGAATATTGTCTACGCTGTAGCATTAAGAGATTAATATTATGTAATGAATTAATGATATAAATAATTATTACTTTTAATAAATTGAAAAAATTAATGTTTAGTTATTTTTATATTCCCTCATCGTTCACAGCGCGCCATGCCTTTTTCACTCATATTCCACATCCTTATACACTTCCAATAAGTTAGTTATTTTTTTTTCTACACTAGAAATTCTCTAGAAATTATTTACATGGCAAAACAACGTTTGCCGGGTCAGCTAGTAATTTAAAAAAATGCATTAGGTTACATTTGAACGGCTGCGCAACGAAATGAAAATTTTCCAATTTCTAATTTTTTTTTTCTATTTCTTAATTTGCGGACCACTTATATGTTTATGACCTTATACGTTTCCACACATCGCCACAACCAAATCCTTCGAATTTTTTCTTAAACTTCAGAGTTTTCCATTTAACATTAATACAAATTAATGCCGAAAATTCTAAAAATAGTCTCAACGGCTTCTGGTAGTGAGCATTAATGGGTTAAGCTGTATACACTCGCCTCAAATAAGCCTGCCCACTGGCTAACTTAAAATTAGATTCCTTAAAACAGTTTTTTTTATTTGCAAGTGTTGATAAGAGCAAAGTTTTAACAAATTATGTTAATAAATTTTTTTGTAATAAGTATCTACATTTTTTTACCATTCCAAAATGTTTTTTACCATTCCAAATTCTGTGTGATATTCTTGAAAATTCGTAGATTTACCTTATTTTGCCACTGTTGTCCGTTTGTCAGTGCAAGGCTTAAGTATCCGTCTAAATTCGTAATTTCCGTGTAGTTGGCGCCACTTGCTAAAACTATAAATTGATATACCCAATATCAGAGTGATATTGGAATGATTTCTTATAGTTGAAAAAAGATTTCTAAACTGTTGATCGGAAAATATTTAATTTTTAAAAATTTTTACAAAAATTTAAAATACCGCACAGTAAAAAATATGAGCATAAATTTTATCCTATTTTGTATACATATAAATCCAAACCAAAAATGTTTCAAAATTTATATCATCAAAACTTATAAATTTTTCCAGACCATTTTTCTCATCAGAGCAATCGAAACCACTATATTTATACATTTCCCGATTTCAGTGAATTTTTTCCCTTCGAACCAGAATATATTTTAATTTTCACATGATATCCATGTAAAATTTTTAAATTATATTTGTTTTATTATTTTTATAATATTGAGTGGTATAAAATTTATAAATTATTTGGAATAAAAAAGTTTATACCACACAAATGTTTTAAAAAAGATAAAATTTACCCTCAAATTTTTTATTGTGCGCGTATATTGCAAAAAGGCCAAAATTAATTTCATTTCAGTTTTGATCAGTTTAAAATCTATTCAATATTTAAAATAAAAGCTAGGTATGTTTGATTTTGGCGTTTTAACTCCACACGGGCTTACTTGTAATTATTTATTTTACAATATTTTTAGGAAACCTTAATATACTGCCACGTTTCTTCTACCGAAATATTTTTTGATTAAATTACATTCTTTAATTTTTAAAACTATTCCAGTTAATTTTCCATTTTGTTTGAATTAAAAAAGCACGAATTCAAAACTATGAAACAGACTAAAAAAAGCGATAAATTTTTCTTAGGAATGGAATAATAGGTCTGTTCCCGTACTTTAATGTTTTAGTCCAATTTACCAGTTTTGCAGGTTTAGTCCGAAAAGCGTTCCCGTTTTTGAGAAAATGGTAAAAGAGAGAGCAGAAGAGAGAGCAAAAAATTTCCCCTCACTCAAAAGTTGCAACTTTTAATCCGAGAAATTTCTTCTGGTTTACAAATAAGTTGTTTACAAGTTAGTAAAGAAAGTGCAACATATAAAAAGTTCTTTGAAATAAATAAAACCTCTTGGAATGGAAACAAGAAACATGTTAAATTGTAAAAAACTAAATGTGATTATTAATTTGAGATTTAATTTAAATATTGTAATATATATGAATGTAAAAATTTTGTTTTATTTCGGCAAACGATTTTATTTGACAGTTTACACAATTTTAGTCCAAAAAACGTTCCCGTACTTTTTTGTGTTTTTATCTATTTTTGAGAGATTTTTTCTCATTCTCACGCTTTTGACAGTTTTATCATTTTTAGTCCAAAAAGTACGGGAACATACCCAATATCATACCTGAACAAAAAAAAAATTTCTTTATTTGGGTAACTTTTCTAGATTTTCATTGTGTAAATGTTATGCAATCTTTACATGTGAATTTATTTGGAAAAGTTATGAGAAATGCATTTTAAGCATAATTCAACTACTGGCTCAACAAAGATTATAATCTATATTATAATTGTAATTATTCATAAGTGATCTCCGATCGTACTGAAATTTTAAATATAGATCAATTTCCTGTGCTGTATAAATTTCCAAACTTTGTAGATTGATTGTTTTATGTAAAATTATTCTTCGGCTCGGGTGCAAAATGTTCCAGCTATGCCACTATCTAACCGATCTTGAAATTTGGATGCCGAATTTTTCGACCAACCTCTGCAACCTTTTTAATGGGCGTCCTTTTAAAAATTTTCAAATTTTATAAACTATGTCCACCTTAATCTAGAACTTTCTTATGTAGCGCAAAAATGAAGTCAATGTCTAGTAATGGACTGAGTTCAGGTAGAATAAAGCTGTGTGGGCCACAACAAACCAAGATGTAGCTCTAGATGTAGTGTTTGCAGAAGGAAAGGAAACAGTTACAAAAACAGATTTAAGATGCAACCACAAAATCGGTGCAGCGTGTGCGGCAGCTTTCTGAGTTGCTTTCCTTAGAAAGTTGTTGCTGATGACGTTTCTTATGGAACTCTTCCGTCGTGTTGTTGCAACAAAGCATTGCTGTTGCATACAAATAGGTAACAGTTATGCAGGTCGTGCTCCAGCTTTTGGCATTGAATGGTAAGATAAAGCCACCACCACCCACCGTAAAGGTAAAACGTCCGGCATCTGCTGGCGCAACGATATATACTGCACAATATATACAATATATACATATGTACATATCTATGTATATAGGGTGTAAATAAAATTTCTGCTCTTGGCGATATATTATAATAGTTATGTATCTGAAAATAAATATGATATAAGCAGCTCATGTGAGAATTACTGGGCTGTTTTTTTTTTTGGTAGCTTCCGTTCCTTGCTTTCATAGCTTCCGCTTTTGTATCCTGCCAGCAGCTATCAACCATTTTCAGCTAGCAGTTTTTTATATATTATTTTGTTTTGTATTGTTTTTTTAGGGTCACTTCCTGCCGGCTATATAACGGTACATCGGGGAGTCATGTGTGTGTGTGTGTGTGTGTGAGTGTGTGTGTGTGTGGCTGTGTTTGTCTGGATTGCCGTTGCCGTTGCCGTTGTCATGATGGCATTAAAATAGCTGCACACAAATTCGCGCATGTTGCGCACAATTGTTGTTGTTAATGTTAGTGCAATTATTGTTGTTTTTGTTGCTAGTGGATGCTTCATGTTGCAACCATAACGCATTTAAAGTGCTGCACTGCTCAAGTTTGTGTGTGGCTGGCTATCTTTTGCATGTTGATTTATATTTGTGCATTTGTGTGTTTCTCTACGTGTGGCTGTGTGCGTGTTTGTGTATGTAACTTTGCATTCTAATGCGCTTACATATAAATTGTTGTTGCTAATTTAGTGGCTGTGATTTGGTCAATTGACTTGGGAATAATTCGTTATTCCTGACCAGAACTACTATAATGCACAGTGCGTTCATTCAACACATACCATATTTAATGCTGCTCTCGCCGCTGCTGCTACAACTGCTAAAAGCGCTATCCGAGCCTACAGCCTTTAATACTGCCAGTAAACTGCACTTTAATCAATACTGCCAACTCAAGGGACTTTGCCAGCTATAATTTTTTAATTGCTTTTTTCTACTTTCATCGCTATTCTTAGCTCAACTCACTTAACACAAAATGGTCAACACTAAAAACCTTTAAGGCCAGGTTTTATTGTTTAGAATTATTTCTTTCATAAAAACTTTTTGAAGTCAGTTCTGTTTCCGAACTAATTTCACGGAGAGAAAGCATAAAGTATTCTATACTTAAACCAAGCATACTTTGCTCCAACCAAGTGGAGCATTTTCTTGAAACCAAAACATTTGAATATTAATAAAAAATTCATTTAATGAAAAAAAATCATGTATTTGAAGTGAGAACGGATATAGACCCCTGTCCGTAGCAAGGCCTTTTTAAAGGGGGGGGGTGGACTTTTAAAAAAATACATTAAAAAATGTATTGATTTCAACAAGATATTACAATTCAGGAAAGTGGGAAAGTGGGAAAGGGGTGAAATGCGACTAGTTTTATACTTTGTCTGAAAGACACGAGAAAGTTATCTATTATTTTTAAAATTTATATTCCTAAGTATGTACATGTACATAAAATTAGCAAAGACCTGGTAAATAATGAATGCAAAGAAATTATTTTCAACTTCATTTTCAACCAAATAAAAAAATGTAGAGAAGTAGAAGTAGTAGAAGTAGATCCAAAAAAATTGTGAGATGAAATGGAACATTTTTTTAAAATGTGTGTAAAAAGCTGGCTACATCTAAATAATTTAAAAATTATGAAGAACAAATTTTCTTCAGATTAGAGGCAAAAGACATGAAGTTCAGGTTTTAAAAAAATAAAAAAAAAGTATTGGGAGATGTTGAATAATACACTCAGACATCAGCTTCTTGCTTCGAGGAAATATTCACAACCGTGTTGCGATTTGAACAAGTGAAGAAACTGAAAGTTATATTGACGCATTCCAAAAAAAGGCTCTAGTCTGCAGATGTTGCAATCGAGAGAGGTTTTGCGTTTAACATATCGCGCGTTTTCTTCAATAATGTTACAACTAAAAAAAAACATAAAAATCGAGTAAACTATGCAGGAGCGTTCGTTCTACCATGCTCTTTATTATATGTTATTTTGGTGATGATGTCTTTCATATTCTCCGCGTTAGATTTGACTTTGTGATTAGATCACCTTAATAATTTTTTTTATTTACGTAAGAAACGAGTATATCTGAAATTATTTTTGCGGTACCATTGTGTAGATTCAATTATTTCAAAACTTAAGGCATAGTTTCTGTTTGACCAATAATTAAAAAGTTAAGGACTAATTTCCAGTATCTGTTAAAAACTTCAAATGTTTCTACTGAAAAATCAGTTTTTTTGAGTTGTAACGTTATACCTGTGACACATTGGCAGACTTAAACTTGTTTAAATTGCTTTTCTAGTTTAATTTTCTGCTAAACTATGTTTAGAATTCGTTTAGTCAAAACTAGTTTCCGAAAGTCGTTTATCGCAGCTAAACGAGTTTTAACAGCTGATTTTGATATTCTTCTTTCTACACTTTCGTTGATAACTACTGTTCTCTCACTCAAGCACACACGCTGAAATTTTACGATTACAGTGTTGTTCGCTCGCCCATTGCTTCTTTATTTTTCGTTATTTTTTTAAACTAGTTAAGAAAAATATCGAGTGTGTCATACCCAATGGTTATATTTTAAACTACAAAAGATAACCAAGATTACCTATGCCAATGTGTCAAAGCTATTATTGAAGAAAACGAGCGATATTTGAAATTAAACGAGATAGAAATAACTTTTTTCTCGCTTGTTCACATAGTTTTCCTGCGCCTGTCTGCTTAGGCGCTAACTCTTTTTGCAACCTTAGTCTGCGGACAGAGTAAACGCTGATGCGAGCAGGCAGGCAGGCAGGCAGGCAGGCGCAGGCAGTTACCTGCTCAGTAAATAAGCCGTGCAGAGTGAATGCGGGCAGATCAGATCCGATCAGTGCGAGAAAAAATTTGTTAGTTCTTTTTTCTCCTATTGCTTTCTATTTTGCATCCTCCGCTAATGGCATTTATGAAAATTTTTTATTTTCTATACATAAATAACACACTCTCTTCAAAAAACTCAAAAAACTCAAAAAATTTAATTTTTAGGAAGAACAAAAAACAATTTTTTTCTTCAAGGGACTCCATAAAAAAAAAGAGACACAACGATTTTTTGTTTTATTAAAGACTAAGAATATGTGTACGAAATTAAGATAGGCGATGTATATGATCAGTACAAATAGTCTTACACGAAAAAGTATATATGTAAACATTTTGCGTTATGACTCTTTTGAATAGGGTGTACGATATGTTGTGCCACTAGGCGAGCCCGCTAAAATTTGCGCTTCCTTTGGTAGCTAGAAATGTTCCATTTGCCGATAAGATAAATCACCAGAAATTTTTTACAAATTGGACACCGATAAATTAAGGCTCGTTGCGATTTAATCTCATTACATTGGTATAAAGAGCGAAAATGAGGTGTTTCGTCATTAACATGTGTATTAAAATTCTGAAAACTGATTAAATAATTCTATGCTTTTAGGCAATAGTAGATTTAAATACCCTTATAACGTGTCATCGGTGAGAAAAATCGGATGAAAATTACTAGAGTTGTGATATTTTATTTTTCGAAAAAAATTTATTTTCTTGTTGTAATAAAAAAAAATCATAAAAATCCAAATTTTAAAAAATTGCAATGAAATGTTGTTAAACAATTTTCTAAAACAACACTTGATACAAATACAAAAAATTGTGTCATTAATTTGAGTAACTTGGTCGTTATGGAATTTTTTATTAGAAGTGTACCCTTTTGAAAATGTAGAGTTTGAGTATTTTTACGAAAAAAATTCGCAAAAATCCAAAAATGCAAAATGTTAACCAATAACAACAATATTGCTTAAAGCATAGTCTTGAGCTATTTTGTGGACAAAATTAATAAAAGCAAAATCCTAAGAAAAAAGTTATAACTGGTGAAACTTGATTTTTTTTTTTTTTAAATACGAACACAAAAAAAAATCATAGAAAAATCATAAAAACGTTAGATCTCATTTGAAATAACTTTAAAATTAATGCTTTTTAAATATTTTTGATTTTTGTATTAAAAAAATTTTGGAATTTGAGGGATGCCAACATATTAGGCACTGGTTTTACTGTTAAAAAAAAAAAAAAATTCAAAACCAAGCAATTTAATTTTTAATTGTTTTATTTGTTTTATATGTATTTCTTTTGTTTCTTACAATTGACCATTGAGCAATCTATCATTTTCGCGTGCACAACTTATCACCAACAACACAATTTTAATCGACGTTAACCAAATTTGTCAATACCCACCAAAAACAACCCTCAAACTCACATAAACATGTGCGTGGTCGCTGCTGTTGATGTTTGTTTCGTTCAACGCGTTGTTGTTGTTGTTGAATGATTTTGTTGTAATTGGTCTTGTATTCTAAAGATAATAAGAAAACGCAGTTTCCTTGAAAAATTACAAATAACAACACAAAAAGACCAAATTCAGGCTGGCGCAGGTTTCTCGCAACAACCTGATCTTATCTGATCTGACCTGCCTACTTCCACTCTGCACACTTCGAGCAGGTTTATATGAAATCGTATGAAACGAGTTTTCTCGCACTGGGACAAGTAAGCAAACCTGCCTGCCTGCCTGCCTGCCTGCCTGCCTGCCTGCTTCAGCGTTTACTCTGTCCGCAGACTTAGGCTGCCCGCAGAGTAAATGCCGAAGCAGTCAGGAAGGCAAGCAGGCGTAGGCAGTGTTCTGCGAAGCAACGACATAGAAATTACTTTTTCTTTCTTGTTCACATAATTTTCCTGCGCCTGTCTGCTTCGGCGCTTACTCTGTTTGCAGCCTTAGACGATATAGGTGTCGATTTGTTACTTCAACTTAGTCATGATAGGCTACACTCAAAGAAATCTTTAATTATATTTACTAATTCCTAGGTTAATTTGATACATTTTTTTGTCAATTTACAGTCAACAAAAGCTTTTGTTAATTAGATTTAAGGTGATAAGTTGATAAGATAAGATAAATTATTGTTTCAATTTGATATAAGCCTTTATCACAAATATCGTGTTTCTATTGTTAATTTGATGAAACAATTTGTCAATATGAATACAGAATATTTGAACATGAAAAAATAGTTTGTTGCTCTTATAAATAGTCTGATAAAAAGATTTTATTACATTTGATATATAATAAACAAATTTCTTATAAATATAATTATGGAAGTCACAAACGTTGATATTATCGTTTACTCGTACATTATTATAAATCACAGTAGGTATTGGTCACATTGCTGTTCACATTGTGAATTGTTATTGCGTGAACAGCGCTAATAACGAATAGCACGGATAATATAAACAAATAATGGAAATAAATAACAATGTAATGGAAATAAACAATCCTGCCAAATTCATTGAAGAAGAAACTCAATTTGTAGTCATTGGTAATGATAAAAGCATTTACACAGAAACTCAGCCAAAAATGTCAAAGCCCCTCATATGTCAAAGTTGCATTATGACAAAATTGTGACAGTTATCAGAGAAAAATAAAATTTTATTTCACAAGATCACATTTATGGTGGGTTTAATAATGTAAAAGAGGAAATTAGCTTCCACACACTTAAAAAATTGCACTGAATTTTCAAGCTTTCGCGAATTTTATGTCCTTAAATTCATTTTGTACTAGATTCTAATAAGCAAATGCCGCCACCGAAATACCAAGCCTTTCTTTTTTTATATGATTAATGATTTTTGAAATTAATAATCCATTTTATTATTATAAACTTTAAATTTTGTCCATTTGACTCAATCGAGTATGAATAACGTTAATTATTTCGTCACTATAACAGATCTATTTATCAAGCCAACAAAGTAATTTGTTAATATTATTTATTAAAATACTGAAATTTTATTCCGATTTATTGACAAGTTTGTCAGCGTGAATAAGTTTATATCAAGATAACAAACGTATATTTTTCAAGCTAATAAAACAATTTCTTCAAAACCACACATTGAATTTGTTGCTGTTTTTACTCAAATGGATAAAGTTTATTTTTAATTGATGAAAAAATAAAGCATTTTTGATAAAATTGAATTGATTGGATAATTTGGTTTTGTTAGGGATTAATAAAAGTTATGTATCTCACCTCTTTTTTTGGAGCCATTTGCAGAAAGCATTTATTTCTCTTTTTAAAGCTTGCTTTTTTTATTCAATTGTTTTTGAAAAATACAAATGTACCACTTTAACCCTCATCGGTCTCCTGTATGCGAACGCATACAATTTTTATCTTTAACCTTGAATTAAATAAAAACGGTTCAGCGGAATGATCTTGTATTTTGCAAAGTAGAATTATTTTGCCTTAACAACCAAAAAAAACCCGTTTTTGAATTTGTACCCTTACTGTATTTGCCTGTGCTGTTAGGGGTCGTCCATAAACTACGTTACTGATTTTCCGGTTTTTTTAGCCCCCCCCTCCCCCTGCGTTACTTTTCGTAGTGCTTTTCAAAACCCCTCCCCCCCCTCCATAAAGTAACGTGACATATGAAATTAATTCATTCGAATGATTATATATTTTGACTCGCTCTGACAATTTTCACTAGTACTAGTGACTAGTATGACATTAAAGGAACAATTGGAAAAAAATCAATAATTAATATCATCTGTAAAAGCTATTCCATCTGCGATCCAAGATTCGATGCTCTCAATCACTGGGATAGAAGAAGCTGGTAGCTTTGTTGAGGATTCTTCAAAATAGAATTTTTCATCGGATTCTATGTCGACCCATTCAGGTGAATCCTCATTTCTAACGCAAAGAAATTCACCTGGTCTTTGACAGAGTACCCTTAAAGGCTGCACCCGAGCTGCACCAAGTTCTGTGTTTTTGGATAAATGCTTTCTGAGAATTGATTTATTTAAATAGTATTTTTTATTCCGATTTATTGTAAACGATATAATACAAACTTATGGCAATTCATAGAAGTTTTAAAAACGAAATACAAGCCGCAGGTAGGACACGACCTTGAACCGATTTCTTCTTTCTGAGAAGGACAGTACATGTCATACGATATCTCCTTTGATTAAGAACATTCAGGCCTTAACGTCAAAGCCTGTCGCAAAAGCAAAGACCCAAATTTTTCAGACGTGTGCTGAGATGGTGAAGGAATATCAAAAGGTTCCTGTGTCGAGGGAAAAGGTGGTGGAAGAAATCGTTGAAACAAAAGTTAACCATCAATTTAGACGATCAAACATAAGCATGTAAGGTTAAAAATTTTTGAAATGATTGTGTTATTAATTAGAGGTTTTTCGTCGATTTTTTTAATTTTTGGTAACGTTACAATATCTAAACACCTCCCCTCCCTACCGTTACTTATCGTAGTGCATTTCAAAACCCCTCCCCCCCCCTAAATTGGTAACGTAGTTTATGGACGACCCCTTATAGTTACGAATCGGTCCCTGTGTATGTGCGCGCATACACATAAGCATGTACCTGGAATTGCCGCTTATTTTTGTGTGTGGATTTATAGCACGCTCTTATTTTTTCGTTTTATGAAATTCAGTTTGTTCTGGAACACACATAAGTGAAGTTTGTTAGCGCATTTATTTGAATTTTGCTTGTGTTTCGAAGTATTTGATAAAAAATGGATAGAGTTTTATGTGAAAGAAGGCAGCGAGATGAACTAGAAATGGATTTTGATTTGGAAAGCGAATCTCCGCGCAATAGTGACGATGATTTTGCATTATCAGACGAGGAGAATGATGAAAATGAAGTTGCATTCGGATGAAGACGACATTGAGCCACTTGAGCAAAATTTAGCAGAAGAAAATGCAGCAAATCCTGAAAATAAATATTTTTCAAAAAATAAGAAAATTTAATATTCATCGCAACCATTTGAAATAAATCAAAGAAATTCATTTCGACGTGCAGAAAATTTCACTTCAGGTAAAAACCTACCCTCTTTGTTATGGGTTCATGTTCATTATATTTTTCATTTTTGTTATAATTCAGGCCCAAAAGCATTAGCAGCTGCTACTATAGTTGATGTTTCGTCTGCATTTCACATGTTCCTTGAACCGGTTGAGAATATTATTTTGAACATGACGAATTTATATGGTGTGCGAAAGTACAAAGACGATTGGGAAAACATTGATTTGGACACTCTGCACGCATACTTTGGATTGTTGCTGCTTTCTAGTGTGTATCGGCCATACGGTGAATGTGTCACTAAAAACTGTGGAATGACGAAACTGGTCGGCCAATATTTAGAGCAACAATGTCTTTGAAAATGTTCAAGCGTATCCATGGTTGCATTCGATTTGATGACCGCGAACAACGTGACAAATTAACACCGATTCAAAATGTATACGCTAAATGAAATCATAATTTGAAAGTTGTATACACACTAGGAATAAACATTACCGTAGATGAACAGTTAGTTCCGTATCGTGGGTGATGTCCGTTTCGTCAGTATATTCCATTCAAGCCGGCGAAATATGGCATCAAAATTTGGGTGCTATGCGACTCAAAAAGCTGGTATGTATACTACACACAAATTTATGTTGGTCGGAATCGTAATGCCACTCCTGAACGAAATCTCAGACGGCGTGTTGTTTTGGATTTGGTGGAAGGACTTTCTGACAGAAATGTAACGTGTGACAACTTTTCACTTCGTATGAATTGGCAGAAGATTTACATAAGAATCGCATGACTATTTTGGGAACAATAAGGAAAAATAGGACTGAAATTCCTTCAGTTTTACTCGACATGCGTCAAAAGCCAATTATCATACAGAAGTTGTATATGAACATAAATTGCAAGCAGTTATGTTGTCATATGTTCCTCGCCGGTACCGATTTGTGGCATTGCTCAGTACATACCACAATGTTGTAAGCATAAATGACAATAGTGAAAAGAAGAAACCTAACATCATTGAAGACTACAAAAAAACCAAGAGTGGAGTCGATACTATGGATCAAATGGTGGCTACGTACACATGCAAACGAAAAGTCAATCGGTGGCCAATTGCAGTATTTTGTAACATGCTTGATGTTAGTGCGTTGAATGCATTCGTGACGTTTATTGCATTGTTTCCGAATTGGAAAAATTCTAAAACGAACCATAACATTCGTCGTCGCCTTTTTATCGAGGAGCTTGGATTGAATCTCGTTGAAAAACAGATCACTAAACGTAAAAAACAACCTCAAAGTAATGATGCTTCCAGTGTTATTCAAAGAACTCGGGAGATTCGCCATTTACCAAGTACATCAAAACGAGGCCGATGCTACATCTGCACGTATAAAAATAACAAAAATCTTTTTGCTAAACCCTGTGAAAAGTGTAGAAATTTCATTTGTGCTGAACATAATTTCAATTTAGCGAAAAATGTACAAATAATTGACAAAATTTAAAAATTAAATTTTTTTTTCTTCTAATAGATATATGTAATATTCTAATTAATTTCATTCCAAATCTACCTATATGAAGTTCAAATGTATGAATTTGATAGTAAACAATGTAATAAATATAAAAAATTACAAAACATAAATGGTTGTTAACTTTTTTTAGCTTTTTTACAATTAATAATATATGTGTATGCGCGCGCATACAATGGGATCGATTAGATGTATTTCTCGAGGGACCGATGAGGGTTAAATAACACTTATCGTATTGAAGCAGTGTGGAAAAGATTGTTCCCAATAAAAAAATGGATCATCCTATGAGCGATCTAGGAGTGCTCCCTGAGGAGCATTGGAGTGCTCCTTATTGATCCAAGCTAGGTGTATTTTGTGTTCTCTTTTAACATTGCGTGTCCTAGGAAGGGTAGCGCTCCCTTTAACATCCCAGAGGAGCTCAAAAGGAGCGATCAATAAATGATACAAATGGATCAGCAAAGGAACATTTTTTTGTGGAATTTAAGTTTACTCCGAAAGCTAGGCTTCCCTAGCTCAAGTAGACTTCTCAAGATCCTAAGGTTGCGATGAAATTAATTGTCCAAATCGTGAGATTTATAAATCAAAAACTCTAATCGTTTTTTATTCTATTTAAAAACTGTATTTTAATTTCGTCAGTCACATCAGCGGATGAACAGAACGCAATAATCATTGGCTGGTCGCACTTCACGACCTCGGCGTTGAAACGACGCGAATCGAATGAAAGGAACATTTAAAATATTTTTTGTTTCACAGAAAATAATCGAAGAGTTTCATAAAAAGCACATGACTCACTTTATGTTCATTTTTTCATTAATTGCTGCTTGCCTATTGATCTTATAAAACTGTAAAGGAGCACAAGTTCTTACTTTTTGATCTAATAAAACAGCAAAAGAGCGCTCCCTTGTTGCTCCTCATGGGAGCGATCGCATATTTTTTACTGGGTTAGATTAAAAACGTACTATTGTAAAAACCTAATATTGCCACTGATAAGTATCAAATATATTTTCTGTGCATACTTTCAGGCTGAACATTTTTGAGAACAATAAACATCGTTTGTAGAAGTACTTTACTGTCTAAAAATAATTACAGTTTGAGAAATACTGTTGCGGAGCAGCAGACTTGCTTTTTATGTATTAAGATGTACATACTTTCAGGCTGAACAGTTTGAGAGATATAAGGCACGGAGCAGCGTGCTTGCCTTTAATATATTAAGATTTCACCAAGAATATTTCTTTGAGTGTATGTACGATTTGTCACGCCTTCTGTTCACCCCTACTGTATGCAGTAAACTAAAAAGAGCAAACAATTTATCAATAATTAAACAAGAAAGCTTCAGTTTGTTCAGATGATTATATTTACGGCAACTGTAAAAAAAATGGACGTGGTCACATTATATCTACGCCTACTGTCAATTTTTGTATGTTACGGCATCACTCGAAAACGTCTAAAACGTTTTTCATAAAACTTTATAAAGCTATTATGCACATACCAAGGATGAATTTTTCATTTCAAAAGAGGGCGTGGCACCACCCATACAACCCAAATTTACGATATTGAATAGGTTTGAATTAATAGGTCTCACAGCCTTGGAAGTCAGTTTTCGTCCTCAATTTACATATGCAGTTCCACTGATAACATTTACTGGGTGTTAAAAGAGGGGCGTCTCATATCATATACAACCTAAGTTAACGGTATCGAATATCTTTATTGGCCGCACAGCCTCGGAATTCAATATTCGACCTCAATTTACATATGCAGTTTTACAAAATAATAGCTTAAATTTGTAAATTACTATGTAAATAACTTCGTCGAATGAACTTTGTTAAATTCAAATATTTTTAAGTTAATAAGTCTCCTGATGTGTGATCAGCAGGGCTCGGATTTTGATGACCTAAAAAACTGCACAAAATGACCTAAAAATTACAACAATTACCTTAAAAACTGCAGAAAATGACGTAAAAACTGACAAAAATTACCTAAAACACGCAAACAATTGCATAAAAAATAAAATAGAACATGGCTAAATTAAAATTTATTTTATACTAGCATATTCAGAGTCTTTATCTAACACTTTTTTCAGTTTTCTACATACCCTTTCGCCAGTTTCACCACGCGCAGAGCTTTTTTTTCATCGAAGTTTATCAGCAAAGCTACTTTTTCTTCGAGAGGTACTTTTTTTTATTGAAGGGACTCTAGTGTTAAAGGAATATGTTTAAGAATTTGTATTGACACAATTTTTAGTACGAAAAAAACAAAACAAATTGTTAAAAAATTACAAAAATTGTTTAATTAAATGACCTAAAAACCGAAAAATGCTCTAAAAATTAAAACGTCCAAAAATGACAATAAAATAACTTAAAAATCTCTAAAAAATATCATAAAATTCCCAAAATTTAGTAAAAATGACCTGAAAACTGAAAACGATGAAAAATTACGAAAAAATATCCTAAAAACTTTTCATATTTAGAATTTAGGAAATATACATGGACGTTTTAAATAAGCAGGAAATGTTTTAGAAGCAGCAGAAAAAAGATGACATGTCATCGAAATCACAGCCCTGGTGATCAGTATTATTGTTATTTTCGTTTTGTTTTGGCTTGCAAATATGTATAAGCCTAATGCAATTGATAACATTGTGCCCGAATCGGTCACTTTATTTTCAAACAAGCTTGCGACATCTAATTTACGCATAATTCGAGCACGTTGAAATTAATAGCCTTAACGATTTCTTAATCCTTCGGCCCATTTTCGAGAACTTGAGTTTCAAGTTCAAGCACATGTTAATGCATTTTTTGTTAGAAAGATTTTTTTATTTGTTTTAGGGGCTTCAGATTAAACATGTCAGATTTCTTCAGATGAAACATTAACAAGTACCTGATAAATAGTTTCGTTGAACAGTTTAACCCTCAAAACCTAATCAACAGGGTACAAATTGACCTCATCATTCAAAAAAGCCGGTGTTTCGTATGCAGCTTTGTTCAAATAAAAAAATTAAGCTTTTTTAAGCAATATTATTTCCCAAAATAATAGCGCTACATAAAAATACAAATTTACCTCAAGTATCTAATTGAATGGGTCCCCAAATGACACCAAAAGTATTAAAATTACTTTTTTTTTTTAATTTTTCTGTTTCCTCTGCTCTGAAGATTCATTCAAATTTACATGGGTATTAATTTTATTAGTTGATTTTGTTAAAAGTTCGTTATATGTTAATAATAAAATTCGAGGTTTCTTTGCGATATTTTCAATTTGATCACTGATCACAGGCAACTATGTCAAGAAAAGATTGACTGGAGCTGGTAAAAAACTAGATGCTCTGTTTGGAGACGTTTGTTGATACTTACTTACAAGAAGAAACATACCGGAAAAGACTTCATCTAAGTACTTTTGTGGTCATTTTTAGGACCCATAAAATTGGTTACTTGAGGTTAATTTGTACATTCATTTGCTCTATTATTTTAGGGGAATATTATTGTTTAAAAAAGCTTAATTTTTTGTTTAAACAAAGCTTTTAAACGAAATACCG
The DNA here is from genome assembly GCA_963920525.1 of Dichetophora obliterata. Taxonomy (NCBI): domain Eukaryota; kingdom Metazoa; phylum Arthropoda; class Insecta; order Diptera; family Sciomyzidae; genus Dichetophora; species Dichetophora obliterata. The sequence goes on from OY986435.1 coordinate 51,534,660, forward strand.
GCTTATTTTAATTATGGGATCATTTTGGACCCAAAGGCTAGGTTTTGAGATTAAAAATTATTTTCGAAATTATTTCCCAGGTAATTATAAATTGTTCACCTAAAAACCTTAAGCCGCTAAAGCTAATAAAAAATTTTTCTAACAAAAACTGCATTACTGCAAACACATTTACTCGACCTTGAAACTCCAAAATGGGCCGAAGGATTAAAAAACCGTTTACGCCATCAGCGTCTTTTACATATGTTCCAAGCTTGTTTGATTTTGGACATGCACAGTAAAATTAGTCACAAAAAGTTTCAATTCATTAATATAAAGTCAGAATCCAAATGATATTAAAAAATAGTTACATGTTTAAGAGTATTAAGTTTTTGAGCCCCGTTAATATTATTTAAATTAAAATGTTTTCCTGAAATTTTCATAATAAACTTGTGGCATGATAAGAAACGAACGAGGGTACGGCATATATTCAAAATATGGAAAAAAATTTGCCAATACAATTAAGGGTCAACCTAATGATGTACATTATATAGAATGCGAGCTGCTCACACAAAGCTCAGCACCATCGAAGTTCTTAAGTAAAATTATGCTAACAATTATGAAGAATCTGAATCCCTTTGTTAAGACTCCCATTACTCTTTACCTTAGCCACCACCGTCCTTATTATTACATAACAGTGATAATCTTAACGATGTTATTATGAGCAAAAACAAACAAAAAAATCCAAAGAGGCATATACTATGAGTATCTACATACTTGTACTATAAGTTGTCTATAAGAAGAAGAAGGAGATGAAAAATAGCCGGCTTTTTTAGGTTTGTCTGCTGATTTAACCCTTTTGCAGCTTCCAGTCGAAGAAGACTTGAAAAAATAACACAAAATTCAGGTTCATTGGAAGTTAGACCAATTCAGCTGGACTGACAATTGAGCAAGGAATCTGCGCATTACACGGGCGTGGTACAAAATTGGCTGCAAAGAGCGAAAACGCTGCAACTGATGCTGCGCTCCTCTGTTAGCTGAATGAGTTTCAGCAGGAGTTTGTACTCAATTGAATGATGTTACTGCTGCTGGCCATGTTCTATGATGAAGTGGAATAAGTGACTACAGCAGTATGTGACAGAATGATGACTTCAGGCTATAAAGCAGAAAAAACAGATGTTTGAGCGTAACAGCATTTTAAGTACAGGGTTTTTAATTCGCATGCTCGCTAGCGTTATTACTACAAACATACATAAAATACAACAATACGAAGACATAGAAATAAACAACAACAATAGCCACCATTCCGATGAACTTAATTGAGAGTAAAGTGCAGACTTTGCGGTTAAAAAATAAACAAAAAAAAAGAAAACAAAAACAAAGTCAAGAATGGAAGACACACACTAAAAACAATAATAAAAAATAAAAACCATAGAACATTACCTAAGATGTGGGCAAAGTGTTGTCAGGAAGTAGCAAAATAAAATGAAAATGTTGAAAAACACATGTTTGGCATAACACTTGTGACACAACAACTTTATGCTTTGTTAGAATGGAAAACCCGAGTTGCCCAAAACAATAAAAAACACAAGATAATGAAAAAAACCGAGTCAAGTACTCAAAGTAGGCAGTGGAGGGGGAAAAGAAAAAATAAACAGCTGAAAAAAACCAGCTAAAAAAACCTTCACAAAATAAGTTATTAACTACTCGAAGGCAGAATGAGAAAAAAAAGAAGCTGATTGCTCTACCAGAATTCCACTTAAAAACTTTACTTTCAGCAGCTACACAGCAGCAAGAAAAAAAAAATGAACACAAAATTTATAAGTAACGACATATGGCATGTTGTGACATAAGATATTTCCAAGATCTATCTAATATGTCAGAAAAATGTGCTTTTAAGTTAAATACAAGGTAGTGTTTAGTTGAGCTTGCAAAATAATCCCAGCACACGAGTGTTGCTCTGAATTTTATGTGGTAGATGGATTTAATTGCACAGCATTGACACTATGTCATAAAGATTTTTAGAATTATAGAAAAACAGATAGGTGTCTCATTCAGAGTATTTTTGCACATAAAAACCTTTTAAAATTTCCGAGATGTGTTATCGATTTGGCAGATTTTAAACAACAGATTTTGTAAAAGCAACAAAAATTATATGAAATAAACACATCTTTTTTTCAATGAAAAATCAACACTTTGTAGTCAACATTTAGTTGTGTTTTTCTGAGTAATAATACGTAAAATCAATACCCTGTAGTTTGGCTGATGGCAGCATATCTCTTTGGATATGCCATTTCCCAAGCCTTTACAAGTATGGCCCAATAGGACATGAGAATATTAATATCAACTTAATAATACTAATACTAATACTTAATACTAAAGTAATACTACTACTAGACTTATACTAAGACTTATACTTAAATTAATACTAGTACTAATATAAATTATTTTAATAATACTATTACTTTTACTACTACAATCATTAGTACTAATAATAATAATAATATAACTTATACTTATATTATTACTAATACTAATACCAATACTAATATTAATAATGATACTGTTACTATTACTAATAGGTATACTAATATTAATATTAATATTATTATTAATTAATAATTAATCACGAAGCAAAAACTCGTTTCATTTCTATGGTGCATTTCGACAAACAATCGAACACCAATGAATATTGAAATAAATGAAGAAGCAACTAGAACAGATGGCAACCCTTGATAGAGTTAAGGCGGTGATCTAAAAATGGCTTACTGCTTTGAAGTGTCATATGATTAGTAGCCATACAATTCATGAGAATGAATTAGAGGATCTACACATTCATATGCTAGTTTAAAACAGTGAGTTGATCACAGCTTAATCACTCAAAGACTACTGATGAGGAATATGTAGCGATTTCCGAAACAGACTGTCTAGTCAG